>VMKM01000447.1:0-340894 GCA_008360985.2 Macquaria ambigua | reverse complement strand
GAGAGAGGAGGGATTAAAGAGGAGAGGAAAAATGAGGATGGATAGTGTGAGAAGGAGGAGGAGGAGAAGGAGAGGAGGGTGAGAGAAAGAGAGAAACAGGGAAAGGGGAGACAGAGAGAGAGAGAAAGCGAGAGGAAGGGGGAGAGAGAGAGAGGAGACAGAAATGAGTTAAATTAGTCCAAAAACACTTGAAGCTGAGGGTGTAATTATACACAACAGAAGAACCACAGGGAGTGAATACATACACTATAACACACACACACACACAAACACACACACACAGACACACACACACAGACACACACAGACACACACACACAGACACACACACACAGACACACACAGACACAGGGGCATAATCAGCATGTGAAGCAATAAAATTTACATCAGAGCCACCAGAAACATTATTGTGAACAAGATGAAAACAGCTGAACAGAAGACACGGATGGAATAAATAATATTTAAGGACTAACAATATGTAATTAGAGTATTTTTTTCTTTCTATGGTGATTAAAAGGTTATTAATGTATTTTTGGCTTATGTATATTAAGGGATGTTTTGTAGACTTTTGCAGAACTAACAATTATTTTCATCATTTATTTTCTGATATTTTATAGACCACACGATTAATCGATTAATCTGAAACTAATTGGCAGATTAATCGATTAATCGTGTGGTCTATAAAATATCAGAAAATTGTGAAAAGTGTCCGTTATAAAAAGTTTATAAAAAGTCAAATTTCTTGTTTTGGTTATTCATTCTCCACCACAGAAAACCAACACAAAAGTAGCAAATACTCACATTTAAGATGATGGAACCAAAGGATTTTTGGCATTATTAATGATAAAATTACATTAAAAGGTTAATAACTTATCATAATTGCTGCCAATAAATTTTCCTCCGGCCCTCAGCTGTTGACATGGACATGACAAGGTGTAGCAGTAGGGCTCTTTAGATATTCTCAGCACCAGGGGTTAGGGGTTAGATTAACGGTTGCAGTCTTTTTCGCCCAACTTGTTATAATTTGCCAATAGAAGAAATTAAATATTCCTGCTACTGATTAATGTTGATGAGTTGGATGCTCAGTTGAGGCTATTTTTCTTTTTTCAAAAATATTGTAAATAAAACCTGATCAAGCCTGTGGTGAAAGTGTTGTTCACACAGTTGCACCTGTGATTCAATAAACGCTGTATGAACTGAATACTGTGTGTAAAAACTTAAGCGGTCACGAGGAGCTGAGGTTAAGAAAAGGTGCAGAAATCCAGTAGCTCTGAGATGACAGATGAGCTCCTCTGTAATGAAGTGTTTGATCTTTTTTTTGTGCTGGTTCACTCACTTTCACAGATCTCAAAGCACTGAGACAAGAAGCCAACAGGGAGACAGAGCTGTGAATCATTTGACATTTTTGATACCTGTGCAGATACAAAACTGACTTTCAATACCAAACCCAATTTATACTGTTTTCAACACCTTATTTTGATAAATATAAACATGTTTTTCTACAAAAACCTTTTTCCATTTAACAAAATATGTCAAAGCTCTCAATGCATCAGTGCAGAAAGAGTAACTTAACTCTGACTGGTTGAGTGTGGTCAGAAGTCTGCTTTGTTGTACCTGTAACCACACCCAACAGTGATGTCACAGGGTCCTGGGGTACACCTCTACATCACTGCAGCAAGGTGAGAAGTTAAACCACTGGGGGTCAGCAAAAATAAGATTTTTATGGGTGACTCTTTAATGGATAAATTGGCCTTGCCAATATATTGATAGCTTATTTGATTATATAGAAACAATAGCTAATTCAGAAACAATAAGTATCGTTATTACAGTTTGTCCACCAGAGAGCGCTGACAAATTAATTTTCAACTGGAAAATGTCTTGGCACAGTATATATCTTGGTCACAAGGCTTTGAACAACAAATTTAAGGGATCCTTATCAAAAAGGGTTGTCTATGTTATGTGTTTATGTAAATAAATGATTATCAGCTGATATATCATTATTGGATGTTTTAAGCACTCAAATATTAATATCCAGTATGGGTTGCGCTGTACTCTTATAAGTTGTCTTAAGACAAGCAGCTGTGAGAGATCTTTGTCTAAATAAAATACAGACTAAAATAAGCAAAAATCAGAATTAAATCTGGAAATATCTTAAAACATAATAAGTAAACTCGACAAAGAATCTGCCAGCTTTCAATACTGGACAGTTTTCGATACCCTGTGCTACTGACACGTTTCAGTTGGTACTCAAAAAGTCTCAGTACAGTATTGATCCAGTTCAGGGGGGTGTTTGGTGCAGTAGTTGTGGTTGTATAAGGCAGTGTGCAGGTTGTACAGTACCTCCTAGTGGAGTGCCGAAACAGCATCCAACCCCCACGGCACAGCCAACAGTCAGAATATCTGTGTAACCATAAGGGTTCTACTGACACAGAAAACAGAGAGGGAGAGGAAAAAACGAGACGGAAATAAAGGGGTGAGAGAGACAATGAGGGATGAAAGGCGTGAGATGATGAAGGGGGAAAATGAAGGTGACGAGGAACAAGAGCGTAGACAGAAAGACAGGAGAGAGAGTTGGAGAAAGAGAGAATAAAAGATCAAGGTGGAGGGGACAGGATGGGGAACCACAGGGGGAGAATTGACAAGAGGGGAAGCAAAATGGAATAAAGTGAATAAATAATACTCACTGAAGTGTGGTAAAAAAAAAAAAATTGATAAAGAAGGAGGGGAGAGAATCACATCAAGAGAATATAAAGCAAAGGATGCACATGCCAATGAGAGTAATCAGACTTAGAGGAGGCAATTAAGCAATCAGGAAACAAACCGACTGGTCACATCGTCCTTAGAGATGGATCCCTGCAGCTGATTGTAGACCAAAGATTAAGTGTAGCAGACAAAATAT
This sequence comes from Macquaria ambigua, assembly GCA_008360985.2. NCBI lineage: Eukaryota > Metazoa > Chordata > Actinopteri > Centrarchiformes > Percichthyidae > Macquaria > Macquaria ambigua. The sequence goes on along the minus strand of VMKM01000447.1, from coordinate 337,995 downwards.
TTCCATTGATTATTCATGACCTTGAATTATAAGGTTCTATGTAACTTTTTTAAATCACAGTTGAGTTAGAGAGTGTCTTTTAAGAATAAATATATATATATTTTAATCTCTGATTTACCAAAAAGGGGTTGGGATGCTGAAAACTTTGAAGCTCACTACTTCAGAATAAGCCTGATAGCAGAACCATATAATTCAAGGCTCACGTACAGTGTTGCTGGCAAGCTAATCTGCAATAATATTCATTCACTTTGAATTCATCACTGCTGATGACGGACACTGGTCTGAGGTCAGTTTCAAGGGAATAGTTTGACATTTTGGGAAATACATTTATTTGTTTTCCTGTCGAGCGTTAGATGAGTACACAAAATATGGAGCTATAGCCGGGAGTCAATTAGCTTAGCTTAGCATAAAGACTGGAAGCAGAGGGAAACCGCTAGCCTGGCTTTCTGCAAAGGTAAAAAAAACAAATCCAGCACCTCAGCTCACTAAAGCTCACTAATTCATAAGTTATAACTCATTTGTTTAATCCATACAAAACCAGAAATGTAAATACTCTTGGTTAAAGTTGGTAGTTTTACTATGCTGGAACTCTGGGCCACGTTGCCAGGCAACAGGTCTCTGCTGCCTAGCAACCTCACAGTGGCGACTTGGGAGCGTTCACGTCATACTTTATTACAAGATGGTTACCCCAACTGCTAGCCGTGTAGTCACACCAGATAGCCTACATTAGCTACATTTGTTGTGTTACATATTTAATAATTCATTAACAAGTAAAAGTAGATACAAACTGTGTACAGCTCCTTTAACATTAGCTGAATTGACTCAATTAGTCTTAATATTGTATTTTATTTTGATGTAACTGATGTAACTGATGTAACTGATGTGGCTTTGCAGCCATATTTCCAGCAGTTTGTTGACTCTTCGTGGTTCTTTTTGCCAAGTGGGAGATACTGTAGTTATCAGAAATCCATGATATCTCTGACTCGGACTTTCATCTTGGAGGCTGACGTGAACGGTTTTCCCCACGTGACTGCACATAATTACGCTCTGAACAATATCACATGAATGTAGCATAGATTAGTGAACTTTAGGAATGCTTGTAGGTAAATGTTTTACCTAACTGCTATCTGCTTTCGTCTGGCTTTCAGTCTTTATGCTAAGATAAGCTAATTGCCTGCTGGTTCAAGCTTAATATTTAGCGTACAGACATAAGAGTGGTATTGATCTTCTCATCTCACTCTCAGCAGGAAAGCGAATAAGTGTATTTCCCAAAACGTTGAACTATTCCTTTAAAATAGAAAGAACCTTATAATCCCAGGTTCAGCTACAGTATTATTGTCAGGTTAATATTCATTCAGTTTTATTCTTCACTTGTAATGCAGGGCACTGGTCTGAGGTCAGTTTTAACCTCAGCGTTTGTGTTGCTGATGTTATTTCAGGAGAACAAAGCTGACCGGAGCCCTGTGCCTGAGCGAGTCAGGGGGGAAGAGCAGGGCGGGACTTGCCTCCCACGGGAGCAGCGAAACAGGTGGCCACTCCCACGGCACACGCACACACCAACAGGTCCTGGTTATGGGTGCCATTCTGGGGTTAAAGGTCAAGGGTGGAGACGGATAGAGAGGGGGGGTGAGAAAGAGGGAGGAGTGGAGACACAGACGAGCAGGGATGAATGAGAAAGCCGAGGGGAGGTGGAGATAGAGAGAGCGGGGAAACAGGGAGACAGGGATACGGGAGGTCACTGTTAATACACATGCCAGACATTACCATCACACTATTAATACAGTGAGACACAAACACAGACGAGGTGCGAGGGAGCGAGCCAAAACAAAGACACAAGAGAAACAGGGAGGGGAGGGGAGGGCGTGAGCTGGGTGGGAGAGACAGATGGGAGAGGACAACAGTCACAGGGTTCCCACTTTCTATTCAACATCAAATTCAAGGACCTTTCAATTCATTTCAAGGACTCAAAATTGGCATGTTTGCCACAGCCAGACTAGCAGCTCTGTGGGACTGTGATTAGGAACAGTGGTGCTTTAAATGCTAAAGTCAGCATGCTCACATCCTCACAAGGACACTGCTAACATGCTGCTGTTTAGCAGGTATAATGTTACAATTTTCATCATCTTAGTTAAGAGTAGATTGGCTGAAATGCTGACTGACTATCAGATTATTATATATTATAGTATTATTTGTAGCTAGATAGTGAAACTAATGCATAAACAAAAATGTTTTAAAACAAGAACCCAAAACGGTCTTAACGATAGGCAATGTTGACATGTTAATGTTTAGCAGGTATTATGTTTACCATGTTCACCATTTTAGTTTAGCTCGTTAGCATGCAACATTTGCTAATTAGTACCAAACACAAAGTATCATCAGCTTTGCAGGTATTTAGTCACAAACCAAAGTATTAGACAAATTAAAATTTTGACCTGGTGATGGTGCTAGATTAAAGGTCTGGGGATCACCAAAGTTATTACAAATTACCAAATTTCATGGCAATCCATCCAATAGTTTTTGTGACGTTGCACTCAAAACCACAAATGTCAAGCTAATGGTGGCGCTAGAGAAAAAGTCAGAGGATCCCCAAAGTCTTAAGAGACATCATTTTTGGCCCATAAATATTATGGAAATCTATCCAACAGTTGTTGAGATATCCCAGGCTGGAGCAAACAGACATAGTCATCTCTTGAGCCTTGTGACTAGCATGACTAAAAATCGAAACAAATCTGAAAATAAAAATTTTTAAGGGCCTGTGGGAACCCTGTGATTACAACCAAAGACAACAACAAAGCAAGTTATGATGAAAAAACTGCATTCCACATCTTCATTAGTGTATTGACTGTGGTCAGCGAGGAGATGTTGTCTGTTTTGGTCAGGGCCTCGGCTTACCTCATAGACTCCAGAGAAGATGGACATGAATCGGCTCAGCACTGCAGCACAGATACTGGCGATGTGGACAAATGGACCCTGGAGGTGACGGGAGGAAATCACTGACACAGATGAGCGACACGTAATGTTATCTACAGAGACACTGACTATTGTCTGTAAAACAGAGTCTAAACTGGGACATGTTGTATCAGAACAGATAAATCACTGTATAATTACTGGATACGACAGTTGACCTGCTACTGTAATGGGGAAAATGAATGTACTCCTTTGCTGAGGACTTGAATAATTTGCTTCAATCCCGTGAGGAGGGAGAGAGGAAAAACATGACAGAAGATGATTTATTATCCTCCAAGATTGAAAAAAGAGCAGAGTGATGAAGAAAGAAAAAAAAGGAAAGCAAGGAGGATGATGATAGTGATGCTGGATCAATGGATGGTGATAGATACAAAGAAAAACAGATAGTAAAGAGATGAAAAGGGAGGTTTGTTTACTTCTTTGCCCACTGGCATCCCACTGCCCAGGCCAGCAGTCAGCCCGACGACTTTAGCTATGAAGGCTTTGAGGGTCAGATACTCCTTCAGCACTACACCTCTCAGGATGGTTTTCAGCTCAGGAATACCAGAACCTGTAAAAAAAAAACAAAAAAAAAAAACAGAGGAAAGAAGGAGAAGGAGACTAGACATGTGGGCGAAAGGATGGTGAGTGCTGTAAATAAGAAAGAGCAGTTAAAATGCTACTATCCTTCAACAGGAAAACAGACAAAAGGAGGTAAAAAAACAGATGCTGAGAGAGGATAAAAGAGGATGACAGGGGATGGAGAGCTTACCGATGGCCTGTGGGGAAACCAGGTGGCAGAAGAGCGAGGCGAACATGACAAGGATCATGGGATAGGTAACCCAGGCAAGGTACTGGAGCGGCACATTGCCCTTAAGCTCCCCATGTATCCACTTATAGGCTGAAGATAGAACAACAACAGAGATAGAAAGAAAAAAAAGAGGACAGAAGTATGAATGGAATAATTACAGACAGAAATCAAAATCTTGTGTTATCAAACTGCAAATTTCACAGCAATAATCTTGGCCTGTGTTACCTTGCAGGCTCTTGGCGCTGGCATAGTCCATACTCCAGCTGACCAGAGCCATAGTCAGTCCCAGAAGAACCAGGAATATCCAGTCCTCCCCCATCTTGGTCACTATGTACCGCCGCACACGAGCAAAACAATCTGGGACAGAGAGATTAAATTAATGATTCATCTTGAATCCATTTATCACTTGATTAAAATTACTGACAGTTAGTTATTGTAACAATGCCTGAGAGGGAATCATTCAGTGTGATTATGGGCACAGTGATGATGCTATAGCTCATCATAGGAGTACGTATAATGTCAGTACAGAATGATCTGAATGGTTTGTGGTTTTTCGACATTTACAAATGGATGTGTGTGCATTCTCCAGAAAAAACATACATAAGAATTTAAAACACAAAAAGACAACACAAGAATCACTGGCTAGTTCACTGGTAGCGGTAAGATAAAAGTGTTTAAATCATTTACTGAGCTAAAAGTAGCACCTCCCCAGAGTAAAAATACTCTTGACTTGAAAATTCTGCTTAAAGAGGTTGATGTAGTTGGTCAAGCTGGTGCTAATTTTAACCATTTTATGTACTGTTAATACATGGAGTGGAGTAGAAGTATACAAGCATGAAATAAAAATACTCAAGTTAAGTACAAGTACCTTATATTTGTACCTAAGTGCATTACTTGAGTAAATGTGCTTAGTTACAATCCACCACTGAATATTAAGCATTCAGTATTTTTATTCCTGCAGGGTGGAGAAGGCTTTGAAACAGCCTTCATGTTTGGGAATAACATTTACAGTCCAAAGTCCAACTGCCTCATGTTCTGTGTGGCAGCCTAATTAAACTATCGCAGTGCATCATATTTTATGAGCTCATCATGTTGCATGTAAAATCATAACGTGCAAAGTAACCAGTAACTGAAGACATCAGATAAATGCTGCTCTCTCTAGAATGTAGTGTGATAAAAGTGTGAGGTTTCACAAAAAGGAAAAACTGAAGTGAAGTGCCAGCGCCTCAAAATTGAGATTTAGTCAAGGTCAAGGTATTTTGTTAATTTCCACCTCTGTTTCCTGGTTACCACATGAGGTGTCATGGCAACCACTAAAGGATGACCACAGAATACCTTTTGTAAAGCATTTGAATGTGTGTGTTTGATTAGAATAAGTCCACATTGCTGATGGTCACCTTGGCATTTGGAGTAGGGACGAGGCTTCTTGGTAGAAGAGGCATGGCTGTGATGCGACTCCAAGGTCACAGGGTGATGATGATGATGCCGCCGGCCGTGCCCTCTGCGGCCGGTGCCTGTGGTGTTCTCCCCTGCCTGTCTCCTCCATTGTCTCTCTGTCAGCAAACGGGCAGCCTCCCGTCGGGCAAAGTTTCCCAGCTGCTCCCTGTACTCACCGTACAGCTGTAACCGAGCAGAAACACTGACAATCACTATGAAACAAAAAGCACCAAGTCACAGAAATCATGCGTTTCCTGGGCCTCTCAGGATTGTAGAGAAGGAAAACAAGATGCCAGATAGGGGAGAAGGGAAAAGAAGAGAGGGAAGAGAAGGAGAAATACCCCTGACAACTGAGACTTGGGACAAGGATAAAACTGGATCCAGTGCGAGGAGTCTTGAGATAACGAGAAAGAGATGGGGAATGTGCGGCGTGTGTGTAAGGGATACACACCAACCTGAATACCCTGGCAGACAGAAATAGACAAAACGGGCATAGAGATCGGAAAAACCCCTCCCTGAGAGGAGGCAGGGGTTGGAGAGGAGCCAGAGGAAAAGATCCTGGAAGAGAGGACATTCCACATCTTCCCCTTCCGACTATATGTAAGCTTCACGCCTACAACCACAACCACATGCACACACACACACACACTTGGTCAGAAAACAGGACACCCTGTAATCCAGTGTGATCAGTTTGCACCGCCATCGTTAAAACTGTAGAAGCTGTAAAATACTGCAGATCCAGGTGCAGCTACGATGTGCAACTGAAACCTACAGCTCACATGCATCCCACCATACAGCAAAGCAAGAAGCTAAATCATAAGGAGGGCTGCCTGCCACACATTTCTGTCTCATGTTCACACAGGAAAGGAGAGCTGACACATCCAACCATGAGGCCCAGGACCAGAACGAAAGCTTAGCTAACTGTGGATGATTACAACAACATCTCGATCTACAATCTCATCTGACATGAAAACGTTTACATAATTACAGTATGGCACAGATAAATTAGAGTAATCTGGCTTTTGCTGAGATTTTCTTCAGTGCAAGTGCACAAAAACTGCTTCACACAACCAGTCCACTATAATACATGAGTCACTACAACCACATGACAAAGTGACTGATATAGACGTTTATAATTAATACATGAATACACCACATAGCAGGTGGCCAGCAGTTACATCGTTAAAGGCTCTTGAAAACATTTGATGCCCCTAAATCGTCTAGCTAGTTATTTTAAACCTCACTAAACACTACGAACCACAAACTGTTATTCAGAGCAATGCTGCCCCGCTAACAGCTTTCATGAGCCCTTTTACAACAAGTGTAATGCAACAGTAGACCGGTGATGAGTCATACAAAAAAATGCAAACCACTATTCTCAGTTTTAATTATTTGGCATTATGCAAAGGCCTGGTTGAATATTACTTCCATTTGTTTGTTTTAGCTTTAGGTTTGCCACTAAGAGCAAGAAAATCATGTGGAAGTCGTAGGAAAGCATTTAAAGGATAATTTTATGGGATAGAAAACTAACCTGTCATTACCCGAGTTGTCCAAATGTTTTAAATGTCATCCTTTGGTTATTCCTCCCAAGTTATATGAATTATTTGCAAAAAGTGTCGGACAAAAATCTGACGCATTATCTTTGTTTCTCGTGTGTAAAAGCACATAGGATAATATGTAAGCTATACTGAATAATATATTATGGTTTCAATCTCTTATTATCATTGCTTTTTATAATACTGGATCCATTTAAATTTAATCTCACGTTAACCTCTCATGTGCTGCAAAATAACAGAAACCCCCACGCATATAATTTAAATTTGAGCTGTGACTCTGAAGTTAAATGATTTGTGTTACAATAATACAAAATAATAATAATAATACAATAATACAAAAAGCACATGACCACAACAACAACTGCTTTGGAGTTAGAATTAAATAAAAATTATTTATCCAGGACTTTAGTTAATTTTTGTCCATCACATATTTGATTGAAGAATTTGGCTAGAATCCTACTTGGGTAAAGTTTATAGAAATACAACACTATGTTTAATATACCCTATACACTACAGTCGTTTGTTCAGTATATTCTTTTAATATTCTTATAATATATATCTAATCTGCATCTAATGTGAGAGACACAAACCACAGTCACACTGCAACAACACATTAAAGCTATAATTGGAAAAGAGAAGTCAATTAAAATATGTAAACAGAGCCACTAAAATAACTTGTGGAGATTAAAGACACAGAAGAACACTGGACTGTGTCATTATCTCCAAACACCAGAGAATTAAAAAAATCACCCTCCACCATCTGACCTGACGGAGCCTTTGGTCCTCAGGTCTTTACCTGTTCCTCATCAGTTGTCTTCAGCATGATGTGGTAGCAGCTCTGGTCCTGTTCTGTCTCCTGTCCTACACTGCAGACAACCTCACCACCACCAGCACCAGCAGCACCGCTGCACTACACATTAACACCAAAGCACTAATCCATCAACATCATCAAACAGGCGCTGGCACCAGGCGCCTTCAAAACCAGGGACAGTAACAAGAGGAACCTGTGTACTGCTCACAGAGAGGGAGAGATTTGTTATTTAAACATTTCACTTCCCATGCCATGTCCTGCCACAACAAAAACAAAAATGTTTCAAACAATGGCAAACTACAAATTATATTTTCTATTAAACTGCGTAACAACAGCATCTCCTATGTGTTTTTTTGTTTTGACTTGTGTATTTTTACATTATCCCAGCCATTAACATGACATTTATTTTACTATCATCATTAATTTACCTGATGTTAGATGTATTGTAAATTTTGCACTCTACTTACTTGACAGTTTTACAACATGAACATGTTGACAAATAGTCAGTACTTATATTTATGTGGTGAGAGAATAGCCTTGTATATAGAATTTTGTTTGAACTTTGTGTCTTTATTTGAGCATGTAAATATTTCTTTGGTTAGCTAGTGAGCTAGCTAGGAAATAAACACTGACTAGCTAACCTAGGTTGTTAAATAGAGATCATGAAATAATTTTGAATCAGTTAAAAGAGTACTCAGTTTTGCATTGCACTCCTTTAACATTGTCCGACTTACGATGGACAGTTGTCAGATATCGAATATTTAATTCCACACATTCTTCTTTCTTGTCAAAACCTGGCGCCTACATTACCCACAATGCAACGCTAACTGCCAACAGTTCGGTCGGAGATGCGGATGTGTTATGCTAGTAGCGGCTAATGTAGCCTCGAGCCGCTAGCCTCCAGCAGAGATGAGGAGCGGGCTAGAGAGGTCTGGTAAGCTTTCTTACTCCACACTGCCACAGACTTTGAAGTTTAAAATCCCCATTAGGACTTCCTCTTGCTAAAGACTCTCTGTTCTTTCTAAAATATTTATGGTACTTCACTCAGCATAACAGATTTTCCCTTTCCTCCCTTCTCTTAATGTTTTTTTGTGTTTGTTTTCTTGTTAATGTTTTTTTTTGTTTCCCCATATGTAGGCCTACATATTCATTTATTTATCATTTAAATGTTGGACATAGAACAGTTACTAAAATAATAGACATTATTAATCACAAAAAAACTACTCACAAAATGCTACTAAGCTTTACTATATCATTCATTCACTGTCATTTTTAGTTAAGTAGCGCAGTTCATTCATTATTCATTATTGATATTTAAAAAAAACATTGTGCTTTAGCAGCTCACATGAAATATATTCTAGTGATTAGCTGGCAGGAAATTAATTGCTGACTATTTTAATAATCAATTAATCATTTAAGTAATTTATCAATGATCATTTATTAAGACTCCAGTTTCCCAAATGTAAGGAGTTACTGCTTTCCGCTGTTTTATATAATTGTAATTTGACTTTATTTTGGACGGTTGGAAAAAACAGGCAATTTAAAGACGTCACCTTGAACTCTTGACAATTTAACTAAGTTGCAACCCTGATATATTGCCAATAAAAGTCACACTGAATTGTCAAAGTGGAAATAAATCTGAAAGAGAGAGACAGAGACAAAAAGAGACAAACGACTGACAGCGTGAGAGAGACATTGAAAGCTGCGATTCATTCATGTCAGGTGACTTTGCTGCCTCCATCTTTCAACCTTGTGTTTATCTTTGCGTAACCTTGTACGTCCATCTGTGCCACACGGGGCCAGAAAATGACATCAGTAACCACCATTTGCCCGACTTTCACACGCTTTTGAACGTCGTCGCTGCCGTTGTTTGACTCTCTAACTTAGGAATGACCTTCCCACTCCAAGTCAAGATCACCAGAGGATATGTCACCATTTTCCTCCTCTACTCGCACTAATCTACTCTCAGCAAGATTTCCTCTACCTCCCCTCGTGGCTCTTATTATTTTCCTGCACTTTTCTCTCTCTATGGACACATGAAAGTAGTCAGGCGTTACTGTACGGCTCTGACACTCGCACAGCTCATTATTAGTGTCTTGCGCTCTCCTGTAAGACTTCAAGCTTCTAATGTTGTGCTTATTCCAAGTCTTGTGGGATGAAGAAAATGGAAAAATGTAAACCATTCCTCCCTTGGCTTTGTTAGGAATACAAAGCCTGTGTAAAATTATGCTGATGAGCTTTTAATTCATTCATGGATCTGCCCTTTATGAGCCGACTGATACTACTGTAAAACGCAAGAAATTCAAGAGCTAAGAAACAACTTTAAGTGTAAACAAAAACAAGAACAGGCTTGCAGAGAGAAAGAGAGGGGAGAGCTTCAGTCATAGCGAGAGCTGCTAATAGATGCCGAGGTTGAAGGGCAGTGTGACATTGAGAGTTAATTAAAAAAATAATAGCACATTCCTGCATATTCATAAATATCTGCGTGTGTTTGTGTGGGTTCTTAAGCGTGCTAAGTTTGTGTTTGTGTTTATGAGCGTGCTAAATTAATGTCTGCGTGTGTGTGTGTGTGTGTGTGTGGTTAGGCCTTACAACAATATAGCCCTGTCCCATAGCACAAGGTTAATGATAAAATCTGACCCACTCACTGACAGATAGATCAGGAGATTACCCCCCCACCCCCACCCCGGCCCCCGACCCCGACACACACACGCACACACCCTCCCTCCCAACACACACTCCACAAGCGCATGTCTCCATATGAATACACTAATTAACCAGCACAATAACATGCCTCTTCTGAACACTGTTCAAGCTGTCATGTTCTAATTAAGGCATGTCGGCGCGGCCAAAAGAGAAAAAAATAAACCAAACTGTGAACTTCCATGTGTAATGTATGAGCCCGCAGTTCAACTTTACACCAAGTAATCCAGGGAAAAAAACAACCGTGGAGGCCCTTTCATCCCTTCTAAAGCTGGTTTACATGTAAGAAGTTATGTCACAACATGAAATTTAAAATTTAAAGTCAATAAACAAGTACAGTACAAAAGTAGCCTTCTTCTAGCTCTCATTTAAGTGATAAATGCAACAGTCCTTGCAAAAAAACTGCCCCAACTTTAGGAAGAAGACACAAGATATATACAAGATAATAAACCTTACCAGGAATTGATCTATATTCAGAACTGTTTCAAAAGTGTTGATCCGCTCCCTCATCTTTTCAGCCGCTCCTCCTGCAGGTTGCTGCTCACTTTCTTGTGCGTCTTTAATATACTGTAATTCCCACTCTGGATATCTTTGTCTTACATCTGTCCTTTCCTGTCTTTGCCAGTGTGACGGACACAGACTGTACCTGCTACCTGCCTCCATAGAGTATAGACCCCAGTGACTGACAGGTATGGTCAGTGCAACACACACACACACACACACACATCCACACAGAGGGGAAAGCAGTAGAGGTTAATACAGACACTTGAGGCTTGACAATAAATTGTCAGCAGCTCTTAATTCAGAGGGGTAGATTCTCAGTCAGGCGGTTGATCCAGCAGATTCCTGCAGCAGGATCATAAATGATACGAGGCAGGCCGGACACAAGCTTGAGGTATGAAAATAATACCTGCTGACTGAGTGGAGACCATAAACCACATTAACATTGTGTGGGATAGGGTGGATAATACTGTACTGTACTTTAAGTGCCTTCAGCATAGATAACATGCTTTACTAAAGCCTGACTCGACTCTAGTACAGTATTCAGTATCATGGCTGTTTCTTTAGGCTAACATTTGTTTTTGTACACAAACATGTTTGTGGCAGCAATTGCTCTAATTTGGTTATTAAGTTCAAGTTATGACAAAAATATGTACTGAGGCGAGATATTTTACAGTTGAACAGTACATTTTACCACGAAGTACGATTAAACTTACAAGACAAATACAAATATTTAAATCTTGAATTCAGAAAAAAAGGGGCAAACATATAAAAATGCAGCCTATAAAACATTTGTATGGCGCATATCTGCCAATATATAAACCAAAACAGATTTATTTTGGATAAACTGGTATCGGCTGGTAATATCGGCTTGCTGTTACATCAACTGGGATCTATTCTTTACCTTTATTTAGTTAAGCCGTTCTCCAACTGTGGGACGTAAAATGGGTCACAGACTCTGCTGTTGTGACCCAGTAGTTCTCACGTGCTTTCTGGGTCTTTGGGGACAAGAGAGCTGCTGGTTTTCTGTCCCACCAGGTAGCTGTTTGCATTTATCTATCGAAAAACAGCAGGGTTCAGTCAGTTTGGTGGACTGTAGTGTTTTATTTAACTCTGCGTGTGTTGGGATACTTTATCACCTGCAGCTACCATTGGCCCTGAATGTGGAGTATTGCTGTCAGCATGAAAATAACACAATTCTGTTTGAATTTCAACGCTATGTAGGCACATTGAGTGTAAATATGTCTGATTTTGCCTTACGCTGCAATAGACTGCTTTCAGTAAGTGGAACGCCCTTGCCTGAAAACCTGAGAAATGTTCCAAATCTCATTTAATTTGATCCAGTTTTAAAACTTTTCTCCCTCTTATAGCCTACCTCAGTATATGACCAATATTATCTTTTCTTTTAAGTATTTTGTGGGCAGTTTATGCCTTTACTGGAGTCTATATAGAGTAGAGAAGTGACAGGAAATGAGGGACAAGAGAGGGAGAATGACATGCAGCAAAGGTTCTCGGTCAGATTCAAAGCAGGGAGGCTGCAAGAGGCTTTTTTGACTTGTCATAGCAGGAAAAGTGCAGGTGTAACTGATAACATTAATCACCGCTCTGTTCCATTTAAGTGTCCCAGTAAGCAAAGCCAGTGAGCCAGCATGTATAATTACCAGGGCCCTGAAACCTGCACACCAAAATGGAACGCAGCCATCATTAATGTTATTAATTACACCTGTGCTTTTCCTGCAATGACATGACAAAATGTCTGCCGTGAAAAAGGCCTGTTACATGGTCAGCACCTTAAACCCCCAGACCACCAGGGTACCCCCAATATTACCTGTTTTTTATCCATACATTATTGTTATTTGACTACTTTTTGGGTAAATCACAGTGTCGTGATAATAGTGATTATTTTTGCTGAATCCCGTAATTATGATCTAAATTTCAATGCAACATACACACACGTTGTCATTTTTAAATTTGTATCAGCTGAATTAAATATTTTTGCCCTGTTCAATTTTAAGCTTTTGTAAATAATTTGCAGTTCAATTTGTTGGCTGGAAATTGATCAAAGAGCCAGAAAACCACATTTAGGGGTCCATTTTGAGTAGCCACAACTAACTATTGCAGTTTCAAGACAAAGATAATCTTAGTCCAGTTGTAAGTGTATGTGTTAATATCACCTCAGCCTTGAGATGCTTTTGAGAAATGAAACCTAAGTTTATATTCAGTTTAATATTTTGTTTGTTTTCCCAATTGCACACAAATAAGATTTTTCTGTCCTTCGAGTCCACAAACAGATTTACTTGCACTTTCTTTTCCAAGCCGTCTCACCTCCGACTGAACTCTTGTGTGCAGCCTTTCACCTTTCTCCCTCACTCTTCCCCCTGAAACTTTCCCTCTCACCACCCCTTGTCCCCATCCATCCAACCCCCACCCCTGAGGTGAAACCTTACTCGTGGATAAATTTAGCAGCAGTGTGACCCAATGTTCACTGACACACTTCTCCGCACCTCACCCTCTCTCACGCTGTTTGTCTCTCTTTCGGCCCATCTCTCCCAGGAGGCCAGTTGTACAGACAGATGGAGGGCTTTAACCTTACACAAAAACAATGACAAGTTATTGACGCTATTTCACAACGTTAACATGGCGTTTCATCTTGTAGCTATTGATGTAACTACTAATAGTTTAATTATTACATTATAGCCACCTCTGTAATTGAAAAGACACATGAAGTGACTGCAATATCATATGAAATTTAATGGCTTAATCGTCTACATCCCAGTCATTCCAGTCTGCGAGACATTTGGCAGGTGAACATTATCCCTTTTAGTAGCCTGTAACATTTGAGACTTATGAGATCTGTTTCACTGCTGTTGACATTCTCACAGATTGAGACTCCTCTCCTCACACAACCTCATTTTTAACCACATCCATCAAACAAATTGTAACACACAACCAGCTGTATCAAAGCAAGCACAAACATACAGTATGCGTATCTGTTCTCGCCACTCCCTGCTGGAGTGTGTCTGTCAGTGTGACACAAGGCCACAGAGGGTGCTTCCTCTTTGTTAAGGTCAAGGGTCAACAACAGCTGTGTGACATGGAAGTAATTAACACAACTTTACAAACCCAGCAAGCATTTATTTGGCGATTTGCAGGTCAAAAGACGTCTAGACGTCTAGGTTCAAACTGGGCTAAATTTGGTTTTTAAAAAAAGAAAAACCTTTTTAGAAGTCTTGTTAATTGTTTTTCGGTAACGCTTTATTTTATGGGTCCATAATTTCCGGATAATTTCTTAATCATTTCCAAGTAGTTTCCTAAAAACAACTATGCAGTTAGGTGCTAATTATGGGAAAAGAACATGTTGAATTCTCACACACTGTCAGCACCAAGTTTATTAAACACTAGACAAAAGTACATGACTGAAATGTTGCACCTCTGTACCAGGTGTGCATTAGATAACACTTTGTTTGTACTAATTAAAGGGAAAACAGAGACAGTTTTCAATTGGTTCACTTTCAATAAACTGATTACAATTAATTACTAGTGTAACCTTTTAGTCAGTACACAGCAGGTCAGCTGAACATTCAAAAATGTAAAATGTGTCTACAGGCAAAAAACAATTCAACACATATACAGATTAACGTTTTCAATAATAAATGAATAATCCATCCATCCATTAGCTATAGGTGTTTATCCTTTGGAGGGTTGCGGGGTAAATGAATAATCAATAGGTAATAACTTGGGATTAATGGAGCTTTTCTTTCAAGGAAATGTCCTATTTTCTCTATAATTAGTACCAAATGACAGTTATTTCCAGGAAACTATCTAGAAAATGATTACGACATTACAGACCTGTAAAGTAAAGCATTACCTGTTTTTCTTACCCCAAATTGTCCTATTTCTTTCTTATTTTTACCTATATTTACTCAATTCTTTATTTAATTATTTATATAACCGCATTTAATCGTGCAATCCTGCAATGTATAATAACAGTAAAGGTGAACCTTAAAGGACTATATTTCAGTGTTACTGTGAGTTAAAATATATTATTTAAATACAGTTATATGTAACATAAACTTCTAAAACACTCACTTTTTAACCAAATTGAACCCAGTTTTAACCTCAATACTTACAGGGAACACTAAAAACACAGACGTCTGCCGTAACCTCGCAGCATCAGTATGCATGTGTGAAGATTTAGCCAGCTAAACCATCAACCTGAAAATAAAGCCTACCCTGCCGTATCCCGCTGCTAATCAATAAACAAATTATATTGGGATGATCTATTAACAGCTCCACACATAAACTCCTCAAATCCTTCCAGGCTCTAATTTCCTCACACACACACACACACACAGACGCCACCACAGCTTTCACACCTGAGAGATGTGAGACTTTGCAGAGAGACATTAAGCCTGTTAATTGAGATTTCTTATTTATATCTGATCTGTGAGCCACCGAGGGCGCTTCACAAGGGCCAAGAATTAGAGATTCGCTTTGGGCAATCGTCCATCGTCTCAGAGGAGAAGAGGCAGAGGAGAAGGAAAAGACACTGTCACTGCTCCTCCTCACTTTGTCAGTTGCTCAGGCTGCTCTAACACATATATAAACACCCCAGCTGCTCGAACCTCAGTTGCTCATGTATCTGTGATTCTCTTTTCCTATAATTCACATTAAACTCTGCAGAAAATGACCTTTAAAAACACAATGCTGAAATCGCTGAAAAATACAATCTGATGCTGTGAGTCCATAGAGTGGGTGTGATTGGATGAAAAGAGTAAAAGAAAAAGGAGTCAATGGCAGACATGATGCTCCTGGGAGGAATGGCCATCGTTCTGGATGAGCATTTAAACAGATGAACCAGAGGATATAGTGACATGACTTCATCTCAACACGTACGTCTAACCTGTCTGCTCAGGTTTCCTGTATATAGGTATTTATATCCACCAACACATGAAAACAGCAATGACTTTACAAGGCTGCAGCTTGAGGCGGCGAACAGATAGAAGTAGACAGATGGGGTCACAAAGGAGAAACGTACATAAGGATATAATCTGGGCAAAAACAACCCCCAAAACAATAACAGTCAAGAGATAAAGTAAGATGTTGGTGTTTGAAATTAAAATAAATAATAAAATCCTTGATTGTCGCAGGGATGACTTTCCATTTATCGCCTTCACTCAGTGTTTCGTAGCGTGGGCGGTGTGAAACCAGCGCAGACTGTGAATGTGTTGGAGGGCTGTACAAACTTTACTTGACTTGACTTTAAGTTGCAGAAATCTTGTTCAAGAAGTAAAGAGAACAGAGGAGGAGATAAAGAGAGCAGTGCTGGTGGACAAGAAAGGATGTGGCAGATGAAAACAAATGACCAGGAGGTAGTTGTGGGGCGATTAGGGAAAGTGAAGGATGGTTGGAAAAGACTAAGTGACAGGTGGGTAGATGGAGAGATGAGGGAGAAGCAGGTGGAGGGGCATGAAATGAGGGGAAAAGAAAATACATTTTAAGAGACAGATAGGGCAGCAGACAGGCAGGCAGGTAAAGGAAGATTTGGGAAAGACCTACCAGGGTCTGTTGGTATCTCAGAGCCTTCCTTTGCGACGCATCTGCAGCCATTGACACGCTGTCACTGATCCAAAAATAACCTCGCTGGACACCCCAGCATTTCCAATGGCTTGGGCAACACCATACACACACAAACACACACACACACACACACACACACACACACACACACACACACACTCTCTCTCTCTTATATATATATATACACACACTTTACACCAGGTCAAATAAACACACAAACATCTTCTAAAGTTTCTCACTCTCCTATAAACTCATTCTCAAACACACTGGTTACATAGAGAAAATCAAAAAAACGCAGACGACGTCCTTCCTGAATGCGCTCTTCTCCAGATGATCCAGAGGCTGCGAGCCATCCAGCTCCACTGCAGACCTGACGGACGCACGGACAGAAATCAGGCAGGCGGACAAAGCAGAGCAAAGCCATCTGATGAGGCAGTGAAGGACGTAACGCTTTTAGAACTGCAGACACCTAATAACACACACACACACACTCACACAACTTGTTGCCCTTAGCAGCACCCTCCCTGCCAGCCGGCCATTAGGTGTGTGTGTGTCTGGATGGACTGTTCCTGTTTGGACAGGGGTGGTGGTGGTGGGGGTTGGAAGGGCACCCCCCATAGGGCTGCCCCTGCAACGTGAGCAGGAAGGTGCACATGACACCCCTATGACAGCTCACACCTTATCAGCCAATGATGCAAGGCAATCCCCATAACACTCACATGCTACGGCAGTCCTCCCTTAGGGGAAAAAAAAAAAATCACCCTGAATGCGCCCTCCCACGGTAAAAGACCCCCCCCAAAAAAAATAAAAAATAAAAAATTTAAATACTTGTACGACCCACTGTAGAGCACAGTAAAGTGATCTCCATATTGCTTAAGCTCTCAGATATCTAGAGGAGCTAATACAGGAAGGGAGCTAAACATACATGTGCTGCACATCATTCGCTAAAAGCTGAAAAGCTCACAGGCCTTCAGGCCCTGCTCTGCACCCAAAGAGACAACATCCCACTCAGACAAGTTAATCTAAATGTGTCTAACTCGTCCTCTGGTTCTTTCTCTCAGGCTGATGAGATGGGGCGGCCATTATGACAACCACAAAGACACACACAGATCCCCCTTAACCCCGCCCTGCTTTGAGGTCCACACGCCAGCGCATATCAGCCTAATCTCACAGCTACACCGGAGGCCAGAGAGAAATGCGTTACTCTGACCGCCGGTGTGTGTGTGTGTGTGTGTGTGTGTGTGTGTGTGTGTGTGTGTCAAGGGAGAATGACTGTGGACAGCTGGCCGGGCCTCTATCTGATACACTAAGAACATTATCACTGGGCGGCAGGCAGTGTGAGCGATACATACGTCCCAGTCACAGCATGGAGAGACCTGAGCGCAGCGGAATAGTGGGGAGCCAGTTATACTATACCTGAGAACGGAGAGGACAGGCTGTACGCTGGGAACAACACACACAAACACAGCAACAAGGAGGATCAAATAAAGTGGAGCATGCACAGGAGCGGCCCTGGTGTACATTCGTGCAGAGGCCTCACACTCACGGTGCAGGATTCAGCTTAAACCAAACATATGCAGACACACTCATATGCACATGCAGCTGTAAGAAAAAAACAAGTTTGTCTTGTTTGAAAACCACAGCCTGTTTATTGTATAGAACATTTGGCAGTCGAAATAAAATCTCTCCAGGCCCCCCACACTGCACCTCAGCAGAGCTTGGCAGCAAATATCAACCTTCAAAACACCCTGCAGGAGAGTTACCCTTTTATACCACTCCACTGCTTTTCTTTTTAAATTATATTTCCTAATTACAAAAACCAAAGGATAAGGAGTGAGCACCTTCCAGACCATGGTAAAATCTACCATTAGCGCCTCCCTCACACACAGCTTAAAAGCATCTTTGTTTAGAGATGGTTAACAATCAATACTGTTTCGACCATATGTTCTGTTTTCTTCACTACAACACTGTTGTAACTAAACACACTTTGCCTGCTCAGGACTTTTCTGGGAAACATCAGGGCTCGCACAGTCTTGAGTAATTGATTTCTGTGTGTGTGTGGGAGGGGGCCAAAGCAATACAATATACTGTGAAAGCTTCATGGTCATAAATTCATCTAATAGATCATCCTCACATGCCGCACAGGCTGCTGTAGAAAACTGCATATTGTTTATGGAAGACATAAGAAATACATGTTTTATCCTTACTGTACCAGATACAGTAAAAACACTGTAGGGGGACTAACTAAAGGGGCAGCTCCCACAGAGGGAGAAACACTATTAGGAGTCAGAGTTAGCGTAAAGGTCAGAGTTCATACTGTAGGTGTATGACCCCACAAGTAGCACCACATTCCCCTGGCAGCCCACCACCACGACAGGGACAGATATATAGTAACACAGCTGATATGAAGTGAAATTTACAGTGAGTGCCTTCATAAAATGTAAGATTTAAAAGCTGATTTTTCCTGATTGAACATCCGCAAACAAAGAAATGACTGAAACAGTTCTTGTTTTGAAGCTGCCCTGTAGGTGTTTTTCCTCTTCATGAGGTAAATTATGTGAGAAGGAAAAGTGAACTTCTCTAATAAGAGTGGGTCAAAACCTGCTGCAAAGACTTTACAGTTTAATCATCACTCTAGCTGACTATAACAAAAACAAAAGCTGTCTGCAATCATGACAGTAAAGATCATTTTGAACTGCAGGATATATTTATAATATTGATGAAAGACAAATGATTTTTGTCTCTGCTGTGCTGCCCCCTGCCTGTCACTATACTAAAAACAAGAAATGGTCACTTGTAACAAACATTATATACAAATAAAGAGAATGGGCTTTAAAGAAAATCCTTATAAAAACAATTTCATACAAAATAAAACCACAAAAATAGATCTGTGTACAAAATACATTTTAAAAAGAGAGTGGAACCTCAAAGTAGCTGTGCAGTAAGAAAACAAAAAAATACGTTCTGTCTTTGACTAAAAAGGATTAACATTTAAACCCTCCAACTGGCATTGACGCAGATACACAAGTAAGTTGTATGCTAATACATTACCCATTTCCGAGTACATGTAGATTAACATAAGCTTGCTCCTTTTTCCTTTCCAAGATTTGCGTGAGAGTCTGTGGGTTTGAGGAGGCAGTATTTACACAGAAAGTATGAATGAATAAATCCTCTGTTTAGATGTGGAGTTGTAACACGGGAATGTGAGTGTGTGGCAGTAATTGGCGTGGAATTAACAGCTGTGTGCGCTTATTGAGACGCGTCAATGCAAGGAATGGTCTGTGTGTGTTAATCTGTGTATGTGCATATTTGCATATCAATACTGGGGCTGGTACTTGGGGAAAAGGTAGAGGTCTTTGCACAATGAGCTGGTGAACTCCGACATCTCTTTGCAGCGATGGTGGGCAGTGCCAGGAGCGTAACCCTCCCGCTCCTTAATACGCCCGTTGACCTGGAGACAGAAAAATAAAGACAGGAGGTTACAGAAGTTGACTAAATAAAAAAGCACATTTTACACTGTGAATGCAGTATATGAAAGTAAAGGACACTTAATGTTCACCTGCACCATAATGTCTGCAAGGTGTGTGTCTCTGGCATGGTGGCGGAGTGCTGAGTTAAGTTCCTGGATAAACCAGGATCCTCTCTTGGTGTTCCGCATGGCTGCTGTACCTGGAGGAGGAAGAGATCAAGCAATAAAGGCTTAATACACTGAGATGAGATGCAGGGAGACAGAGGTAAGGTGGTGTATAGAAACTATAAGTCATAAAACATGTTACATGTTAATGTTTAAAACTGTGGAAAAGTAGTCTTAACTCACTCAGACCGAAATCGGTGAAGGCAGAGCTCAAAGAAAACGTTATCAACCAATACGCACGATGTTAACACCCAGCACTTTCGTTCTTTCACGAATAACCCACTATAAACATTGTTGGACTCAAGATGGACAGAAAAAAAAAAATGATGCAGCAGAACCAGACATTGTCTTTTTTATTCCACACATTCTTCTTACGTGTCAAAACCTGCTGCATACATTACCCACAATGCAACTCTAACTGCCAACTGTAGCGGCCACTCGAGCCGCTAGCCTCAAGGTTAATCAGACTTTGTGCAGCTCCATGTGGACCCGCGAGGTTTTATACAACCGTTTTCACATATGCAGTGGAACTCCCCAACACTTGTAAATGTGTAAAATCGGTGGAATACGATTCGTATTGGTTTTGTTGCAGTTAGTTCTTGTTCAGGCTGCATACATTACTGTTAGAAAACCAGGGCACATTAAGCCACAGTTGGGTACAGGTGCAGGACAAAATCAGCAAAGAAAAAAACTGGTACTCCACACCGATTCATTTTTGCTGGTTGAAATGTTGCTACCTCTCGACAACCTCTCTTTTTTCATTGCATGGATTACTACACATCTCTACTGTCTCTTTTTCCCCCACAAAAATCAAAAATAAAAATGGTTTACACTTCAGGTAAATAACACATTTCATTAAGTCCACCCCAGAATAGCAAAAGGGACAAACTTACAAATTCTCTGACCTTTGAGCGATGCAAAGCCACAGATCATGTCAGACCGCTGGGGCAGTTTAATCCTGGGCCTACCCATGTCCCCTCTCTGTCTGGAGTTTGCATCCCCCTGTCCTTCCCTCCCAGCGTCCCGCTGTTCACAGCTTGGTGAGCAGGTCCTCGCTGGCCCATCTATCTGCTCCACGCCACAGTCCATCTCCTCTGGAAGACAAGACAGTTTCAAGTTAACCTCAAACATCCAACAGTCTTCTTAATATCTGGTGCAAAGACCAAATACTCGAGCCTGGTTTCAGTCTCGAGATGCCTTTTCTCTGACTATAAACAACAGTTTAAAAGACTGCAGTATTAAAAATATTGAGTGGGCATTGTTTTGTTTTTTTCTGTCTCAGTCTTGACTTGATTTCGAATTTAAGGGGTCTTGGCTGCAACTCAGTGGCAAGTTTTGATAAATAAAAAATCTAAATAAATTCTGTAATCAGCTCATATAAAGGACCATTTTTAAACTGGATTCTTGAAATAATCTCTGAAAAAAATAAAATAACATCAATAATTTGCATGACCCTCAGTTTCTGCATGGAAAAAAACATCAAAGTATGACTATTTCAGCCACTTCTCCAAATTATTTCTGTAAACTTTCTTTTGGAAACCAAATTGTTAAACAGCACAATTCCTGATAGGATTTTCATATTCCTGAATACTGAACAAAATAATTATTGGTTTTGACTGAAGCTATTTGCAGAGGCAGTGGCCAACCACATCTAATGGCCTTTCAGCAGCACACCTGTGGTGGGCTCTGTGGTGGGGCGAGAGAGTGTGTGACAGTAATTAGGATTGCTCCTGAGGGGTCTGAGGGTTTGTCAGGGGCGTCATTAGCCATGTAGCCAGACCATAACCTCCATCACAGAGACAGAGTAATTAGCTGGGAGCCTGGTTAAATCACAGATTAATTACATGTTTATGGACTATTATTGCACTACTATTGTGTTACATTTTATTGAGGTCTACAACAGAACATTGACATTTGACAGATTATGACACCATCCACAGCATCTGGAGCTGTGTGGCTGATGAATAACTGTGAAACTGTCACCCGGGTTACCTGTCTCAATGGCCAGGAAGGTGACAGCAGACATCTGGACATGTGGAGACACAGGCTGGCATCTGTCTTTTCTCTTACAGTAAAAGGTCTTATTATGTTGCAGGGATCCAACCGATTTAACATAGGTAGCCTTAATACATGCTATACGCCATTTTAACAACAATAATATATTTGCATATTTATATTTGTGTATTATGATCCCTTATGGGTCTGCTCCAGTGACCCTTCCACAGGGAGGCACCCGAGAGACAAGGCCTTGACGATCTCAACTGGCTTTTCCACATGTGAAGGAGCAGTGGCTGTACTCTGAGACCCTCCTGGACATCTAAACTCCTCACTCTATGAGTGAGCTCAGGTGAGCCCAAACACCCAGTAAAGGAAACTTATTTTGGCCACTTGTAATCACGATGATGTCACCACCAAAAGCTTGTGACTGTAAGTGATAAACTGTTAAATTCATCAATATATATATTTGCATACATGGCTATTATGAGTAGTCTACATAGGTTAGATATATATGTATAGGAAGGCTATGTATATAGGTAAAATGAATGATGATAGAGGGGCGTACAGAATAAGACAGCCTTACCTCCTCTGCAGGCCTGGATGAAAAACATCTTGGGCTTGTTCTGTAGCAGGGGACAGTGCGCATTGTCAAAGGCCTCAAACACCCAGTCCAGCTGAAATTGACAAAGTGACACACGTTACATGTTAAATGTCTGGAAAAGGGGTTGCATCTTTACCCTTGAATGGCATTACATACAGTACATCGTCGCAGAAAACTATCTAACAAACACACCTGCAGGAGCTGTCCGTCTGTGCCATATATAGCTCCCTCCACTCCGTGGGAGAGCAGACACACCACGCAGCTGTCCATTGCCCGGTGTTCTGGCCGTCGGCAAAAGTTCTCAATGCACGTCCTCATGCTCTACACAAAGAATAAGCAATCAGGAAAACTGCGGTTAACAAAAATAAGCATGTGTCCAAGGCTGTCCAAGTTTATTTTTGCAAGTTGCTTTTTTAATACTGAACATGTCTGTAAGGCAACCATGCGGTTACATAGATCATCCACGCTTTGCAATGTGTCCTCTCAAAGTGTCTTTGAGCCACACTGAGACACTGACGGCCAACATGCTTACTCATGCCAGGTTTCTTAGAATAAGCTAAATGACTAAAAGTGTGTTTTCTTTGTGATAACATTGCCACACTGAACAGCACTGAAAATGGGAACTGAGCTAAACAAACCTGCCAAACAAATCTTACATGAGAGCGTCTTTTCTACAAGCACTGGCTAAGTGACTTTCTCAAAATAACTCAAGGTTGTTCTTCTCCCTTTTACAACTTCCCTTTTCTAACTTTGTCAACTAAATAAGACGGATGGTTTGTGTTTCAAATAACATCTGGTAAATACATATTGAGGCTGCGTCTGTGTGTGTGTGTTACCTGAGCAGTGAGGTCTCTGTGGACTGTAACCAGGTAGTCCAGCTCTGTGAAGACCTTCCTGAGGACCTCGTCATCCACCTCACCTCCCTTCCTACGGTCAAGGTCGGGTGCAGCACAAGGATCAAAGGTCACATTACTGATCACCAGAGCAAAACCACGAGGGGATGAATTCATCCTGTAAGACTGGAGCGCAGGAAGTGAGAGAGAAAGAGCAAACAAGCATGGTAAAGAGAAAGAATGGATCAATTAGTCCAAAATAACCTCATGACAAAGCATGTTTCTATAAGTGCTTTAACACCTTGCTTGTATTCATTACATTATACTATTATTACTTTTACAAATCAATACAACTTACAATCACTAAATTTTAAACACCTCTGCATTTAGTGCTCTATATTGACTCATATCCAGATAGGTGGTGTGACACTGAGGACCAGTTTTTCTCAAAAGTCCACAGGAAGTTATTGCAAACCTGTTGAGCTGACGCGGTGAAGAGAAGAATATTACCTGCTGGCAGTGAGAGAGGTAAAAGTCAGGTGTGCACGGGAGCACAGGAGTGTTGATGGGACTATCTGCATCCAGACTAAACTCCATGGACTCTGCTGCACACACAAACACACACACAAACACACACACACACACACACACACACACACAATGTTAAACTGTGCTTGTTACAAGTTAAATTGCTAATGCAAAGTTTTCACATCATTGTGTGCTCCTGCCGGCAGCTGTGTGACAACAAACTTTGTACTACAACGCTGTGAATGAGTCACTCATGGGGCGTGGCGCCTGCAGGTACAGACTGTAGCCAAATGCTAGAGCAGCCGCACTCCTACACTTCTCACAGTGATAAGATTATATAATAAACAGTTCACACAGACTAAACTCTCTCAAGCTGCTTCTGACTACAAAAATGTTTTTGTATATTCAATTACCTGTCTATTTAAACTAAACAACAGATAAATCATTTGCTCCAGACACCACCCCTTGTCTCCACGGAAACAAAAATATTGACAACAACATTGGACACAGAGACACCTATTTTATCCTGAATGCAGGCCACACTACAATACCACTCACCATGTGTCCTTGCTCTCTTGGCAGCAATTCCTTCTTGGGTGGGAAGTGGAAGAGAAGAGTCCACAAACCTCTGTAATACAAAACCATGCACATATTATTAATGACAAAACATCAGCTGCTTTACACAAACAAAGGAAGACAGATAATGAAGGATTTTGTTCTTTGCTGTGGCAGCAGCTGTTGCTTGTTGTGGGCTTGTTGCAATCGTAACTTAACTATTAGGGGAATCTCCTGCCTGCTGTCTGACTACCTCAGCAGGCCATCTGGTTGTCTACCATAAGATGGATGAGGTTTGTGATTCTCACATCTGTCTGCTTATCTCTTCCTCTTTTCTTCTTCTTTTGTCTCTCTGTCTTCCTGTCTTCCTCCCTGACTGGGACCAACCGTCTGAATGATGACTCTGAGCGCAGGCAGCTATCTGAGGCCTCGACTGCGCATGACGAGGTGTTGCTCACCTCACTCTTCTCTTCTCTGTCTACTGAGGATGTCTGCAGAAGACCATGTAACTGGAGCATACTTTTATCAGAGATGTGTAACTTTTTCTTTGAACTGTGAGCATGTATAAATGAGCTGAAACCTCCTTAAAAGACATATTCAATGCTACAAAGTTCTCCGGACATTAGCTTTTTGTTCTTGTGAAAATGTCAACAGTGACAATGCCCGCAGTAATCCTGGTTTAAAGATTATAAGCATTCTGCTTACCTCTCTCTTATTTCCTGTTGACTGCATGACTAGTCGCCCTGCTCCTACCTCTGGCTCTTCCTCAGGCTGAATACACTGCGAGCAGAAAACAGTCCAAGAACTGCACAGTCTGGTAATAATCTGCAGTATATATTGTAGCTTTGTGTTGTATGTGTGGTGATGCTTGATGAAGTGCACACTCACCTCCACATGTGTGTCCTTGCCGTCTTTTTCTGGTGATTGTGTGAGCAGGTCGCACAGGTGCTGCTGCTCAGTTTCTCGCAGAGCTGAGCAGAAGCTGCTGAAGGCTCTGGGCCCTCGCTTTGGTAAGAGTAGTAGTAAGCGCCAGCTTCGTTTCTGAGATGTCTGCTCAGCCTAAATTAGAGGAGATCAGATCAGAAAACTAAAGATCACTGACAAAGATTAAATCTAATACACATTTCATTTACTATTTTCACAGCACTAATATTATGACATTTTGTTTTCCAACCACTGCCCACTGTTGACTGTCTACAGTTGAGTGTCACCAAGATCTGTCTAAACAATAAAATAGTATGCAATCAACCAGACACTTGTTGTTTAAAAGGGGCATCTCAGGTGGTAATCAGCAGTCAGCCAGGGAGAAACCCATGCATTTACATGGAAAAACTGAAGGCTTTGTGTTTGGCAATCTTTTGTTTAGTCAATTTTGTAACTGTACCCATGTGAGACTAAACTTCAAACTCATCCCAAATCCACCACTTAATTTACACGTTCTCTGAAGGGCATAACCCAGTAGATCCCAAATTATTTGGCTAGCGACCCCTTAAATTTAAGCAATGTCTATTTGTGACCACTCATCAAAAGTCCTTAGTATGGACATGAATGGTAAACATCTTAGCCAAAGAGTGATTTTGTTTCATTTAAAATATGTTTAAATGCCTATAGAAGTGAAAGTATCTGGTATTTTACAATAATAATGAAAAAGAAAAAATTGAAATGTTCCCTGTAATCATCTTTTGAACCCACATTATTTATCATGGGACCTCTTATGAGTTTTGACTCCCAGGTTGAGAAACAAAGGTTTAACTTTTGGGCCTAAACTTGACTGTAACCTTTACCAAAGTTGCTAGCAGCCAAGCAACAGCCTATTGACAGCCATTTAAACAGGTGTCTATCAAGCTGTAACAGTCGTGTGAACTATTTGTTTTTGTTGACAGTCAGACTGCTTATAACCTGAGGGTACTAAATGTGTTCACATACCATGATGCTCTCTGCCATGCTCTCGGTTAGGATGTCGTCTGCCTGTAAGGACTGAATGAGCAGCTCGTCCACCACCAGCTGCTTGCAGAGAATAGCAGAGCGTCTCCGAAGAGCCCGGCTGTCCCGCTCCAGCATGCCACACTCCAACATTTTGTCCCAACAGACTGGCTATAGGACAGGTAACCAGACACGTGAACCTCCATAACAATAAAACGGAAGTTAAACCACAGTATAACGAAGTGACAGGCGATGTCAACAACTCCAGCGTGCTACTACAAGAAACGCAGTGTAGTCTTTTTAATTTCTTGCTCCAGATAGCAACGAGACAGCATCGTTGTAGCCTTCACTGTTGCCGGGCTCTCTCAATCGGTCATGTCGCTGAATAGTTATACATCCGTTAGCGTATCATCACAAAATACTTATGAATCACGGATATTATGTAATAATATACTTTTAAAGCCATCAAAAATAAAACCAACAATGCTAGCTGAATAATGCAGGTGTATACAATGGCACGGTTAACTAATGAGTGTGTGAAGACAGTAACTAAATGTATAGCTTTATATTTTATTATCAAAACGTCACGATGCAAGAGACTGTAGTTAAATTATATTTACAGTTAAACGTTGATGGCTAATTACCAATGCTAACTAGCTAGCTAGCTCACTTCGGAGTGCCCCCTTTTTTCTCGCATTAAAGTGAGCGACATGTAATTCCATCCAAACCGTTTTCTTACCGTTCCTCTGTTTCTGCAACAGAACACCAAACCGTCCAGAAAAACTACAGAAAAAATATCGACGCGTTTCACACTATTTCACACAAATTAACAACATCCCGTCCTCACTCAACAAACCAACTTCCGCGGGGTATCCACTCTGCTGCAATGAGAGGGGCGGGGCTACAAACGTCGTTGTTTTGGATTCTGGCCAATGACAGCGAAATACATTTTGAGTGGCGTTTCAAGTCTCCAATCGCCTGGTTTCTTACAGACTGGTACCACCCAAAGTGAAACTACTGAAAGAGAGAGGATTCCAGGGCATTTTGAATTTGAATCCGTTTTCTGTAAATAAGTAGCCAATTGATAAGGAGCACTTTGAAGATAGGCACAAACAGTTTGCTAATAGAAAACAATTTAACTAGAGGGGGATCGACTATTATTGGCTGAGAAGAAAGACATTGAGTGGGATTCAAAATAAACTGATTTCCAAATATTATATTACACATGATCATAACTCAAAATCGTACAAACATTTAATTTGGAATGTAACATGATATTTTACTCAAATACTTAAGAAACATTTTGGGGCACTTGTATTTACTCTGATATTTCTATTTTATGCCCATTTATAGTTTTAATTCAGAGAAATATTGTACTTTTAATTCCTCTATTTGACAGATATGTTGTTTATTACATTGTTACAGATTAAACTACCCAACAGAATAGAAAATAGTTAAAATTAGCTCCACCTTAACTATTAAAATGCTGTGTATACATTAAGGCATCAGTAATAATAATCCAATAATATATGATCATATAACCCTGACAGGGACCATTCTGCTATTCATTTTTTTAAAAATATATCTGTAATGTTTTTCCTTAAAAATGCATGTGATTTTTACAAAAGTTTATTTTATATGTGTGAAATCTTAAATATCTCCTGTGAAAATTAACATGTGAAATTACCAAAAGCAAGTATCCTCCAACCATGTAAATACAGGCGAAATTATAGGAAAAAAGAAAACCATATTGGAGCAGGGAGGGTCTGCTGCTGGTAGAGGAGGTACAAAAAGGGAAAAGTATAAGAAGGGGAATTTAGAACAAAAAAACCCTGGATGGAAAGAGATAACAAACAAATTAAATGCCAGCTTTATTTGTGGCAGTTTCACATTGTACGCGGTGTAAAATCTTATCAAAAATATGTTTGATTATAACAGCTTAAAAGAAAACAACAGCTGCAACTGACAAGGAATACACCATCCTAATTCTGAATAATATCCATTGCCTCATATATTATTCATCATGACCAATAATATACAGTGTTACACAGCAACGTACTCTTATCCAACTCAGAGACCTATGGAGCTTTCTGGAGTATTTAGTCAAATTTTGTACTTGTTTGTATAATTTTGTTATATACTAAACCAAACTCTCAGATGATTTCACTTAAATGTCTGTTTGAAGTAAAAAAAAGATACATTTTTTCCAGTGTTTTACAAAAGTGCACAGATTTGAGAAAATACCAAAATATGAACACAAATGTGTATAGCAGAACATGGTTTCTTCTTCTTTCCTGCCCCATTAATCATCTCACAACCCTTTAGATTTATCTGGTGGCCCTGTAGGTTGGGAACCACTGAACTAAACCATCTAACTGTATATAAAGTAGTTAAAACTAGCGCCGCCTCGACAAACTGCTACAGCAAAACACTACTTACACATTAATGCATCTGTATTAATAATCTAATAATGTATAAAATAACATTCAAGGGGGACATTTTTCTGCAGAACAAGTACTTTTACTTAGATACTTTAAGTACTTTGTGCTGAGAATGCTTATGTACTTTTACTTAAGTAGGGTTTTAAATGACGTACTATCCCTTGGTAATGGTAATGGAACATTTTTTACATTGTGGTATTAGTACTTTTACTTATTTTTTACTGTTATCTTTCACTCAAGTCCAAAATTTAACTTTTATCACTTTCACCAACCATACAAACATTATTTAAATAAGATACACAGTTAATTAGTTACTAGAAATGTAGTTTGTATCATGTGACACTGCCTCTCTCTGTTAGTCTCTTTCTCTTTCTTTCAAGCTCCCCCTTTCTCTTGTTCTCTCTCTCTTGCTCTCTCTCTCTCTCTCCCTCTCTCTCTCCCTACATCCTCAGGCCTACTTCACCCTCCCCTGCTGGCTACCTCCTCACCCTCGCTGTGTGTGCTGTCAATAATTGATGATCCTTACTGACTCAAAGGGTAACAGGTCCTGGAGAAAATGTCTCACCCATTTCTTTATTTATTTACAAGTCTATCTTTAAGTTCAGTCAGTCTGAGAAACCACTACGAGCGTTGATTCAAGCTCGAGGATCGATGGCACGAAGCAGCCTGACCGTGTCCGTTTTACAGTTTGTGGCAGCTGCGACACCTGTGACCATGAGCGGGTTAATGCTGCCTGTCTGGCTGACAGCAGGACAGAGAGAGGAAAGGGAAGCTTAAATGAGTGAGAGGCAGGGGGCAGAGAGGAGGAGGAGTGACAGAATGATAGAGTGAATTAATTCAACCTTAGCCAGCCCTGATTGACTCAGTAGCAAACTGGCATGTACAAACATTCACAGTGACACCAAAGCCATGGAGAGAGAAAAGAGGAATGACATGTCCTTCTCCAGAAAGAGAAGTTTCACTTTTGGGGCATATGGAGGGTGAGTAAAAACACTGTTTGTCTCAAATTAGGACTGGCATTTTCCACCACAAGTCAATTGAGTAGCTACATATACTAAATAAATGACATTATTTTTAGATATAAGTAATCCTGTCTATGCAAGATGATTCGTTTTCTTCTTCGAGTAGTTCTCACTTCCTTGTTTACAGTGTGGACAGATTCACATGTGGGGACGAGACGAGGTGAGGTTTTATTTTCCATTTTATTGCAGCTGTTTCAAGCTAACATTCAAGCTTTATTGTGCAAAGTGAGAACTGACTGATAAGTGATGAATTGTGCTGTCTTCTTGTGTAAATGAACCTGTTGCTGCAGACCTGACTCTGCAGAGGACAACATACTGGATATCCTGGACTCTCCCGCAAGTGAGAGCAAGCCTTTCCTCCCTGCCAGCAGCAACCAGAGGGTGATATCATTAGCATGTTCAGCGTGCACCTTCCCCCTCTTTAATTAAATATACTTAATGTATTTCCATGTACTGTCTTTCTGAGAAGCCAAGTTTCCATTCGCAACTGAAGCGTTTGTCATGTTCCTCTTCCTCCCCATGTTTCTCCTTCCCTTTCTCTCCGTCCGCGTTTCTGTCTGCTGCCTGTTGTTCATATCAGGACGCAGAGCTGTTTGAAATCATTGAAAAGCTGCAGGTGAGTTACAGTGCGATTGATCTTGTGTAGTGTGTGTGTTCAGTGGTGTCTGAGCAGCAGAAGTTTCTTATCATCAATACTCCCCTTGTCCATCAGGGCAGCAGGATCGATGAGCAGCGGTGTGAATTCCCCCTCCCTCTGAAGGTTAGTCTTCAACCTGAGAATCTATATGCGAGTTTGATCCCACGTGAGTGTCGACGCTGACCTTTCAATGAACGCCATGACATTTGTTTCCCCAAATAACAGAAACGACAGGCCTTCATCATCATCAGGTGCTCCTTTGTGTCTATTTTAGTCTCAGCTTTTAACGATAGGTGGAGACCTGCCGCTCATCCTCCCTTCAAAGTCGGGGGGCTACTGGATAGACCCCCCTCTGGAGAGGCTTGTAGATGTGAGTCCCACCTCGTCCCACTATGGCCTCCATCCAGAGAGCTACGACATCATGGAGAGAGACGGAGAGGCCAAAATCTACCACGAGTTCTTCCGCTCACGAGTAAGTAGACTTTATCCAAAGTCTCAAGGAATGTGTTATCTTTGCTGGACTGGTATTCATGTCTTATCTGTTTTTCCCTCTTTAGTACCATCACTCATTCACAGCAGTGGATCCATCTTTGGGGCCTCTGGTTCTCTCCGTGTGTTTGGAAGAAGAGGAGAACAAACTGCGAGTGATACTAAGGTTGAGATCTTTAGCCATTTTAGCCAACTATGAGACAATTTTTGTATATTCCCATTTCCCAGAGCATCGTGCTTTTACTCAAAGTCCCCTCCGCTCAAAAATGTGTGTTGCTTGTTGCTACTTCACTTGTTGTTGATGTTTGAGCTTCACTGTGCAGAGTTTGACACCAGGAGGCTGTTTTCAAAAATGATCTGCTAAAGCGGGAAAGTTTCTCTGCTCATCTCAAATCTCAGTTTAAGACGTGTTTGATTTTATGACATCACAAATAGTTGATGATGAATAGTTACAGTGAAGCGGGAGAAATTTTGTGTCTAGATTCTGAATTTTTCAGTGAGGTAATTTTACTTTTTGTGGAAGACCCAGATGAGACAAAAATTATAATTCAAAGCAGAATATTTGTATTTGTCTTAAAACATGTATGGAGGAGATCTTTACAGTTTCATTTGAACATACTGTATCTGTATGTAGTAATTGTGTTTCTTGTCTCACAGAATGAAGGAGTGCTCTCTGCATGGAGTTTTCTCTGTCTCTCTTTTCCCCAACATCCCATCTGCTGTTGAATTAGCAAAGGTACTGAAATATTCATATCATTCATAATACTTCATAATGCTACTAAAAGTAGCAAGTGCAGAAGTATTAAAAGCAAACAAGTATCACGAGTAAATGCTGGTTGAGGTGGAGCTAATTTGAACTACTTTATATACTGTTGCGTAGTTTAAATGATAACAATTCATCATATTTTATAAACTGATCATATGTTTTGTATGTAAAATTTGTATGAACAAAAATTCTGCAGTGTATCTAGTAACTATAGTAGTCAAATAAATGTAGTGGAGGAAAAAGTACAACATGTCTGAAACATAGTGAAATAGAAGTATAAAATAGCATAAAACAGAAATACTCAAACAAAGTACCTCAAAATTGTACTTCAGTACAGTACTTGATAAATGTAGATGGCTAAGTCAAGTTTCATATTCTCTCTAGATGCTCTGTGACAGAGTGACTGTCTTAAAGTTTGAAGTGGTCAGCTACCTCAAGGTAATGCTCTAAAACTACCAATAACTAAAAATAATTACCACTTATTTTAGACAAATCCTCTCAAAGCCTGTCTCCCTCTCTCTCATCCCTCAGGCTCCAGAACTCATAACTGCATTTGATGAACACAGAGTGTCTCCTAATTTCAAGTTTGGCATTTTGTACCAAAAGGACGGGCAGGTAAGAAATTGTGCAGAAAATGTCCCGCATTCATAAAAATGACTGGCACCGTATCATAACCACTCCGTCTCTTTCTAGTTCACAGAGGAGGACATACTTAGTAACAATGAGGAAAGTGAAGAGTTTAAAGAGTTCCTTTCTATGTTGGGAGATAAGATTCAACTGCAAGGCTTTACAGGGTAAAGTGCACTATTCTGATGTTGTTTATCTGGACAAATGATCCGTGCAATGTGTAAAATCACATGACTTTGTCACCTCACTCCCTTTTTCTCAGGTTCAGAGGAGGACTGGATGTGTGTCATGGTCAGACAGGAAGTGAAGCAGTCTTCACTTCCTTTCACGGGAGACAAATCATGTTCCATGTCGCAACCAAACTGCCTTTCACAGAGGGTGACCCACAGCAGGTCAGTTACTGTATCACTCTCAGTCTATTCTGCGCCGATGATTCACAGGAAAGTGTTTCTGTGGATATTTTCAGGACTAGTTGAACAACAAGTTTCTTGAACAGACACTGACACACTTTTTATCTCTTCCTCCTCATCTCCCCTCACAGTTACAAAGAAAAAGACACATTGGTAATGACATCGTAGCTTTGGTCTACCAGGAGGGCCAAACCCCTTTTCTGTCTGATGTTATCAAGTCTCACTTCCTGCACTGTTTCCTGGTGGTGCGGAGGATTCAGGGGGAGGAGGAGACAGGTGAAACTGCGTACCAGGTGAGTAAAAATATCCGCGGTTGAATCTATTGTCCCTGTCAGTAAAAGTGGATCTTGTTTTTCAAAGTTAACTGATTTACCTTTGAATTAAAAAGCATAGAGTATTTTCTAGAACCAGCCAAGGATTTTGAATTTTTATCAAGATATGTTGTTAGTGGGACATTTTACAGTTGAAAAATAAACTTGTCACTGCTCTCTGGTGGACAAACTATGCAATGGTAATTCTGTTTCTAAACGACCTTGGCATTTCTGTTCTGCAATTTTTTGTTACTTATCCATAGAAATATACACTAATCAGCTAATATTGGCCGATAATTTCAGCCAGGACGGTTTATCAGTCAGGCTCTACTTTTTTCTCCTCTTCACAGGTGTGTGTCACGGCCAGAGAGGATGTTCCTCCCTTTGGTCCGGTCCTCCCGGATCCTCCCATCTTCACAGATGTAAGAAACAATACCAAAGTCAACAAAAATAGGCTACTTCAGGAAATATATGTCACAGCAACAGCTGAATTATTTTCACCATCATTTTCTTTGTTGTCAGTCTACCAGTGACTAATACACTGTTATTTTAGAACCTGCCAATCCCTCCCCATCTAGCAGTTGTTCCCAATAGACCCATTTTACAGCAGACAGTTTTCCAGCTGTGAGCAGCTCCTCCATTTCCTTTGTGCATTGCATTGTGGGGTAATTGTGTATTAATAGAATATTTAGTATGCATGCTTTTGATCATACTTTAATTTGTCACTTTTAGTGTGAACACACCATATGCTCAAAACCTGCTTAGAATCAGTATGAAGTATGGAATTGGGACACGGTGCTATAAAGCCTTTCTTGACTTTTGCCTGCCTGCCTCTGCCCCTTGTCTTGTTAACAAACCTTGCTTTGATCGTCGACCCGCTAAACTTATTACTCAACCTGTCCTTCCTGTGAGCATCTGAGTCCACACCTTGCTTACCTGAATCACTACAGATCAATTATTGAAATGCTTCACAAGTCTTGGTTTCCTCCGTCCTGTCTTTCAGCGTTCCCTGCTGAGAGAATTCCTTCTGACCAAACTCATCAATGCAGAGATTTCCTGCTATAAGGCTCAACGATTCAGCAGACTAGAGGTAGAGGGGAAAAAAACTGTTTTATATTTATGTTCTTTATTAGTGAATATACAAGCTTGTTCTCTGATTTCTCTCTGCCATGTGTGCTCTCCTGTCCCTCTTCTCGTACGAAGCTCCGCACTCGTTCGTCGCTCCTAGAGAGCTTGCAGGCCGAACTCTCCACCCGTTCCCAGTGCATGATGGGGGATCCATCACTGTCTGCTCTCCCGTCTTCTGAGGGAGTACGGGGGGCGTCTGAGGGGAGTGGAGGATTCATTGAAAACTTTAAGGTAAATGTTGGCCTCCCTTGCCTTTCAAGTTTCAGAAACTCTCTCACACTTGACTTCACCACTTGTCTTCTGAATCTCTGTCATTAGAGAGCCATAAGAGTGCGGAGCCACTCTTTCGAGACTCTTGGAGTACCCAGGAAGATTGGTGGCAGTGCATCACAGAAACCTAAGGTAAAAAAAATCACAATGGGATCAAATGTGTTTGACTGAATAAATACTTATTGAAAGGTTTCAGCTGATATTCTTTTCTAACTTCCTTTACAGGCAGAGAAAGATGGAGAGAGGTGAGACTTGTGAAAACAGGTGAAAATTTGCTATTTTGCATGATTTGAGTTAGCAATACAGATAACTGTTTCCTCTCCTTTTCAGTGACAAATCTCCAGGACCTGTGCCTGCACTCTCCGACAGTTTGGGGCCAGCTGAACACAAAGATCAAGCAAGTCCTCAAGAAGAGACATAAAAGGAAATACTTACTTGAAGATTTTAGATGTTAATATACTTATAGAGATCGCTAGCCTATATGGTTACTTCTTTATTATCCTGATGGACGGCTTATATGTAAATAGAGTGTAAAAGTAAATAGAATTTCTGAGAATATAATTATTTTACTGTCATAGCAGTGATATTCTACATTAATGAAAAGCTTTACATTGTATTTAAGTGAAATGTTAAACATATAAAACTGCCAGGAAAGGCTCAGATGTTTACACTTGTGTGTTTATATTGTCAATAAAACAGTTTTACTCCAATGACAGATGTAAAGAGAGGAAATGGGGAGGAGACAGAGGTGGAGAACAGAAGCGGAAATCTAATTAAAATTAGCACAATATGCAGAAAATGAAGAATGATGATTGTTTTAAAGACGGGTTTACTGATGCCAGTAAAACATGATTATTAGAAAAAAAGATAGGCCTGTTCAACAGAGCGCCACAGTTCCATTATTGGAAATACCTTCCTTTATTATTTATATGATGCCACGCATGGACGTAAATCTGTTGCAGACATTAAAGGAGCTGCATGGGGAGTACTACAAAAGTTATTTGGACAATATATTCATATTCACAGAATTGAAAGAAGTGTTGCTTCCTTTGGGTACTGCACATGCACAACACGTGTGGAAGGATGTGGATATACTTGCTTAACAATCACTTAAATTACGGACAACCAATTTACAAATTCCACTAAATGAAAGAGGAAGACATCTGTACAAAATACAAAAGCATTGTTGGTACTGGAAGAATACAGGACAGAAACCTGAAAGAAGTAGCCTGGTCTGAAGTTACGACATACAGGACTCTATCAAACACTTCATAAAATAGGTAAACACACAACTGGAGTATAAATAAACTGTAGGTTCAGCATGTTGTACTCTAATGAATAATGAATCTATGATGAGGAGTGAAGGAGACTAGCAGTAGAGGAAGAAGTATTTAGATCTTTTACTTATGTAAAAGTCTGGATTCAAAATTTTACACAAGCAAAATTAAAAACGTATTATCAGCAAAATGTACTATATGACATAATTGGAATATTATTAGTGATGCTGTAATGTATAAGCTGCATTTTAGTTTTTCTGTGTAAAATTTTAATCTGCACAGTAACTATAGCTGTAAAATAAATGTAGTGAAATATTCTAAATAAATAATAATAAAGTGAAACATTTTCCTTTGAAATTGTACTTAAGTCTTGGGGATGCATCTTTGAAAATATATTGTAATTTAATCATCTACTCTTCTTTTTTAAATTTGAATGTATTCATTTTTTTGTTATTAGTGCAGTGGGATATAGTACAAAAAAGGGGGAAAATTAGACAGACATTGGTGTAACAAAATATACAGACAATAACACAAAACAGTAAGACATAACAACCGGAGGTTATGATTTGAATTTGGTACAAATTTTTAGTTGTTTTTGTTAGTGTTTTTATTAGTAACTACGTATAGATATTTCATATTTGTATGTGTTTCTGTGCATGTATGAAAGTGTGGTGTGAATTCAGACACGCATAAGTGTGACCAGAGGATGTGCGAGGAGGAGGAGAGAGAAGAAGGGGGGAACTTTTGATAATATACATATTAATAATAAAGAAGTAAATATATATATATAAGTTTATTAGAGAAAATGTAGTCGTGTTTTAATGCTAAGGTACGGCTCCACACTCCAGTCCAGTAGGTGGCGGTAATGCGCTGTCTGGCCAACCGCCAATAAATTCATAGAAGAAGAAGACGGAGTAGTAGAAGAAGAAAATGAAAGTAATACATTTACACCCGAGTTGCAGTTGTTCCAGAGGAGGGCAGTAATGTGGTAGTGTGTTTACATCCATAAGACTGGCGGTCAGACATTGTTGCTGAGCATATCCGTGTTGCTTGCAGCTCTAGCTAACTGTAGCTAATTTAAAGCTACTTCTAATTCAACAAATGGTAACAACGCTTCTAGCTAATTCTGCGCTGATACGTCTGATAATACCAACAAAGGTGATCTCTGTTTAACTAATCATTACATCGAACAGTGATGCGTCAGGTTAGCTGAACTTTGACACACTGAGCAGTGCACTGACTGACTGCCTGCAAGTAAAGGAGACGCTTTCTGGGTTATTTGCACAGTTAACTTTACATTTCACTCAAGCAAAGTGTTTCTGCGAACAAAAGTTAAGAGCAACTGACCCTGCAGACCTGAAGATGACATCTAAGAAGCTGGTCGAGTTGTTCTTCGATGTGGTTTCTCCGTACTCTTGGCTTGGCTTTGAGGTTTGTTTCTTTTTCATGTCAGCTTCAGTGACACGGCCTCAGACTTGGTCAAAAATGAAGCTTTACACGGGTCGTGTGTGTTTACAGGTCATGTGTCGCTACAGACACGTGTGGAATATAGAGCTCAAACTGCGCCCTGCATTTCTGGGTGGCATCATGCAAGGATCAGGTAAATATAACAGTGCTGGAAAGTAACTAAGTACATTTACTCAACTACAATTTAAAGGTACTTGTACTTTACTTGAGGGTTTACATTTTCTGCTACTTTATACTTCTACTCCACTACAATTCAGAGGCAAATATTGTACTTTTCATTCCACTACATTTAGTCTGTTTGATAACTTTAGTTACTTTGCAGATTCAGATTAATAATGCAAAATATAATCAACTAATAAAATATGATGCATTATTAAAGGTTAAAATAAGATAAGGGGGGAAATTCACAATCTACCAAGCTGCAGTGTATAACGTAATTAAAATTGGCCCCACCTTTACCAGCTGCAACATTAAAGTACTGTACACATTAATACATCAATAATTATAATCTAGTAATATAATATACTGTACATTCTTCTGAAATGAGCCATTCTGCATATTGGGTACTTTTACTTTTGGTATTTTAATGCTAATAGTTTTGTACTTTTACTTAAGTAAAATTTTGAATGCAGGACTTTTACTTAAGTAAATAATAATATTTGGCTCCTGTAAACTATTGCAGGGCATTTTGCATGTTCATATCCGTGTGGACACTGTTAGTACTGTTTATATATTTCATATAATATGTATCTTTCATGACAGGCAACAAGCCCCCTGGTATGGTTCCAAACAAATTCCTCTACATGACCAAGGATCTGAACCGCTTGGCGCAGTATTTCAACGTTCCCATGCAGACTCCAGCTGACCCCTTTGAGGCCATGTTCCAAAAAGGTAGATACAATCAGAATCTGATGGGATCAGTACCGTGACGTGTATTGATTAGACCATGGCTGGATTAACCTGTTTGGGGGCTTCTCTGTGCATTGTGTACATTTTTCCTGGCTCCTGGTTTTCTGTGTGGTAATTTCACTAAACACACATTTATTTAGGAATAGCCCTGTTTTGATCTCTGAAATATCTGGGTCTTTAGATGCCAAACACTCCACTTTGTTCATCAACTAGTCGCTAACTTTATCTGCAGTTTGGTGCTGAGAATATGCATGATATGATATATATGATATACATGAAAATATTGATTGTGCAGCTGTAAGGCTCTTAATTATAAAACTAGGAATAAGGGATCCATCGAGGGGCAATGCTGTTTTTGTTGTTACTATTATGTTTATTGTAAACTGTCTGAGAATGTAAAATAAGTGATACTGACACAAAATAATTGATAATTTGGTAAGAAGATGCATTTGTTATATGGCTATTCATTTATATTTCATTCATTTATTTGTACTTGGCAGCTTGTATCTTTATTTACTTGTGTTTAATTAATTAATGTCATGGAGTTTTGATGAATGAAGTAATTCCTTCAGATATTTCTGTTTTTTTTTCTCCTAGGCTCCTTGTCTGCAATGAGATTTGTGGCAGCAGTACAAGAGAGGGAGAAGGGTGGAGACGAACAGGTGGAGCGGGTGTCCCGGGAGCTGTGGAGAAGGATCTGGAGTGAGGACAAAGACATCACTGAACCTGCATCATTGTCTGAGGTACCAGCTTATCCAGCCTGGTTGTGTTTGATCAGATTAAGAAGCACTATTCAGTGTTTGTCACATTCTTATTATTTTCTTTATTTTTTTTGCAGGCAGCGATGAAGGCAGGATTGTCTGACAGCGAGATTAAAGAAGTGTTGGAGCTGTACACCTCAAAGAAGATCAAAGACAAGCTGAAAAGCGCAACACAGGATGCACTTGATTATGGGGTCAGTTGTGTCCTTCACTTCTCCTTGTAGATTCAGAAAAGAGAGACAAGACATCAGAATGTAATGAACGAAATCTCTCCTACTGCCTCTCCCCAGGCATTTGGCTTCCCTCTGATCGTGTGTCATGTAAATGGAAAGCCAGAGATGTTTTTTGGATCTGACAGATTTGAGCTCATGGCCCACTGCATTGGTGAGAAGACTACCTTACTGTGCATCATTCACGAACACACATAATGTAAAAGTGACAATAAAAAGATGACACTTGACATAGCCTTGATCTGTACCCTTGATGAGAGCATTAGATAGACGTCTAAAATGTAAATACACTGTTATTGACATACAGTTTTATTTTAAGCTGACAAACATTTGACAACATTACAAACTGTGTTGCAGCTTCTTTCTCTTTTGTTACTGTGGTTTGTTCAGCAGCTCATTAGCAATTCAAACTGAAGCTGTCTGAGATTCACGCCAAATCTCATTTTGTTCTCTGTTTCAGGGGAGAAGTGGCTGGGACCTCAGCCTAACAAGTCAGCTGCCAAGCTGTGAGAGAAAAAGCTGCCTGGTGTGCTCAGAGTTTTGAATTTGCATCTCATTTTTAGTGATATCTTTGATTTTCCCTAATTCTCCAAATTTCATATTTTCTGCGCTGTGCCTTCTCAAACCAAGCAGTGTATTTCCAATAGACCTTAATAACAAAAAGTAGTGTAAATAATGTAACATACCATTGTACTGTTAATGATGTGCCCATTAAAAGGAAAACTGACTTGCAAATAATAAAGCTGGTTATCTTTTGTATTGAAATACAAAGGCATGAAAAGAATGACACAAAACTATGACATTCATGGTCCCAAAAGGATGAATCCTAATGACTTTTGTGATTCCCTGTCCCCCTAGCGCCACCGTGAGGTTGACATTTGTGGTTTTGAGTGAAATATTTCCCTAACTACTTCACGGATAGCCAAGACATTTAGTGCAAACATTCATGTTCCCCTCAGGATGAATTGTAATAACTGGCTATCCTTTAACCTTTCATCTAGCACTATAAACAGGTCCAAATTTAAATGTTTCCAATACCTTTGTTTATACTAAACTAATGACATTCCCATCATCCTTAGCTATACTTTGTTGCTAAGCGCTAATTAGCAGTTGCTTACAAATTAAACCAAGATGGTGAAAATGGTAAACATTACACCTGCTGCTAACATTATGCATGTTAGCATGCTGACATAAGCATTTAACTCAAAGCACCGCTGCTCAAGTGTAGCCAACAGCTGCTAGTGTGGCTGTCTTATTTTTCTTAATCTCTATTTTCAGTTTAACATAAAAATAATACTTTATAAGATGTCATGTGGTGTGTGACAGTTATTATGTTCTATACAAAATGTTATTTTCTAGATATTTTATGTCACCACAGTAATTGTTATGAAATCAAGCAATTCTTTGTAAATCTTGCTTTGTTTGTTTCCTGAGTTTAAATCCATTTGGGGCAGAGGCCTTTCTGTACGGGTTTCCTCCCACAGTCCAAATACATGCAGGTTAGGTGGATTGGAAACTAAATTGCCTATAGGTATTAATGTTAGTTTGTATGTGGTTGTCTGTTTGAGTTTGCTTTATGGTAGACTGATGAGCTGTCCAGGGTGTAGCCCTCCTTTTTCCCAGTGTGAGCCGGGAAACGCTCCACCCCTTTGTAATTAAGTAAATTTCAAATTTCGACATGGGATGGCAACAAACTATTCAATTTATAACCATTTGCACAGAGCTTACATTTTTCAATTTCAGCAAATGCTGCAATGCAGTGTTTACAGTAGCTAAACTACCACCGATCAGATTATACAAAAATCAGATCAATAATACATCACAATGGTTCATTCTGGTAAAACAAAAATTAAAATGAGGGGTGGAGAGGTGTGCAGTGTCTCTCTACTAACAGTAATCAGCTACCATTTGTTTAAGATTTATTTCTTCCCTTTGTTTCTTTTAAGATATGATATAACCTTTCTTAAACATGGTATTGCATTTATATAAACAGCACACCTCCCTTTTAAGTCCACATACAGTATTGTACAGTACTGTATTTATAGGAGAGGAGTTACTTATTATTTTACGTTATATTATTCATTTGTGTCCAAGAAAAGTCAGCTGTATGTCATAATAATGCAGTACTGGAAAGTAACTAAGTACATTTACTCAAGTATTGTACGTACAAGTTTAAGGTAATTGCACTGGAGTATTTCCATTTCATGCTTCTTTATACTTTCAGAGGAAAATATTGTGCTTTTTATTCCACTACATTTATTTGACATCTTCAGTTCCTAGTTTATTTTCAGATTAAGATTTTGCATAAAGAACATACATTTACAAAATACAATGCATTATTATATATTCAACCAGTGGCTCAGAACTTAACTTCTGGCCCCTACAAAAAAGCAGTTTGTAGTTGTGACCCCTTGTCACTTTTCAGATGTGTATAAGTTGTTAGCATTTCCACTAAAGAGACATTTCACCTTTAAACTGCTCAGATGGTTTCTTTTAAATGTGTGTTTGAGGCTCAAAGAGGTGAAATTATTCTATATTACACAAAAGAAGTAAAGATTAGAGAAAAGTGCAAAAAATTAATACAAATTTGTGTAGCAGAACTTAGTTTTTACTTCTTTCCTCTCCCATTAATCACCTTATGACTCCTCAGATTTATCTTGTGACCGTTTGGTGGGGCTCAACCCCTAATCTGTATTAACAACCTAATAATGTAATATATGATAATTTTACTTTTGATAAAACTTATCTACTTTTACTCCAGTAGGACTTTTAATGCAGGACTTTTACTTGTAATTGAGTAATTTTACATTGTTGTATTGATACTTTTGCTTAA
The DNA here is from genome assembly GCA_008360985.2 of Macquaria ambigua. Lineage (NCBI taxonomy): Eukaryota > Metazoa > Chordata > Actinopteri > Centrarchiformes > Percichthyidae > Macquaria > Macquaria ambigua. The sequence continues at coordinate 296,000 of VMKM01000447.1, read as the reverse complement.
GTAAAGGATTTGAGTACTTCTTCCACCACTGCAATAATGCATTATCTTTACTGACTGTGTACTATTTATATATTTTTCAAGATGAGGGATTATTCATCTACGTTTAATGCCTTTACCCGGAAAGAAATGCAGTTTCTTATTGCTGAGTAAATACTGCAGAGACTGCAAAGCTTGTCATACGAGTTAACGTGTAATGAAGGCAAAATATGCTTAACAAAAGGCTGAGTACTAAAAATGACAAGGAGCGGCAGGACCAGTTTCCCCAAACAAAGAGGAGAAAGGCAGGGCCAGAGGCAGCTGACATATGTCGACCTCAGAGAAAAGAGCTAATTATTGAATGTGGTAGAGCAAACTCTGAGAGAGGCAGGGACAAGACTGTGGATTACCATAAACCTGATATCAGTGTGATGCATCATCTCTGAGAAGGAGAGAGACAGAAAGGAGGAAGGAGGAAGAGGTAAATAGGAGAGAAGAGGGATACGGTGCAGGTAAGGAGGGTGGAGTTTAGAAAACACTGAAGGTGGACAAACAGAGAGCAGTGCATTGATCCCTTGAGCCTGACAAATCACCGGAGAGAAAGAAAACAATGAGGATCTGAAAAGCAAAGCTGAACCCGGACTCCACATTCAGCTGGGAGGATGTATGAAAAGTGCCTGACTGTGTCAAGGAGGGAAACATGAGCCTGAAATAAGAGGATCGAACATTTTCTTTGGGATATAAGACACAACTGAAGGAGCTGAGGTAAGGATTTTACACACTACGTCTTTTCTATGTTTTTAAGCCCTGTCATATATTGTTAATGTGGCTCTGAGGTAGAGTGACTTATGTTTATAGTAGTAATGTTTATGCATGATATTTATCTAATAAAAGCTTTAATTGTGCATCTCACTCTGGGTATTTCTGTGATGATTATGACTTATTTTCTCGGTTGAATGAGCAGGTGCTGTTTCGCCATTTATGTTTGCCCTTTGGGTGTGTAGTACAACACTAGCATTTATGTGTCAAAAAATGCAGATGGACAGGTTTAGAGATCTTGGATGTGACATAAAAGGGTGATCATGTGGTTGAAGAGATTCCCTGTGTGGCTGCAGTGTCTTTAAAGCAGCTCTGAATTCAGATATAAAGCATAAAGGTTCCTCATTTCAGAGATGATACATTTTTTTTATATATTTGCAGGTTTGTTGAAGGTTGTGTGTTGTTGTTAAACTAGCTCATGTAGTATTACCTCATCTTAAGATAGACCAATGTAAGAGGTCTGTGCTGTATGACCAAAGGGATCAAAGTTTTGTGTCGCAAAAGAAGATGAAATAAACAAAAGCAAGTCGGTAAGGTGTCAGAGTTTTTATTCTGATTGCCAGTCGTCAGTATGAGGAAGAAGCAGTTTGGCATACTGCAGAGACAGTGATACAACATCTGAAGTTCCTGAAGTCTCAGTTACACGCTCACTCAGACACCTTCTCATACTGGATACCTGCGCAAGAGTCATGTTACTATTCACTGTTTCAGCCCCAGATACAAAATGGATCAGGACTACCACTGTCACTTTATCTCTTGTTTATCCACAAAAAGACTTAAATGTTTTTTGTAAATAGAAAATATCCTGAAGCTTTTACATAACAACTGTAAGCATGTGGAAATACTAGAAACCAGCTGAATGTAAAGTCTGACTGTGTGAACGGTGTATGAGGACAAAAGTGAATAAAATATTCTCAGCAGCATTTCTTTAATCTCATCTCATCTCATCTTTTTACATTCGACAGGATGTCTTCATTATCAGAAGCAGACTTCCACTGCAAGCAAGGAGATACTATCTGTGGTGAGTTTTATGAACAGAGATACAACTTGGAAGATTTTGGCCACTAACCTGGTTTGGCCTTTAGAGGCCTTGTCACTTAAGTTGACAGATGAACAAACGACATACCAGCACAGACTCTACAGACAAGCCCGTCTGCCACTTTGAGATCACCGAATCTCAGACTTGCTGAGTGACTGTGCCTGTTCCTGTCTGCAGAGATCCGAGTGTATGAGCAGGAGGTGATCATTGTGCCCATCTTTCTGCTGGCCAGCTTCCTGGTAACTCTGGTCTTCATTTTGCTGCTGCGCTTTTGTCCAGAGAAAGTCGATCGCATCCGTCCACAGGCCTCAAAGTCGGCCACCAGGAGAGTGCTGCATGGCGTTGATGGTATGACGCAGTATGACACAGGCGCCTATAAAAATGTACAAATCTTTAATGATAATCACTCAAAATATTATTATAGAACAATAAAAAAATATTGTTTCACTTTTTCTACACATAAATATAGCTGAAGAATGTGAGAAATAAAACTATATTACAGTCTATTAGATATGAAGTGATTTTTAACCCAACTTGTCTTTGTGCCTTTTTCATTTGAAGTATGTATGCCTTTAAATTACTGACAATATCAATAATTCACAGTTTTAAGAATTTCTTCCCATAAAATGTTTATGGTCAACAGACATAAGTGAGATACTGTGAAAGCTGAAAGCCCCACATCAGCACTTTCAACTGGTTTTCTCAGTTATGTTAATATAAATAAAACATAGGATCAATAAGTGCAAAAGTTTCAGTTTTTTCCAGCACTACAAAAAGATAAAACGTAATATTTTCCTGTTCTCATGTAAATCCTTGCACTTACTTCAAATGATAATTATTCTCCCTCTCTGTCTCTCCCTTAACTCTCTGTCCATAGCTCCGCCAGGTATCAATGTCCTGGAGCATGAAAGCATCGCTCTGGACATGCCTACTTCCTACTCCACCTTCCACCCCCCGAACACTTACCCCTCCAAGAACCTCTCCATACCTGTGGTCACATCCCCTCTCCCACTCAGCCCCCCACCGCAGCCCTTCAAGCCCAGTTTCACCCCCATTGTCCAGCCCAGAGAGTTGCCCCGTCAGAGGCTGCCCGAGTCCTTCAACCTGGTCACCCCTCTGCCTGTTGCCTTCTCCCTGCGCTCCGACTCCTCTGTGTCCCTCTACAGGGCCCGTATGGAAAACAGGAATGTGGTGCTGCGAGTCCTAAATGGTGAGATGGTTAAACTTGTTTGTGGCTGGTGAGAAGAGCTCCTAATTGTCTCATTTGCAGGTCTTTCTCATATGATTTTCAGGACATGGTTTCTGTAACTGCAGTGTTCATTTTTCACTCTCACCTCCCTCTCATTCTTGCCCTTTACAGACTCTGCTGATGCCACAGAAAGACACAGCTTCCTGGGCTTTGCATCCTTCCTGTCCCAGCTGGGACCACATCCCTTCCTGCCAGAGCTTCTTGGTGTGGTCTCACTTCGAGCTCCTCTGGTTACAGTTGTGGAAGAGCTGGAGAACAGAGACCTGCTCAGCTTCCTGTGGCGATGCAGACAGGTATATTTTTTACTGAGGCTACACTGCTGCAATGTGTGTGTATCAAACCATATATTTAAAGCAAAAAAAACAACATTCATAAAGGAGCAAGAGATTGATTATGTCATCTTCCAAATGGCCCAGGGCCTTTCTGTGTGGAGTTTGAATGTTCTTCCTGTGTTTGCATGGGTTTGCCCCACCATTAAAAACATGTATGTTAGGTTAATTCTCTTGTCAGTGCCCTCGACCACTGGCTTAGAACTGGAGTTGGTCCTCAGGCTGCCCACTGCTCCTAACAATTAGGATGGGTTAAATGCAGAGAATGAATTTCCTTTCGGGGATCAATAAAGGATAACTTAATTTAAGTAACTTTTTTTTTTCCAGGAACATGTGGATAATCCATGTGAGATGACTGAGAGACGAATATTTACAATGGCCAAACAGGTGGCCTCAGCACTGGTCAGTATGCCAATATGTACAGTATATCCTCACCTTTTTTAGACCACATACAGCAATCCGGTCCTGATCCCATCTCAGTACACTGACTTGTTGACAGGGTTTCCCTCCAATACTTCTTCATCATACCATGCACCTACCTGACAACACCAAACATTTCTTGTGTTTTTGTATCATTGTCTCATTACTTTTACTTTATGGAACAGAAAAACATATATAGTCTACAGCCATGCTAGCAGCTCTGGAGGCTGTACTTTCACATAGCGGTGCTTTAAGCATGCTAACATTCTCACAGTGACAATGCTAACATGCTGATGTTAGCAGGTAATGTTTCCATGTTCACCACCTTAGTTTAGCATGTTAGCATGCTAACATTTGCTCTAATTAGCACTAAATACAAAGTACAGCTGAGGCTGATGGGAATGTCATTAGTTTTGCTGATATTTGGTGATAAAACTATTTATAAAAAGGTAAAGTATTGACATTTTAACCTGATGATGGTGCTACATGAAAAGTTGGAGGATCACCAAAGTTATTTCAGTGGCAATCCATCCTACAGTTGTCGAGACATTTCAAAAACCACAAATGTCAACCTCATGGTGGCGCTAGAGGAAAAGTCAGTGGATCAACAAAGTCAGTAGGATCTATTTTTTGGGGACCATTAACCTATTCAAGATTCCATGGAAATCCATCCAATAGATATTTCAGTTTGGACCAAAGTGGTGGACCGACCCACCGACAGACCAACGTTGCCATCTCTAGGCTAGGTTAAAAAATGACTAATATTTTAAAAAAATGTTTTACAATTCTGCCCACCTCAAATTACACTGCTTTAATCCATTAACTTTTGAATTATCTCTCCATGCTTTAAATCACTGGATCTGTCCCAGCAATACCAATATACCGTCAAAAAAAAAGAGCCTCTATAAATGCAGTTTCTGTGAGGTTTTAGAAAGACCTTTACATAATTATTTACTTCATTTCAGTAGATGACTGAACTGAAATGAACTGCACTGGCTTGCATGTTTAATTCTGAGATGCTCCCCGTCTTGTTGCCCAATCAGGAGTTCCTTCACAGCAAAGATCTTCTCCATGGAAACATTCGTGCCCGCAGCGTACTGGTCACCAAGGAGTTCACGGCCAAGCTTTGGGGCCTGCATGGGGTCTACACAAGGAAGAACCAGGGAGCCACTCAGAGAGATGATCCCAGCATGAAGAAATGGCAGGCACCAGAGCTGTTAGCCAAGAGACCTGCTGGTCAGAGCAGCGACATGTGAGTTTTTCTGTTTTCATCTCTGGTATTGTCTGTAGTTTACATCCTCCAATACAGATGCTGCTGCAGCATAAAAAACACAATTATTTATTAAATGTTGCTACTAACCTATAGTAGAGAGGCACAAAATGCATGCTCTGTAAGTATATTATTAAGAGCATTTACTGAATGGAAGACTAACCATTATTTGCCTCTGTGTGTCCCTTTCTAGCTGGTCATTTGGCATCTTACTGTATGAAATGGCAACATTGGGTAAGTTGAATTTGAACTTTTGGTATATAATAAACCTAGAAAATGTATATCATGAGACGATATACATTTCTCAACTGTCAGAAAATGTCCCATACCATTTACACTGTGTTATCACTTTGTATTAGGCAATTGTAGGCAATATTGCAAACCCATAAACAGGACTACTTTATAGCAATATTGGATTTTAATATGATGTTTGCATCAATGGGATGAAGTCTATTATTCTGTAAGGTTGCTGGATTAGCCAAAAAAAACAGACATGCCCATCTGGCTATTTTATCCATAAACAGCTTCTCTATTCATTTTCCAGAAAATGTACTATATAACACAATATATAGATATTGCAATGTAAAAGTGCATATACCTTGATAGATTTTATTCCATATTCCCCACTCCTACCTACTACATTTACTCTTTTCTCTCCAGGTGAAGCTCCGTTTGCAGAAATCTCTGTTAATGAGCTTCTGCAGTTTCATCAACGAGGGAAAAGTCTGAAAAAACCTTCCAACTGTTCCAACACGCTGTAAGTATCCACTGCATGCTCCAGACAACACACAACCAAACCTGAAGCAGAGTGCCGTTTAACAAATGTGCTGTAAAGCTCAGACTATTTTGTCTCTCTCTCTCTCTCAGATACTCCCTCATTAAGGGTTGTTGCCAGTGGAAGGATCAAGATCGACCCTCTCTGGCTGAGGTGAGCCACAAGCTCCTCTCAGGAGAGAAAGGTGCCTCTGACAAAGTTCTCAAGGTGTCTGGGACGGTTAACATTGAGCAGTACCTGCAGGAAGCAGGATACGGGGAAACAAACAGCTACACTGTTTTCTGATCATTGTCTGTGCCAGCAAAATAAATTGCACTATTCTCCCCACTGCTACCCCAATGGTGCACTTTTACATAATATCTTTCAAGTGCAATAACTCTGTTTATGACGACTTTGGGCACTGAAATTGTTCTTTCATTTTGTTATGTATTCTCCTACTTCAGGTTCACACAGCGTAAAAGAGAAAAACTGTGCTAAATAAGTTATTTACCTTTGGGAACCTTTCATTTTCATCTAAGTAAGATCTCATTCATATGTGTCTTTGTCTGTCTAGGTAATGCCTAAATCTTTTGAGGTTCAGTTGGGGAAATACAACCATTAACTTTGAAGTAGTTCACTCTAAGATATGTAAACTTGACCAATGTACAGCCGCTGCATCCTGAACTTGTAGTCAATACTGTCAATATATGATGGTTTACAAATCTATAACCTAAAGCCAATGTATGTTAACAGATGTAATATGCTATTACTACCATTTTGTATGGTTTTATATTTGGCAGGATTAAGGATTGAAAGACACATAAATGTCATTATGCTATTATTACACTTAATGTCTTCTCTATAAGCTCAGTTCATGTGGACATCTACAAGCTCAAACTGTTTACAGAAATTTAAATGTGAATAAAAATATCACCTTAAGACCTACAATGACCTTTTACTTTATCAAGTGGATGTCATGGGAGTAATAAAAGCACACGGGTCCAGGAACAGGTATTGTTTATTGGTAGTACTGCATACATGTACACAGAGCACTTCCGCTCAGCCCTCGAGAGAGCAAACCATGAGGAATACCTATTTTCAGGTAGTTAAGTTGATTAAAGCTACTAAAACTATATCATATCCATGAAAAAATAATTTTGATTGTAGTACAAAATGGAAAAGATACAAAACTAAACTTTTAATAACTGGTAAAATGAACTAATTAAAATACCAGGCTTTTTGAGTGTCCTTTGCTCGATGTGATTGGAGCCTGGATTGAACATCTAGGGTAAAATAACAAGTAACTACTAAAAGACATATATAATATTTAAATGAAGTGGACTGTTGTTGACATCACTCCAAATCATATTACTAAAGTTAAAGCACCGTTTGAAATACAGCAAGAAGGCAACATTTCATTCTTTTTTTCCCCACCCAACAGGTGAACTGTCCTAGCTAGAAGACCTAGCACTGATTACTGCAGGCTGGCAGATTTGCACAGTTTCACAAGAGTATACACACAAAAGGCCTCTACTCACAGCAACAGAAACAAACAACTGACAAACACTACAGACGTGGATACCTCAGACTGTCCATGCTCACCACTCACACACATAACAGTACACATACAACATGTTTTTGCACATTCAATGTCCAGAAAGTAAACTGTCCATCCCCATGTCTCCACATGATTGATGGTGCACCATTGTTTAGTAAAAACCCTCCTCACTGCCCCCATAGATCTTAAGTCTTTTAAACTTCTTACTAAAAAAGAAGCAGGTCCAGGTATTGATTCCAGTGAGGAGTCATCAATGAGAAAATGATCCAGTGTCCCCCTGAAGCACTGACTGCATCACTCACGCAGGGTGTTGATGGAGGCACAGATCTTGAGAGCAGGACCCAGCTTGATATTCATGGTGGAGATGAGATGGTCCTCCCGCAGAAGCAGCAGAGCCTGCCCGTCTATTTCCTGTGACAGAAACTGGGCAGCCAACTCTTCACAGCCTGGACACAACCCGACAGGAAGATAGAATTAGGACAAAAAGAGAACAGGAGACATGGCTAGGGCTTACAAAACTGTTACCTAATCACTGAATACCAACCTTGAAGTGAAGAGATAAACCTGAAGACTTCTTCCACACTCCACTGAGCAGGAGTTGCTGAGAGAAAGTTAGCCCCCTCTAGCGGGAGGCTACCAGGAGCTGAGCCGTCAGACGGAGGAGCGCTGTGTCCAGCTCTTGAGCAGGAGTGTGAGGAGCTTGGGGACAGTGAAGGAGAATCATCCTCCTCTTCTTCCCCGTCGCTGGATACGTCCTCTGAGCGACTGGACTCAGAGTGGCACTACGCCCAAAAGAGTGGAGATTCAGATACAAAAGCAAACAATAAAACTTCAGAGTAGGCTGCATTTGTTGATAATGCAACCACATGATATCTAAAACATAAGGCTGGTATTTTTCTATATTTTCCTTACTATCAACCAATGTGTTAGTCCGACTCTCAAGACTTTCTGGCTTCCCTACGGTCTGTGGTCAATTCGTTCTCTCCACAGATATAAATCTTTATAAAGACAGATCACAAGTATAAAGTTTAATTTTTAAAAAAGGTTGTCTTATTAGAAAGTTGTATAGTTAAGTATATAGTGAATTTGTTGGGGACTATTTTCAGCTGCGGAATAATACACATTTAGTACACTGCAGCAGCAGGACAGTGTATGTGGGATTGACTCAAAATAAATTACAGTGCCTGTGTTTACAGTATAGAAGGAACATGTGTGGCTCACTGATGGTTTTTTTAATGTGACGTTTAATGAACCACATCAGGCTTTACATACACTGGCAATTCTTGTTAGTAGGATGAATTCATTGCTGGTTTAGATTTTTAGATTTTTTATTTTTACCACCGGCCTCATCCTTTAAACTACAGCTCTTACCTTGACAGGTAGATGCCTGCCTGATATTTTATTACAGGCGATATTGGAACTGCTCCTGCGAGTGGGGCCCCTTCGCCTAGCAGCGCTCTCAGTGGGCGCTGGAGGTGGTGCCACGCCTGCGCCACTCCTCCCTCTGCTTGTCTTGAAGTGTTGGCTGCAGCTCACATTATACCTGTGGATCCAGGAGCACAGTCAATTCTCAGGAAGGCATTTCCTAGGATTTTCTGTTCTCCTATGTGCATGTATCTTGCAGTTTTTAACTCCAGCTCAATGTGCACAATGTGCTAATCAGGTCTAATTAGTGGCATCCCCTGGTATAGTCTTTAGCTGGTTCCCTTATTACATATGGTTACCTATCCTTGATGTACAGCACAGTAGAGTTTTTGGAGGTATGTACAACAACATCACCAAACAACAAACCAAACTAAAAAAAATGCCAAAATGGGAAGCTAGTATATTGTACCTCTTAGCACAAGTATTAGAACAGAACCTCTTCGATCCCCTGAACTGGCTGGCTGGGGCAAGGCTTCCACAGTACTCACACTTTAACACTGAAGAGGGAAAAAAAAGGATTAAAAAAATATGTTACACATTTACGAAATATTGACCATACACACAGATTCATGATATCATATCAGAGTTAATCCACCACTTACATGGAGGTCCGTTCTCTGAGCGGCCAACCAGTGCAAAATCTATGTCTTTGAGGAGTCCAGCCACCTGTCACATCAAATACAAGCCTGTCAGTAAGGAACTTTTTGACACGGAAAAGTGCATAGCCAGAGTATTTCAAATTAAATATTTGATTTAATGTGAAATCTATGTTATCATAGCAGGGCACACTTACAGGGAAGGGCTCAGCTCCCTCCTGGATGACAAAGCCCTCGATGAGGTGGGTGAGGACTTGAGGTTTCACCACTGCCTGGGGAACAGGCGCTCTTTCTTTGTCCCCATGCCCGACTCTTGACAATGGCAGAGGCAAGGACAGGGTGGGAGGAGATGAGAAGGCAGCTGCTACAGGAGGAGCTAGTGAGGATCGAAAAAAAAAACAGGGAAAATAATGAGCTTTCCACCGGATTTCTAGACTTACATTTACAATGTTCAAGTATTGCTACTAATAATCTATGCTTGATTTGGAGATGACAAATTGACATACCAGAGTTCTTTGTAGGGGCAGGGGATAAGGAAGGAGCAGAATCTTTCATAGGTGCAGAGTCTGAAGATTCTGTCGCCATCTCATTTGGTGCATCACAGTCAGATTTTCTCTTCAGAGAGCCAATAGCAGGCTTTATCTAATGGTATGTGGAAAAAAAGCAGGAGAAACAATTCCTTGTACGGTGATAGTTATACTTAAACCAAACCAAAGTACATCCTTTCAATGGTTGATCTTACCATAGCACTGTTATTGGAGATTGCATTAATATTCCCAACAGCTGTACTTTCCTGGGCTGCGCTGCTTCGTGCCTGTGCCAAGGCCACAGCCTGTACGTTTCCTGCTATGCCCTGCCTGGCTCCCACAAGCTGCACAGGGATGTGGGGAAGGCTGTGCCCCCCAGTGGTGGCCTGGCTGTTGGTAGGTGGTGCTGGGAGAATGGGAGGTGGGTGTCGAGGGGGCAGCTGCACAGGCATGCGGTGTCCCTGAGCTGTCTTGGGCTGGATTGGCACAGGACCTTTGTCTGCAGTAGTGCTGGCCTGTTGTAGGGGTTGCACCACCAGAGTCTGCGTGTTAATGTTGGCTTTTGGAGTCACTGAGCCAATGTTGTAGCCCTGGGTGGTGGTGGGAACATTTGAGGTGGGCACCAGGATAACGGGGGCAGCAGAGGAGGACAGGAGGAGTTGGGAAAGAGGGAGTGCTGAAGAGGAGGTGGAGGAAGGAGCTACAGAAGCAGCAGGAGTAACAGTCATGGCAGCCTGGTTTCCAGTCTTTACAGTCATAGTGTTGGCGGTGGACTGCTGAGTAAAGTTAGATTTGGCTATTTGTTGTTGCTGTTGTGGTTGCACTTGCTGCTGCTGAACCGTCTGGGCAAAAGTCTGCTGCTGCTGAACGAGAGGAAAGCCGGCAACATCTTTCCTCTCTGGAAGCTCAGACTTAACAGCAACTGCTCTGGTAGCGCAGTGTAGGGCCAGATTCTGCACCTGTAAGATCAAGAAAGGAGTAGGTTGTGGTGAAATGCATTTGAGATGTGTGCTTGGTGGAGTCAAACAGTCCTCCCATGACAATCACGTCTCTGAAAAGGATCACATATTCAAGACTGAATGACTTTAAATAGCTCAGACTTCACATTACAAGTAGATAATGGTGCTCAAACCTGATCATTGTCAGACTGGGCACTGGCAGTGGTAGGAGCAACTTCATGCTGTTGCTGTTGCTGCTGCTGCTGCTGCTGGGGCTGTGTCTGGGCAACTGTTGCTACAGTAGCTGTTGCTGTACCACCAGGCATGAAGATGAGCTGGGAGGCAAGGGGAGCCCTGAGAGAGCGGTTGACCTATGTGAAGAGCAAGACAGATGGTCAACCTCGCAAATAGCAATTATTTCAATGAATAACTCCTTAACTACATGGATTTATTTAATGATTTGCCAACATTTATGGTGATAAGTGTTCATTTATAAAAGCACACAAAGATTACGCAGTTTATGCTGCTTTCTCTTGAGAAACGTGAGTTCAGCAACCCAAAAGTAGATCTTTAGAACACCAAATCAATAAGCTTTCACAAAGGGTTAGGGGTAGAATAAAGGTTGAATTATCATATCATAAGAATTGGTGACAGAGACAAGCGCAATATACATTCATTTAATTGATTATTACTCAAAAATGGACACAACACATGATCATTTTTAACTCACCCTAAGATACATCTGTCCCTGTCCTGCAGAGTTTCCACCCAGCAACACTGACTGGTTGAGAGCTGTTGTTGTTGCAGAGGTGACTGGGCCGTGGGGACGGGGATTGGTCATGGTACCTCCCGCAGATGTGGTGCTTAGGTTGACCTGGGAGGAACAGAAAATTGTACATTTGTATCAAACCTACCTTACTATTTCAAAAACTGGCTGTGTAATTCATAATTCAAACAACAATTAACATAAAAACTTACAGTGGTGGTCGCCTGGGACATGCTGTTACTTGGGGTATTAGACTGACGACTAGCTGCAAGCGTGGCCTGGTTTAAAGAGAGAAATGAAAGGGATGGGGTGTAATGCTTCTGCTTACCATATTTTTGCACTGACTGTCATAATTCTGGTTACCTGTTGCACAGCAGCCAAGTTGTGGAGTTGGGCACTATTGATCTGCTGCTGCAGCATGAGCTGCTGGAAGTACTGAGCTGCATTTGGCTGTCTTTGCAGTGCTTGGAGAGCCTAAACAAACAAACAAACACACATACATATTGTTTTAAGACTAATCCAAGTCTTTATATTTATATATTCTTATCAATTCAAGAAAACAAACATTAGTCTTTTCATCACATCTATGCAGTCGACTCATTTATGAACACAAACACTATGCACACCTGTACAGCCTGTCTCTCATAGAGAGACATGTGGGCTATCTGGGGCGCACGAGAGTTCCCGCTTGTCTGAGGAGTTCCATTGGTGGTGCCTGTGTTTTGGTCTTCACCTGCATCCATGTTTGCTGCTCAAAACACAGAAGCCACTCATCAAAAGTAGTTGTGACCAAACACTATTGTTGTATACACAATATATATTTTTTATTAATTGCAAAACTTCTCAACTGTAAATATCTTAGCGTGAAGACTTAAACATGCAATTTGGCACTCCACACAATAATAATAAGAAAAAAACTTGAAGAAATGTACATGTGAAAATTCAAATCATTAGTTCCTAGCTTAAGTACACTACAGCCAAACTGTGTCAACTCAGTATGTTTCAAATGCAACAGACACATCTGCAAATTAGCTTGGGCTATAAATGCTGTGGTGTGTGACATTGGTTCATGCTTTATTAAAAATAAATATATAAATAAAATAGGAAGACTACTTTTAGGGCACCACTGCTGGAGCACACCCTCAAAAATTCCAGTACTCGGATTGTTTTTAACAGAGGGTTATTATTTTAGAGGGCCCATAAATCACAGCTTGCTACACCGCTGCACATACAGTAGCTTTAACTACATGTGAGCTTAGCAGGCGTTATCCCTATGCCACTAATCGTGGCAAGCAGGAGCATTGTGGTATTTTCATTAGCAGACCAGTTATCAACATGATAGATGAATGCGCGAGAAAGAACAACATGGAGGAAAGCTGAAAACACCAAGTAATAAAGAAGCTAGCCAGCTGTGGCTAACTACAATGGACTTTGCTAGTTAGCTAAGTTAACCCATCTCTAAACAAAAGTCTGACATACCATAACTAAAATACATTAACGTTTGTAACCGGGCTAGAAAAAAAGACCGAGTGCAGAAATAGTAAATTAATGTGGAAAAGCCGTTAGTTTGGTGCTAACACTAACGTTTTCTAGCAGAAAAGGTGCAGCGTTAGTTTAACATAGATATGCTAACTAACTAGCTATGCTAGCTGTTTACTGCAGGCAGAAAGCTAGCAACTAGCTGGCTACCACCCGTGCAAGAAGTCAACGTTTAGTGTTTTTCGGCGTGCTTATGTGTTTACCTCTCCTTGGTATTTCTGTCCTTTTCACAGTTAAAGGCAATCAAGTTTGTATTGCGGTCTTGGTTTTAACTGCAAACAACGATAGCCCCTTTCAGGGTTTTTGCCTCCAACAAAACCCCGCCCCTTACAAATCCTTTTCTTCTTCTTCTTCTTCATATTTGTTTGGCGGTTGGCAAACCAGCATTAAAGGGACATACAGCCACCTGCTGTATCGGCGTGTATAGATCCTATACAAACTCCAGTAGATATTCAAATCCAAGCGATGTTGTTTATTGGAACCGTTTTTTTAACTCACAGTATGCTAACTGATGTGAAAATCCATATATTGAGTTTACCATGTGAATATTTTCTGACTAATGAAGCTAACCTATTGTACATGTGTTGACATGTATTTGCTGGGCGGACATTGAGTATACGGTATTACTCTATGCAGATGATCTGTTTCTATACCTATTTTAATGTGTGCCAGTTTTTATCCCGAAATTGTTTTTTGATTCTTTAGATTAGGATTAGGTTATCTTGTCGTACATATGGAGAGGTAAACGGCCACCTTCAGGGATCTAAGAACTGTTTAATCTGTTCAAAAACCAAAGTGTAAAAACAAGTTAGGCTACCATTCACCATTTCAAGTCTGTATGCTAAGCTAAGCTAACAGCTGCTGGCTCCTTCATATTTAGCTATCTTCTCAAAAAATTCTCAAAACGATTGCTTTAAGTATTCAGCTAAAGCCAGGAGGTGATGAGCTTAGTTTAGGATAAAGACTGGAAGGAGGGGGAGACAGTTAGCCTGGCTTTCTCCAAAGTTAGAGCTAAAGCTCACTATTTAACAAGTTGTAAATGTAATCCAAACACACAGAAATGTAAAGATGATGGTTTGGTTTGTGGTTTTAGACATAATCCATCAAATGGACTAGCTATAAATTACTGCTGTCAGATTGCCAACCTCCACCCAAAAAACACATTATTTTGCTTCATACATTTGGCTTGAACAATCCACCACAGGTAGAGGAAACCTCTAAGCAAGCACAACGAACTCAGAATATTATTATATACTATACTATATATGACATCATAGGTTTTTGTGCAATTACTGTCTTTACACTGATTATTATATCAACATCATATCAATAGCAAGTTTGTTTTCTTAATTTGAGCCAACTTGAAATATTTAGTTCTTTTAATCTTAAAAAAAATCATAAATCATCAAATACTTATTTATTTATAATTCTTTTGTCATTGGATAACACAAGTAGCCAATTTTTAACAACTTGATGCAATTAATTTGTCCCAACCCAGAATTTATTTTTTTTGCAAGTGACTCAATTTTTTGCATGTTAAAAATATAAATATTACACATATAACTGCTATGGTTGTCTGCTTGATAAATGTTTTATTTCTTCACATTTTAACACATTCACACCTTGGGGCAATTCAAGAATAAATTGCCAAATGGGTAAGTAAGGACAAAAGCAAGCAGTTGAACACATATTGAAGTGTAGGCAAGAGTAAGCAGTGCAGCGGCTGGACGAACATGCACATCAGCAAGTACTTCTTCCAACATCCTGATGAATACTTGATAAGTAGCGTCAGCATGAATTTCAAAGAGATCTATTATCAGTGGCAAAGTGACTGTATGAGCAAGTGATGGAATGATGTCATTAAAGTTGAGGTCAGCAATTCTCATACAGAGCTCATGGATTAAGATAGCTTCCAAGCAAACTCTATGGCCAAGTATTATTTGCCACTGCCTTGCCATGCTGGCAGTAGCTGCCTGCGCCAACCGATAAAGTTTTGCCATTAGTAGGCCTACTCGTGCCATGATATCTTTAGCTCTCACTGTTTGCATCCTGCCATAAAGTTTAGCACTTAGTGTCCATACCATGCCATAATGCATCAAGGCAATTTGGTTGGGTGTTGGACCGTTTTGGTGACCTATTTGTCGATGCATGCCGTCCAGAGAACTTTGTTGGATGCCATTTACCATAGTGATAGGGATAGGGATAAAGAGACGGGGAGGCTGAAGCATCCTGCTGCCAGAAACCGTCCTGTAAACCACACCACTGTATTCATAGTTGAGAGTATGCAGTTGCTGCCTGCGCTGAATTTGGTGACTCACTGGCTGAGCCTGCTGAACTGCTGCCAGCAACCTGATATAGCAAGCTGTGTTCAGGAAGTCCTCCATGGCTTGTACGCAGAGAGTTACTCTGGTTTGGTGGCAGCACAGGTGTTGAATAGCTGACCTGGGTTCCTCTGGGGTGATGAAGTCCTAGACCAGCAGGCACTGATCTTAGGAGATTCCCAGTAGTTGTGGAAAGCCAAGTACCTACACCACTTAGGATGAGCATTTTGCAGAGAGCTAGTCTTTTCCAAGTGATGGAATAATATCCTCTGTTCTCACAGGATTCTGAGAGTATCAAATCTTCTCAGTATCTTTGCAGTATGACTGTAACAAAACAAATGGTTCTACTGCTGAAATACTGAAATAAAGGTCTTCTGGCTCTTATGATGGAATGAAATGTTCCTACGTCAGAGTTCTAGAGTTCTGAACATTCTAGAGTTTTGAACGTTGTTGTGAAATATTAGCTGTGTCTGATTTACTCATACAAAGATGGAGATAATCCCACGTTTTAGCCATTACTCTAGCATCAGTATATTTCAGTGTACTTAAGTACAATTTTGAGGTATTTGTACTTTGCTTTTGCACACATGAGCAGTAGTGATTGATCCACGTGAAGCTTACTAGAGGTTAATAATTACAGGCATACAGGTTTTTAACTGACGAAGGGTGAGGACGGTAATGACAGCAATGTTATTGTTTTAGTTTTCATGAGGTATGTTAACAAGTTGACCAGTACATACTTGGGGCTCAGTAGGTGGCGGTAGAGGATAGTGAGGAGGAAATTTATTGAAGTATGTGCGCCTGAAATCCAGAAATTTAATGTTTTCCTGGGGGGTAAGGGAAGTCTGTAATAGGACACTACTCTGGCAAAGTTATCAGTAGGAAATGACAATTATTAAAACCATATGACAACATAATTGACAGCTCCACCTCACATCTGCAGGATCTGTCTTAACAGCTAAGCCCTTAAAACCATGCAAATATTATATTTACAATTACCAGAGGCTACAACTGCTTGCTCACAAAACTGCAAGTTTGCCTTTGACTTCATAATTTTCTTTAATTACCTCACCCTCACAGCAGATGTTTCAATTTAAAAATGAAGACTTAGTAAATTAAAAGACACATAAATGTGGACAGAGTTTGGTGTAGTTTTGTATTGTAGAAGTAGAGTGTAATTTATGACTTCTATTACTTATATCCATGTTTCTTTTCTGTTTCCCAGCCAAGTTATTCCTTGAATAAGGTTTCTTGGTAAATGTGGGTTTTAAGCCTTAAGGCTTTGAAGAACCACTGATTAAAAACCTGGTAAACCTGCTTCTTTTCCCTGAAACATCTGCCACGGTGTTGGTCAAAAACACTTCTCAACATTATCAAAGATCCTAACCATTAAGTCCATTTAAATATAAATTATTAATAGAAATGTGTTCTGCATGAAATGTTTATTAAAACATTCTTACTTCTACTAATTCTCCAAAGGTGAGTGCACTTGGGTGTGTACCGAGTTCACTACTACAATGGGCCAACATAAACTTCTTTCATATTTTATTTTTAATGGAATCAGAAAACAAACAAAAAGGTTTGTGGCTTTAAATCATACTTGAACCAAACACATATTATATTAATTTAGAGGTTGTTCACTTCACTACAACCACAGGTGTAGCCACTTCCACCATATCGTGTTCCAGGAGTTGTCAAACCATAATAAACACAAAAAGCAAGTGGTAGGAACAAACCAAACCAAACATAAGTGCTCACACTGACAATAATATAGTAACTTGATTCACAACTTAAACTACCTAACATAATTTTGCCAACAAGGTCAAAAGTCCTTAGCTCTAATAATTTGAAATTTCTAAAAATATTAGAAACCTCATTATTGATATCCTCAGAGCTGTAACATTTTTACAACTATAATGTATTGAAACAGGAGGTGTATAAAAATGAAGTGCTTTCATTGCCTCTCTATCTTCCTAAAGAAGCAATGCATCAGGCATGAAGCGGCCTGAATATCTGGTCAAAGTACAATCTACTCCTCATCCTGTAATATTGGTGTGTGTGTGCCTAGCAGTGCATCTGGTGTTTGGGTTAGTTTTGCGATTATGAACATTGGTCTTTTGCTGTGAATGTTTATTCTATGAATACAATACATATACTACATACAGTATAATTTGAAATCATGAATAGCAGAATTCATATATAAATATCTTCTAATTGCCCATGACTGTATAGTAGCATTTATGAGCAAAGATTAGTGATTTGAGATATAATTACATTTTGAATTTTTGTTGGATGCCTTGCTTCAGACACCAAATGTGTAAGTTTAGCACATCAATTTAATAGCATTGTTGACCCTTCTGATAAACATGTAAGAGGATGGTTAGTAACAAATGTCAAACTCCGATTTCAGTCAGGAAGCTGATATTAGCATTGCTGTAGAAGCTTTTCCCTATAATGTGGGAGAAAGGAAACAACCAACTAAAAATTTAATTCAGTCAAGCTATGGTTTTTGCAGTGATTTCTACTTGTGTAGCAAGGCTGTAAGCGCAGACACAGTACTTAAAATTAAACATTCAGATTCTCATATTACTTCTTTAACTTTCAAAACAAAACATAAACTAATTAAAGCCAAATTACACGAGCAAAAGCACTTGTGTGTTTTGTAACCTGCAACTGTCAGTGCACAACCAGGACCCCAGGAAGAACAGCTTGCTGCAACCAGCACCAACTTCAAACAATCAATCATTAGATAAGCAGACAAAGATGAGCAATATTATCATTAAGTTTAAATCACATAGAAATCCAACTTCTTAACGTCTCCATTTAGTGCCAGATTTCCATAGAAGAGACACTCTTTATTGTCACTTTGTAATCTCGGATGATTCACTCATTTGTTTGACATCAAACAGCTGAATGAAATGCATGGGGTAGGAAGAGAAGACAGGTCTATCAGCCCTATGAGTAACATGTCCTCTTAAGTAGATCAAGCAGATCACACAGTAGTTGCCCTAAACACAAGTCTGGAATACACACAAAGTGTCAACAGGTCCTAACCTAAACCAGCACAAGAAAAACAAGACTTGTGTCTAACAGCAACTTCATCTAACCTGTGAAAGAGTCAACTGTGTCACACAGTGAACATTTCTGTCCCATTTCTGACATTTTGAGGTCACATAGGTAGTAAGTGGTCATCTCTCTCCTCTGGCTCTTCTTCTAAGGGTTCTGTGGCCACTCCCCTGTAAGCGGGGGCTTCCTCTCGATTTCGTGACCGGCACACAAAGTCACACCCATCCTGTAAGAGGGGGTAAGGTTTGTTAGGAATTTCAAAAAAAGTCACGAGCCTGATCTTTAATGACGTTATTTATCAGCTGCAGTAGGCTTACCGCTGTCAGATTGCCAACCTCCACCCAAAAAGCATAATTTGGGAATTGCTCCATCCCTTTGGCTCCAACAATCAGTCGTTGGTAGAGGAAACCTCCAATGAGGTAAACAGCCAGAAGACACAACGCACTGAAAGAAGAGAGGGCTTATGATCACTGATCATTTATAATATTATATGCTTTGATGTTGAGGGTTTTTGTGTCATTACAGACTGTCTTTACGCACATGATGAGTATTATGGAGCCAGTGCTGAGCTGGGACTGAAGAGCTGGGCACACTGCACTGGAGTCCAGCTCAAACAGGTAGAAACAGTCCTGCTCCCTCTCCCTGTCCTCCAGCACCACCTCCAGCTGGCCCTGGGTGTGAGATGGAGAGGGACAAAGTTAAATACAAGGCAACGCACACTAAGAAAAGGAGAAAGGGTGCAAGACTACATGCCACACAGGAGAAGCTTTAGGCCATGTTCAGACCTACATTAGCACTGTGTGAAAAAATGCAACCACTTCATTCATTTCAATGAGAACACTGCAGGGTGCCAACGCAGAGGGCGCCAGCAAAAAAGTTGACACTGGTATTAAATTTTACCCAAACACAATCTGACATCATCCAGCAACATGCCACATTGGCCAATCATGGTGCACATTCCTGGTAGATTACTTTGTAACATGAATGGGGTATTTCTACGGTTTACCTCGCGATCAAGACGAATAAATGACGCTTCATTGTGATAACTTGTAAAACCCTGTATTATAGTATTATTTAACCGCTGTGCAGTGTTTGTGGATGTTACTCAAAGATGCCTTCCTTGATCATATGTCATCTTCACACCGGTACCTGAACGCCCCCCACCAATGCAGCCCCTTGCATTTGTTTTTTTAAACACAGTGCCAGTTTTGGTCTGAACACCTGGTAAGTTAGCATTTCTTTTCTCAAATTTGGTGATCTTAAAGGCATCTGTGTTTCTTTTACCACATCCATTTTCCTGTTGCAAGAGATCATGACAATGGCTTTCCTCATTTCCTTGGAGCAGTGGCCATCGTATGCGTCGCCATTTCTGTAGATCAACATCACCCAGTCACCTGCAAGGGCAGTAAAGTGTAAAAACAGACAATGCAGACACAATGCTGATGTAAAGCACCCTATGAAATGGTGAGTCCCATGTTCAGAGTTAATTTAAGAATGAACAGTAAACAATTCTTAGGCTTTAGGGCATATTATGCTCATAGTTTGTCAAAAAACATGATTCTCCAACCTAAGATCCAAATTCACAGATGTGTAATATTCACACACATGCTGCAAACATTCGATCAAAACAAAGTCGGGGGAAATTAATAGGAAATTCTTATATTTTGCTGAGACTTACTTCCTCCAATGGCCTGTGTTGAATTATACATGCCAATCACTGTTGGTTTAGTTTCCTTTTCCTTGCTGTCCATCTGAACAACGCCAGCACCTGGAATACCCCCTGCATCCCCACACAACTGGAACACATATGTGTAACCGTCGTCTCCACTCTTGGTCTCTACTGTAAAGCTGTCAACATGAGAGGAAATCCCAGTAAACAATTAATAATATTTGAGACAGGAGTGGTGAAAAAGCACAACACTGAATGGCAAAGGGCAATCAGGCAAAACGCTTCTGTCGTGGTTGGTTTACATATTCAATTAGTGCCTATTTTTGATTGATAACAGGCAAGCCTAATCTCATGTCATATCAATGACACTGAATATGCAGGTACACGAATTGAGTCACTTCTTACTTCTTATGGGCAAGTGGCTCTAGTCGATTGAGGACTTTCCGTTCTGACGCAGATTCAGAGAACAGTTTACAGCTCTCTGTGCCGTCAGTGCTGTACACCCCACTCCCACACAGGACCAGCTGAACAGCCAGGGTCCACACCAGGAAGGACCCTCCACTTTGACTGTTGACCACCTGGCACAGATGTTACATGAAATAAATGAATGACAGTCTTTAAAAAAAAATGTAATTTATTGCTATACAAGCAAATATAATTACTTGCTATTGATGTGAAATTAAGGTTGGACAATATGACAATATATAATGTGAAATGATATACTGTCTACCATCCATACTGTTTATACTATGATAGCTATCCCTTTTAAAACTGAAAGCAGTAGTTGAAGGAGTAATCATTTCATTCATTTTTTCAATCAGAAATTTGCTGCCTTTATTTATTAAACTGAATAACTGAGTTTTAGACTGTTGATCAAACAAAACAAGCTATTTGAATACGTCCCATTAGGCTCTGGGAAATTATAATGGCCATTTTTCACTATTTTCTGACATTTTATGTATTAAAAAAGGATTAATAATAAATAAATCGAGAAAATAATCCTTAGTTGCAGCCCTAATCCATCTCAATTGTGGGCAAAGCTGCAAATCAAAGAACAGGACTGTACCTTGACTGATCAATGAATAGCCAAAAACAGACAAACCTGTTTGATTTCATGCATAAACTGTAAAAAAACACTGTATCAGTATATTAAATATACCAACTCCACCAACTGGCCCACTCCTATTTGAAATCATTCAAAATTAAGTGGTGGGATTATCTCCTGTTCACTATAAGCAGCATGCTCATTTAATCGCTTCCTGAACAAAAAACACAACTAGCAGGATACTACCTGTCCATTTCTTAGAAAAACTATATTAAGTGTAGGCTACAATATCTAAGGACATAACAGCAGAATACAAACCGTATAAAATAATCGTGTAGCCTAATTGGGAAATTAAGTTGTGAAACCACATATTTTTAAGCCTTCACTAAATATACACATGCATGCAAAATGTCTGTTCATCTCCGCATGAGACAGTAAGTTTTCCTGAGTAAACACAGTTAAAAATGACTGCTCTGAAAAGCTTAACAGAATTAACTTTTTGGCCACACTGTGCACCTACCTTCATGACTTCTTCTACTGTAAATGAGTGAGAAAAGCTTCTTTGTTAGTTACAGTTTAACAGACAAACTGACAGTTGCCAGTTTATGATGTAGTGAGCTTCCTCGCGCTAACGTCGCTTCCTGGTTGACTTAATCATCAATAAAGCTGCTATTTTGTTATGCGGATAAAATAAAGTGAATCTGCATGTTGTCGGGCGTTTAAAATTAATACTGTAAGCTGCACGCTTTTCTGTCCTGGATAATAAACTCGCTTTTCCTCAAAATGTGTTGAAGTGGCATCCAAAAGGCTAACAAGCTACAGACAGTAGCGGAGTGCGGAAGTGAAACTAAACACACACGCGCGCATGTGACCGACCAGATGAAGCGCGACCAATGAGCGGCAGCTGAACACCCGCATCAGCTGACCAGAGACTTTTACAGTTGCAAAGAGGAAAAGCTCAAAAATGGCATGGTTATAGTTTTCTCTGTGTGCCTCTTGAACATGCCTGTCAACGCTGCACAAACCAGTGCCACTACATCGACTTAATTATCAGTTAATACGATGCATCTGTATAGAGCCAGATTTTCTTTTCCATTCAAGTAAGTGCAGTATTTAAAAAAAAGCAGAAATCTACGAAACTGAGTTCACATTGGATTCACAACTGTCTGGAGATGGACACAGACCCAAACAACTTTACTTCTTTTTGACATGACTTCCACCAAATTCCACTGAATTTTATTTTATTTTTAATTTTATTTAATGTTTATATGTATAGGGACTAGTATTAAAGTTAAAACTTGTCAAAAGCTATTACCTTGTTGGTAAGGTAATAAAAAGACTGCAACCATGCTAGCAACTTTGTTTAGCAATGTTTTGAGCTAAATGCTAACGCCAGCATGTTACTATGTTCACCACTTTAGTTTAGCGTGTTAGCATAGTACAAATCTGTACCAAATTCTCCATCCATCCATCAAATAGTTGTTGAGACATTTCACTCAAAACCACAAATGTCAACCTCACGGTGGTGCTAGAGGAAACATCGGGTCAGTATGATTCATCCTCTGGGGACCATCAATGTCTGTACGAAATGTTAGGGCAATCCATTTGATAGATGATGAGATATTTCAGTCTGGATCAAAGTGGTGGACTGACCAACTAACAGACAGACATTACCATCCCTAGAGTCATACCCCTAGTATGGCTAAAAATATTAACAGAATTCTGTATTATCTCACTGGCTATCATTGAAATTTGATTAGGCTCTTTTCACATAGGGTCCATAAATCTTATTATGTTGTTTAATCTACCCCGATTGATATAACTGGGGTGGGAAAAACCGTATAATCATCATTCAGTATAATGCAATACAATTTAACAGTGCCACAAATTACACATTTGAAAAGAAATATGATGTTTATCTCCATCATATTTAAAAAAAAGAAAAGGTCAAATTATGCCTTGTGGTAAACTTGGAAGTGTAAGGTAATGATTCTAGTTATAACTTGTATGTACATTTTTAAATATAATTTATTCATTGCTCTTTGACTTTGGGTGATTTTATTGATGATAATGTAGGTATTTATTTTATAGCATTGTTGGTATTGATGTCACCTAATCACCCGAACTTCTTTATCTTTACTCTCTTTAAGGACAATAATAAGTCTTGGACTTAACTGTGTAATCCTTGTCTTCGTATAGCTGTGATTTAATTTCCCTCTTCTCTTAATGTCCACTAGACTAAACTAAACTACAGCCTCCTAAATGACCATAAAGTTGATTCAACACCTCTCTAAAACACTTCTTAACAAAAACAAATAATTATAATCTTCATGGTGGTAGGATTTATTCCAGGGTTGCCTGCATTAGTTTTATTTTTGTGTATCAAATTACCTGGCAATAATGGCAACTGAGTGTGAGTCAATAAAATTGCGTGATGATATGCAATCACCTATTAAAGAAGTCAAATTATGGTGCTACAGTAGAGATATATGCTGCCATTCTTAAAGGAAAGACCTGTTGTCAAAATAATGGTCTTATTAAATGTGTTTATACTATGTGTGTAGAATATTTTGCTCTGGTGTGAATTAAATGTTAGGAGGGTATATTCATATTAGGCCTTACAATGTAGAGTAGCCTACCAGTATATCCAGTATAATGTTTCAGATACATCAGCATTTTTCTAGTGTGTCAGCAGCATCACATGGTGAAACAAAGCTTGTTTTCTATACAGTAGTCATCCTTCCAACTTATCATCAAGAATTTGAATACAAGGCAGCCTTTAACCTGTTAAGAGTTTGATCAGATTGATTCGCCCAAAACATTGCCCCATTCTTCTAATCATAACCCAATTTGCATACTTCTAAAAGAACTGTTTAAAATGATAAGATTAAAGATGATAAACATTCCTCAGTAGCCTATGTGTTTGCTCAGTGAATTTAGGTACTCTGTTTTTTATTTACCTTCATGAGAAAACAGACATTTAGTTTTTTTTTTTCTTTGCGATTAACTAATCAATTTTTTGCACAATTGAACAGCACCACAAACTACAGTCTTAAAAATAACCATAACATTTAATTAACACCTGAACAAAAGTGAACACTATAACCGTCACAAAGGTAGGATTTATTGCAGGGAAGTTTTATTAGACTCCCATTAATTATAGGTGTACCTAATAAATTGGCAGCTTGAGATGTAAAATTGTAAAATACATTAATCTAAATTATAAAGGTCCTCACCAAAATTTTGTTCAAATCTGAATGAGAAAGTGTGTAAATGTGAGTGAGGGCAAAGTGAAGCTGTACTAATGCAGTGCAACAAAACAAGGGAATGAGTAAACGTGAACATGATCATAGTCAGGTCTTATTGCCTTTCTTTAGTAATGTTAATGACAGAGTCCAAACCTATAATCTCAGGTCACTTCAGTACTCAATCAACATAGTAAAGCAGTCATTGTTAAGCAAATTGTCACCCTTAATGCCCCTCCTGTGGTCTCCTCCTCTGTGATTGATTCATTTTGTTTTGTTTTTTTTAATCATAAGAAACAGTTTGTGTTTCCCCTTCTTTCCTTTTTTAACTACCTCTCAGGGGAATGCAGAGAAGTTTTTATAGGCCTCAGTGAGCTCTCCACCAATGTGTGCTCTCAATCTTCACTCTCCGTCTCCCCTCCCCCCACTCTCCCTTGTGTTATCACAGCCCTTACCTTACCTGGCTGTGTGTGTTGTGCAGACACACCCGGCTACTCCACATTAGCCAATCACTGCTCCAAGACAGAGACACCAAGGAGGTGTACTTCCTGTGTTTTGCGAGAAAAGAATGGGGCAGGAGAGAGGAGAGAGTTGTGTACTTTTGTTTTGCCAGGGGGGTCCACAGAGGCGATCACGTCGGCAGTAGAGGGGAGGGAAAGGACTGAAGTAGTGGACAGACACGACATACTTTAGTTTGATTTATCAGAGTTCAGTTCCCTGTTCAGCAACAGCGACTGAGGACAATACAGAGAGAAGGAGGAGGGGAAAGATAAGTGTCAATCTGTTGAGACTTGTTTGGGAATTTGAGGAAGGAGGGGAGGTGTGGAGAGACAGAGAGAGGCAGCAAGAGGGAAAAGCAAGGAGAGCTCAGGCGTAAACATTACGTTTTTCAAAAGAGTTAAACTATTGAGAGAAAAAGAAAAAGGCAGTTTGGATTTATTTGAAAAAAGGAGGACATTTGTTGTGTCACTTGGACAATGTGAATACAGGGAATTAATTCTTATGTGTTGTGCAATCCCACGCTTTTGAGCTGAGCTGGACGGGGGGGCACAGATCTCCCCAGGACACTACATTCAGGTGAGTTACTTTACTATTTTTTCATGGATTTCAAATGAATGCTTCTGTAAATTGCCTCTGGTTTGAGTGCAGATTTAGATCTGGCTTAGTTGTAGTTTACATGTTACATGCCGTGCCTATGTGTCACAGGCCCTTGCTTTCTGAAAGGCTTCTTTTGGTGTGCTGTGCTTTGCAGGTCTGTGCTGCATTCTTAGGGAACTGTAGGAGGGTGTCACCTTTTCTATGCATCTTACTCTTCTAATGTAAAGTTACTGTACAACCAGTGCAGCAATTTAGTGTATTCGCCACAATAAATTAACAGACTGAAAACACGGCTACATTGTTGCAGCTACCATGATTTTCCAAAGGTACCAGTAACGTTAGTGAAGGATAGTTTTCCAGAGTATTCATACTCAACTCTGTGACATTAACTAAATATGTAAAAGTTTGCAGAGCCTCCTCATTCTGCTTAATTTGACCATCATATGATTTGTCCCTGAAAATGGCTTGATGTCTAATGTCTGATTTCTAAATTGATGATATGGAGTGTTACTGTCTTTTAGGTTCTCCAAATTATGATACTATGGGGACCAAAAGGCCCAGCTGCACCATCTTTGACACTTTATCTAACATAAACACATCTGACCGCAAGCTTCAGCCAGGTGGAAAAATCTCCCGGGATCCAAGTCCCAGGCCAGCGATGACTGCCCAGTCAGAGCGAGAGAGAGACAGCAAACGAGAGGAAGACTGGAGGAGAGAAAGAGAAACGGAGAAAATGAGGGACAAAGCCAGATACAAAGATATGGACCCACGAGAGAGATACTATGAAAGAGACCGAGCTCCAGCGCCCCGGTCGAGAGAGGGAGAAAGAGAGTGGAGGGAGAGAGAAAGGAGACTAGAAGATAACAGAAACGGGAGGCCGCAGTTGAATGTAGAGAAGGAGACTGAGAGAGAGGTAGAGAGGGGGACGAAGAAGGGCGACACATTTCCCAGAATGAGAAAAAGCAGCGCAGATCGTGGCAGAAGACTAACACCCACCATTGAGATAGATGAAGAGAGAGGGGAAAGGAGGCAGAGAGACAGGCCGAAAAGAGCAGAGCCAGATGACTGGGAGAGAGAAAGAGAGAGGGCATGGCAGAGAGAGAGGTACAGAGAGAGGGAAAGAGATGAGATACGAAGCAGGGAAAAGGGAGAGGGAAAAAACACTGGACGAAGACCTGTAGAAGAAGCGAAATCACGACAGAGGGAAAGATATCAGGAGTCTGATGTTGGTTTTCAGGACAGGAGAAGAGAAGTGGGTGATTCGCAGGACAGAAGAGAGAGGGATGCAGCTAGAAAAAGAGAAAAGCCAAGGCCTAACATGGGAAAGAGGGAGGCCGGGGTGCCTTCTCCACACAGAAGAAGAGACGGAGAGATCTACTCAGATAGAAAGGAGAGGGAAAGGGCGCACAGGAGAGAGGGAAGGAGGGACACCAGGAGTGAAGGAGACAGTGACGAGAGAGAGCTAAGGAGGGAAAGGGCGAGGGACAGAGAGAGGGAGGAGTTCACATATCAACACAGCAGAAGTGAGGGGGACAACACAGGCAAAACAGAGAGCGAGAGAGATCGAGATAGGCAGGGATACAGGGAAGAGGACAGGCAGAGGTACAGAGACAGGGACAGAGAAAGAGAAGTGGATCGATCCAGGAGGCGGGGAGGGGAGAAAGATGGGGAGAGATACAGAGATGTTGACAGGACAGCAGCAAGGGAGGGAGAAAGATTGCAGGAAAGTGTGAGAGACTTGAAGGATGACAGGAGAGAGGATGACAGATACAGAGAGTATGAGCAGAGGAGACGCAGGGAAAGAAAGGAAAGAGAGGCCGATCCTAGGTGGGATGATACGACAAGCATAAGCAGTCGATCCCTGAATGAGACGGCTCCTAGGGGGCCGCCACGGGCCCAGAGCAGTGGAGAGTGGAGCAGCGACATGGACAGTGAGATGAGATATAGAAGAGACAGAGACATTTATGCAGAGAGGGAATCGGGGAGAGATAGCACTGCTGAAAGTGACAGAGATGTAGAAGAACAGAGAAATCCAGAGAGAGCTGCTGAAAGAAGTCAAAGGGAGCAAAAAGGAAATGAGAGACAAGCGAGAGATAGGGGGGAGACGACAGGCGGCGTGCCAGAACAGAGAAGGATGTGGTTAGAGCCACAGAGGGGCAAGAATAGTAGAGAAGAATTTGTAGACAGAGAGAGACACACAAGGGGGAAAGGGAGGAGGAGAGAAGAAGAGAGGAGTATGGAGTCACAGGCTGAGTGGGGAAGAGAGGGGCGGAGAGTAAAAGAGGAACCAGATGAGAGGTACTTGGACCAAAGCAGTTACAGAGGAAGACATGGAGGGAGAAATGAGTACAGGGGAGACGTAGAGGGGGAGACAGAGGGTGTAAGTGTAGATGGCGAGGAGGTGGGTGACATCTGGAGAGAAATAGATAAGGGAGGGAAGGAACATCTGTCTGACAGCAATGAAGGGATAGAGGGAAGCCAGGGGAGGGAGGCAGAGAGAGAGAACGTGACAGATAACACAGGGGAGAGTGACAGAGAGGAAGAGGGTGGGAGTGATTATTGTGCCCGCTCTGAGAGCGAAGGAGGAAGTGACACAGGGTGGAAGCATGAGAGAGACAGAATGCTGTCAGGAGAGGACGGCTTTGTGACCGTGTCCAGCGGTGGAGACGAGGAGGACGAAAGAGAGGAAGATGAAGAAGACAAGTTTGAGGACTGTCAGGAGTTCTGGGAAGGTGGAGTTACATATGAGGTCCCCTCACCTGTTGCCGTCAAGGGGTGTGTGGGAGACAAGGAGAGGGAAGAGGAATGGACAATGGGAAAGGAGGAGGCGGTTGATGACGAGGAACAGGCGAGGGAAATGCAGCCAAAGTACGTCTTCTGTGTGATTGGACAAACGTTGCCCCAGTCAAAACCCGGCAAAATGTCACCGTCACAAGTTGATCAGATGGAGGGTGTGGAAAGAGACAACACAAATTTAGAAAGCTGTCATTGTTGTAGTGATGACATCACACATCAACCCCAGGATGACCTGCATCTGACACTGAGTAGAAATGATGAATTCCCGATGATCAACAACCAGGACACAGAGAGCAAGAGTGAGTGTGACGTGCCAGGGGAGGAAAGGGCAGCCATCGGAGAAACAACTGAAGTAGATATCAGATACAGAGTGTCGTCAGAGCTTCAAAACACAGAGACTGGAGAGGGAATGAGGAGCAAAGTGGAGCACCCGTATGCAGAAATAGGGACGATTAAAAGAGACTCACAGACTGAAAGACTTCTCATGGAGTGGAGAGAAAAAAATAAAGAAGGGTTGGAAAGAGAGCAGGTTTCTCTAGTCCCGAGTAATCCCTATGCTGATGTTTGTTCTCAGGTAACTTTTGAACAAATTCAACCTATCTTGGATGGGATTAACACCGGAGCAATGAGCCCTGAAGAAGTGGAGGCCATTCGAATCCGAATGAGTGGGGCATGGAGCATGTCCGAGGAGCCCAAGCGGCATTCCCAAGCCCCCCACCTTAAATGGGCCAAAAATGTGGTGCAGGAGATTCTGGGACGCTCAGAGGAACAGACTGTGGATGAACCTAATGCAGAGGTTCAAGGAGACCAAGGGGTTGGCCAATCTGAGGCAGCAATCAAGAAAGACAAACAACAGGAGGAGGCTGCACACGGGACTGGAGAGATGCCTGTTGTTAGGTTGAGAATGGACGAACAGCACTCAGAGCCAGAGCTGAAGGAGGAAGAGCCGTTGGAGGTGGAGGGATTGAGAGGTATGGGGCAGAGCCAAGCCGCCATGCATGCTGACCAGTTCACAGCTATGCATGGTGACACACCTACATACACTCATGCTGACACACTGTTAGACACAGAAGGGAAGGAGGATCACAGTATCTACAAAGAGACTGAGACTTCTGGTCACCTTCGGTTAGAAAAGGCAGATACAGAGGTGAAAATTAGTGAAGAGGCAGTTGATGAGGTTAAATTATCAGAAATGGAAAAAGAAGCGAGCAGAGAGAAGGAAGTTGAGATGTATTTATCTGTGAGCAACACGCTGTACAAGCCTAACAGCTGCCCCATTCTTAATTATGAAAGTGACTCTGACCTCCTCATTCCCTCCAGAGAGGGTGAGGGCCAGGAGGCGGAAGACAGAATGGGTGAAAGTGAAGAAGAAAGGCAGGGAGAGGAGCCCGAAGAGAGGGGTACTGCAGAGGAGGTGGGGAAGATGAGGGAGGGAGAGGGACCTGAGGTGGATAGCAGACAGGGAGAGGTGGTGGCAGAAAGGAAAATAAAAGTGCGGACTCTGACGAGCAGCTGCAGTTTCCAAGATTTGGGTCCTGAGGCGCGGTTACGAAGAAGGGTGATCCGTAAAACCACTGAAAGAAGAAATGGACACCATGTAGAAGTGGAAGAAGAAGAAGAAGGTGTTGGAAGGGATCGCAGAACCAGAATATTCTCTACAACAGGTAAAGAGAGAAGATGGAGGATGGAAACACTGGTTATCTGCTCAAATCAGTCTCCAAAATGTTTTTTAGAAAGCCACACACTTACCTCTCCTTTGGCTTTTAATGTTTTAATTTCTAGTTTCTCATCTATCAGCATTGCCGATTTTTAAAAAATCATCTAACCAGGTTGACATATTTCAGCCCACGGAGGAAGCAACCCTTAAATTAAGTCAACATTTGATTTGGCACACAGACAATTTTAATCACAGACAATCTTCATTTCAGCCATATCCTCTGTTTTGCAGTCTGAAAGTTTCTTGCATCATTTTGTTGCTACATCTATCAGGGAACCCAAAATCTAAGGCAGACGTGTGCTAATTATCAACATTATCAGTGCACTGATCTGAACACACCAAATTACCTTAAACTGGAAACTGCGTCACAGTGTTGTGGCTACAGGTAGTGGGCGGAGATAAGTGGAGGTGGAGAGAGTGAGGGAAAACCAGAAGCATGAGCTAAAAAGGCTTGGGTGGAACCTGCTTGAAACATAACATGAGAAGCACATGTTTTGGAAACACACTAATCTTTTCTGTAATGCTTGTTGTAGCCAGGTTACTAAATTAACTAACAATTTTTTATTTTATTGATTACCTATTTATTTGTTTTTTTTCGTATTTTGTTTTTATTAATTTCTTCATTCAAACTGTCACTGTAGTTCATAGTAAATTAATCAGAATATAGCGCACTGATAGGTATGCTGTTGTATAATGTTTCGACAAATGGATACTTTTATATTCCAGATGAGGATGATCGGAGCAAAAGCTGGGGAGAAGTAGAGCTGAGGTGAGTGAAACAATCACATACAAAATTATATATTTAGTACCACATGTTTAAATGCAGTAGTGATCCAATTCTAGCAGTTGATCGAGTGTCCCTGATATTAAAAACTGTTGTGGTTTAGCACAATGCTATAGTTCTATAGTGTCAGGAAGGTCACTGAAATTTTGAATCGCCCAGTACAGTCCTATTTTTGTATATTCAATGCAAATGTTCCACACTAAAACGCTGTTTTAGACAGCTTTAGTTAACTCTTTTTTTTTTTTTTAACATTCTTCACGGTTATAAATAAATTGTTGTTGTGACTCTTTCTTGGCACTGTAGGAATGTTTTGGACACAATTGACAGACGGAAAAGGAATTCAAGGTTTTTCAGTGAGTATCTCTGTTCCACCTTTATTTTTGCTTCATTCAGGTCGTGCATTAAAAGTATGTATGTGCACTATTTAGGCACAAATCAAACATGTCAACTTCATGAATGCAAATGTGTCCTTGCGTATGACTTCTTTTACAATTTGACTTTTTTTCATCACTGTCAGTTTCTTTTTCGAATAAACCTTAAGATTGATTATTAGAAAAGGCTAAGTAGGCGACACAGTGACGTGTCTTCAGATCATATCTACTCTGGCTGTGGTCGGGAAAAGCATGATGCTTTCTGTATGTGTGATTCATCTCTGTGTTAATACATCCTCACTGTTTATCTCTTACTCGGTACATGTCGGCTCAGAATTTAAATGAAATACACAAATGAAAGGGAATCTGTGTGCAGTTTACTGTTGGCTCACACCATTTTAAAAGTTTTAAACAACCTAAAATGGCAGTGGGTCCCTTGGCCTATGATTCATTTGGTTATTGCGAGAAATGGGGCAGGAGTGTGTGAGTGGGTATGTGGTGTGTGTATATGTGTGTCTGTGCAAACCATAGACAGGTTCCTGCAAGCATTCATATCTCCTAACTTGAGGGAAAAACAGCTGCTGCTGCGACTTTGCATTCCGACAAGTATGTGTAAAAGGAATGTCAAATGCAAACAACTCCTCTTGGCTAACAGTGTTCCCGTCTCTATCTATCTTCTTTCCTTTGCTTCCTGTATTTTTCAACCTTCTTTTTCTGTTTCTCCCTCTTCTCTTCTGCTGTGTGTCTTTGTCTGTCTAACTTCCTCTTGCTCCCAGATGCTGCCCAGCTCTACCAGCAGTACAGCGAGGCCGCTCAAAACATTGAGATCCTGCGTCAGGCTCGCTCCGATTTTCTCTCTGTATCCGAGGACACTACCGCGTCTCCCGCTCCCTCACCTCCTCCTGCCCGCAGACCTCTTCCTCCCCTACCTCCTGTCCCGCACCCCCACTCCTTGTCCCACACAGGCTCCATCACCAGTGTCCGAAGCTTGCCTCTCCCTGAGCCCCCCAAAAGTGAAGGCAGGCCTTCCTCCCCACGTCTGTCCATCTCTCTCACACAGTCATCCACACTGTGGCGGGAGCTGCCGGCGGTCAGGAACAGTGCCGAGCTGGAGCAGCTCACAGAGGACCAGAGGCGATTACAGGAGGTAACACATGGTCTTGCTGCACATATGAAAGTCTAGTCTAGTCTTGTCTAGAAATGTATTAATTCAGCTTGTATGAACGATTTTGCCTTCTGATTCCCCTGAATTGTATTGAGGCAGGAATGTTTTGCCAGTAACTTTTAAGTGAATGAAGCGCTAACTGTCACACTGAGCGAGTGAGCTTAACCAAAATCATGCTTTTGCACTTCTCTGGAAAATTACTGGCACAACATTCCTGCCTCAGTAAAGGCAAACTGGTATCTTTCATCTTTCCTACAGCTTACTTCCTTCATCCAGCTTGTATGAAGAAATTTAATCTTGCTTAGATTGGACATGTTGATTAGAGCAGCTAAAATTGTTCCCATTTATGTACAGTAAATATCAAGCAGTGAAATAATCAGTATGAAGGTTTGTGCTTCATTCTCTGCAAAGTTACCTTCCCAACATTCTTGCATTAGTGAAATTCAGGAGAATCCTGTGGAAAATTAAATGCATGACGGTTATCTTTCACTTTTCCTTCAGCTTAACGCATCTGATAACTTGAAATGCATTATAGTTTTAGTGATTCACCACCTCATGCTTATTTACCACTCAGTGACCAGACTCTTTTGGGCGTCATTTCACATCAGCTGCTTCTCTACTGTTCCATTTCATAGTGACTTTTGGGAAATGGCAAAACTTACATGAATAAGCTTTTCACTGTTATTACCTCACACCTCAAACAACTACAATCACGCAAAATATTCTGACTTGCCACATCCCAGAATAACCCGCCCATTAATCCACTTTTTATTGGCAGAAGAGTGTCTCCTGCCAGAAGATGTGATTGTGCAAACACATTGCGTTTCTCTGTTTGGATTGCGTTTCTGTGTAACTTTAAAACAGACATGTGTCTGAGCTGGAATATTTCTACTCATTGTGAAATCTTCTTCCTCAGTTAGTCACATCCTTGTCAAACTGTCCCAGCCTCTAGAGAACTTACAACCATGTGCGTATTAGCTATAATTTACTGACTGTCTCTTGCTCAAAGATTTAATCATTTCTCATGTATTTCTCTCCTTTGTTTGTTTCTTTCTAGGTGAGGTTTGAGGTGGTGACCTCGGAGGCCTCCTACTGCCGGAGTCTGGACATTGTTGTTGAACACTTTGTTAAGTCCAAACAGCTGGGGGCGCTGTTGACCACTCAGGATAGGAACTGGCTGTTTTCCCGGCTGGGTGATGTTCGTGCCATCAGCCACAGGTCAGAAATGTTGCACAAGTTCTTTATCCATCATCTAAATCTTATCATTTATATCTGACAGGAAATACACACATTAAGTGATTATCAAACCTATTTGTGTTACAAATCTGTGGGAGAAATGAGCTTAAAAGAATTCTTTATGATTTTTGTTTTAGTTTTTTATCAAAGCTGGAGGAGCAAGTGGAATCAGACTTCATTCAATTCACCGTGTGTGATATCATCGCACGGCACTGTCAGCGCTTCAAAATGGTTTATGTACCCTACCTCACCAACCAGTCCTATCAGGATGCCACCTACCAGAGACTCATGTAAGCCATTCAATCCAGCTTTTGTGTTCAGCTATTGTCTGTCTATTCTTTTTTTTTTTTTTGTCTGTCTGTACATTCAATTTCTCTTTTTCTTTCAGGAATGAGAATCCAGGGTTCAAGCAGATTGTGGAGAAATTAGAGAGGAGTCCAGTTTGTCAGAGGCTTCCTCTTCGTTCCTTCCTTGTCCTTCCTTTCCAAAGGATCACAAGAATCAAGCTGCTGGTCCAGGTGTGTGTGTGTGTGTGTGTGTGTGTGTGTGTGACCTTTCTGAAACAGCAAAGGTTGATGGTTCACAACATGTTCAATCCTGTACCCTTTTATCTCAGTGTAACACGCACACACTGTTTCTGTCCAGAACATTGTGAAGAGAACAACTCCTGGTACTCCGGAGGCGACTCAGGCCATCAAATCTTTGAAACTTCTGGAAAAGGTACAGCAACATCCCCTTTTCACTGTACATTAATGTAGGATAGCAATATTTTAATGTTGGTGACAAACCTCTGTTTTCTTTCATTCATCTCTCCTTTAGCTGATTCAAGAGAGCAATGACAGCATCACTCAGATGAAAAGCATTGAGTCCCTGGTCTCTCTCAGTGCTAAGGTGGACTTTGAGTGCAGGGTAAGTAATGACTACAAAATTACAAAATTCTGTTTTTCTGTTATTATTGATTTCAAGCAAACTGTAATTAAAAACTAACAAATTTAGATATTGACAGTTTTGTTTTATTTGTGAGGAGTTTTATCTGATAAACAGATGAACATATTTAATTGCACAGAACATCAATTTAATTATTTTACATATTTCTGCCATATCATGATGTACCAATGTTGGATTTTTTTTAATATTATGACATTTATTTTAACTATAATTTCCAGTACATTTATTTATTTTCTTTATAGTGATATTTGTGGAATCTACAACAAAATAAATAATGCGTCAAAATTATCTTAACTCAAGGTCCACTTACTAGCTTTCAACTGCATCAGGGTCTTCATCAGTGGATGGATTTACTCAGTTGTCATGGAGATGGCTCAGTTGGCATCCCATGATTTGCAGTCAGGTGATAACAGGTGGTCATATATATGACAAATTTACAACTGACCGTGAGTTGTGGTTGAAAGCTCCAGAAAAAGCTAATAAGTAGGACCTTGAGATTATTTTGTGAAACTTCTATTTCCATTGTGAAAAATTAACTTTCACGCTCAAAAATAATAATATGCTAACACTTTTGTCTTTTGGCTCTCTCTATTCTGTGCATGTGTTTTACAGACGCTTCCTCTGATCAGTCAGTCTCGGAGGCTGGTGCGGGAAGGGCCGGTCACTGAACTGATGGATTTCTCTCTAAAGGATACAGAGAGGAATGTTTACCTGCACCTATTCAATGACTACTTGCTACTTTCACTACAAAAAGAGTGAGTCAACAAAGAATAATCCATCCCCAACTGGCATCTCTCTCATTACCATATGCTACATCCTGTTTTCCTTCATATCCGCGGTCTTTTATCATCTCTTCAATCTCATCACAGTCTTTCCTTCCGCCATCTCATTTCTCTGTTGTGCTTTCACTGTCTGCTGCTTCCAGAGGGGGGAGATTCACAGTAATAGACCACTCCCCTGTATCAGACCTGCGTGCAGAGAACTGTCGTGTCAAACTTCACTCCCTCCAGAAGAACCTGTTCCGGCTGCACATGACACACAAAGCCCTGCTGCTACGGACTGACACACAGTAAGAGACTGAGACAGTAGCTGGGATTGTCTGTATTGGTTGTCACATCACAAAGTGGAAAAAGTTGCAGAAGATAAACCCATCTTTGCTTTTTTCCTTCAGGAGTGATAAGCTACGTTGGATATCCGCTCTTTCCCGGCCGCATCCTGAAATAGATTTTTCTGCTGCACAAGGTGAAGTATGCTATTTGGTTTGGCTAAATTGTTGGTCATAAGCTATGTCTAAAACTCTGCCTAGTTCACTCATTCCCTACATAATAAACACTAAATATGTTACTCTATTGTGAGTTTAAATTTAGATTCCAAACACTAAAGATTCGTCATCATTTTGCATCCTCAACGAAATGTGCACTGTCACATGAAAGTAAACAAAGTGAAAGATAGTAGTGAGGGAGTTTTGGCAAAAACAGTGACATTGTTTGGTGACATATGTTTTTACAATTTGTAATATTGACCTATTAATCTTTATCACTGTAGATCTGACTTCTCTCCTCTTTTTGTCCATACAGATTTTCCACAGATGCAGTGTATCCGAGCTTGTGTTGCCCAGCAGCCTGATGAGTTGTCGTTGGAAAAAGCTGATGTCATTCTAGTGCACCAACAAAGCAGTGACCGTAAGACCATCACGCTACCTTTTTCATCATTCCCTTGCAGAAAGTGCCATTTACCTATCCAGCGTTTGATTGTAGAACTGCGCTGAACCATTAGAGAATAAGCATTAAATTACTTTGTGTTGGATTCTTTCTTCTTCCCAGATTGGGTAGAGGGGACCAGACTGCCTGATCGGCTTCGTGGATGGGTGCCCAAGTCCCATTTGGAAACCATAAGCAACTCTAGAGTCCGACAACGCAACCTGTCAGATGCCCTCAAACTGACAACAGCTACAGCTGCTGTTTGACCACGACGCTCAGAGTTGGACTAAACGGAGGGACGTCCTGGATGCACCATAAAGGATAAGACTCTCGAATGTCTGCTTCAGACTGCTGGAAATTGGACTATAGACATTCAGTGCTCCAAATAAGAATTTTGTTTATTGAATTGTTCACAAGAGTGCAGAAACTGAAATGCTGTAAGAATGCATCTCAATGTAGCATTGGGTCTCACTTGTATCACTCGGTGGAACAGTATGTTCCCATAGAGCAATGTGTGAACTGCTGAGGCCTGTCTGAAAGAAAAATAATTTTAAAGGGAAATTACCTTTTTCCAAGAAATGTTATTTTTAGAAAATGTATTATTATTTGTGTATATTAAACATAATCTAGTCTATTGAAGAGATGGCCCCTGCATGCAGGAGAGCTGACAGAAATCATGCAAAATGTACAAGACAGTTCAAAGATGTACAGAGCTTACATAGTGAGGACATTCCCAAAAATTCAGATTGGTGGAATAAAATCACGTTTGAACATATGCATTCCTTATTGAGAGTGAGATGTGTCTTATTCCCTTCATTTTAGCTGTTTTGGTCATTTATAGATATAGCTGTGACAATTATGATTGTACATCAGCAGCAATGTTGCACGTTCACAGCGAGCTTTTACTGTGAGTTGCCTGTGATTACTGGCATGTGTCTACAGTAGCTGTTTACAGAAGAAAGAGAACAGTACAGATAATGAAAAAAGGCACTCAAACTATCACGTAGCCTGGCGGAGGCGTCACCATAGGCGTGACCCCACGGCGGCCTGGCCTAGTTTTCAAGACCTGCTATTGGTTATAAGTGCCATCACTCAGGGAAAACGGGGCGATAACAAAATAATATGGACAGCAGTACTCATCCAATGAACGCAGTGTAACCCTGCCTTCGGTTCCCTCTGAATGGACACATTCAACTGTCAATCTACAAACACGTCTCTGATTGGTCACACATGTAGTGGGCGGGCGTTGCAGTATTTGTTGTTGTTTTCGTTCATGAGTCGACCAGTCGACATCTTTGAAATAGATCGCGTTGCCTTACGTTATGACTGCATTTTGAGCTAACAATTTTCTTTTGAGAAATTTGACGACACAAGGCACCAGTGGAGTATATCTGTATTTGCCCTGTTTTGAGTGCAATTTGTTTTTGTCTTTTTCAAAGGTATGTGAACGGTAACGTCTTATTGACTCGTTAGCTTCAGTTGATAGCACTAACCGTTGCTAGCACCACAAACAGCTGATTTCGGCTACAGTTAGCAAAACCACCCTTTGCATGTTAAATCATAGCTGTAGAGACGTTGGTAGTTAGTGAATTCCAACGATTCGTGTAGTTGGTTTGGCTGTTTTCTGTATATTAGTCTTAACAGGATGGTAAGATTGCAGATCTCAATTCTGTTGTGAAAAGTGACGTGGCCTCACTTAACGATGACCCAAACCACCGCGAACCCAGAAACTGGTGTAATCGTGGCCACAACAATCTGTATACACTAAAAAGCAAAACAAAAAAACGAGAAGTATGCTGAGTTTCTCCGTCAGTAGTGGCTGACCATGAACGGATATTGTGTTGAATGTTTTCATCGTTAGCTTCACTCTCCACTAATACAGCTGTTTGCTCCACCCACAGCTAGTTGTAAACAGTGTTATAGATTTTGGGGTTCTTGATATAAGAAGATTTATAACTGAGTTTATTCTGTTTACAAAGGCTCCAATTTCTGACAGTATGGTAGTATGGACATTTGATATCATGATATCAATATAATTAATTCATTTACTACATATGTATAGAGGAAATTCAATTGAGAATCCAGTTTTCGATTAGATATTTATTTTGTAGAAATTAAATTAGGGCAGCAACTAACGATTATTTTCATTATCGATGAATCTATCTTTATGATTAATTGATAAATTGTTTATAAATTGTCTATTAAATGTCAAAAAACTGTGAAAAATACTCATCACAATTTCCCAGAGCCCAAAGTGACGTCTTCACATTGCTTCAGTCCAAAACCCAACAACTCCTCATTTACTATCATAAATACAGCAAATCCTCACATTTAAGAAGCTTGAACCAGTACATTTTTGACATTTTTGCTTGAAAAATGACTGAAACGATTAATCGATTATCAAAATAGTTGGCAATTAATTTTCTTTCGATCGACTAATCAATTAATCGTTGCAGCTCTAGTCTCAAAGCGTAATAAAAGTAGTGAAAAACTTGTGGTTTATCGATTCAATGCGTCAATTGAGTCAATCAACAAAAAATGAATTGCCAAAAATTTTGATAATTGATTAATCCTTTAAGCCATTGTAAGTAATAATAGTTAAAAAAGGTTGTACTTCATCACATTGCAAAAATCCTGTAAATCCAAATAATGTCATAAAGCAGTCATTGATTTGCAACTCACCACAATGGCTGAATGCAACCAGATATATAGGGATGGCTACCTTGATATAAACAATAATGCAAAGTGTCTTACTCTTGACAAACTGTCAATATGTTCTCATACCGCCCACCCCTAATATGGCCCCTAGAAAACACTTGATTAAAAGATGCCTGTATCTTATCTTGCAATAAACAATGATGTCCTCTTTAGGCGGTCAGTATCACTTGTTGACTGAATGCACTGGTTGGTGGTCAGCCAGTGCTCTTTCTCCTTTGTCTACTTGGTAAATAATGCTATTGTGAGGGGCTTCATGTTTTCTGGTGTTGTTTGTTTCCTTGTGTTGTTTTCAGATGGGCAGTCAGTACCAGCGCTCAGTACCACTGGAGGTGAGGAGAGCAGAGGGAGAGAGAGTTCGGGCCAAGCATCCTGACAAAATACCGGTTAGTATGACATCTGGCAAACATGTTAAATTTACTGTCCATGACCTCCAATCAATGAAACTGGGTTAGGAAATTGTTTGATAATCACGGTCATCTAGACCTTTATTTAAAGGCAGTTCTCTTAATAAAAGTAGTGTGAAGTTATTTCTTGTTTAGATTTTGGCACATGAACACGTTCTCTCTCTGTTAGTGATGACTGTTACTTACTGTTGGGCCTTTTTAACTAGATCATTGTGGAGAGGGCCCCGAGGTCACGAGCTCCTGAACTAGACAAGAAGAAATACCTAGTTCCCGCAGATTTAACAGGTGAAACACACAAACACATGCAAAAACTTTAAAATGCCCAGTTTTATCCTCTCAAATAAGCCTCACCTCTATCTCGCAAGCTGGCCAAATCTCACAGGCATTTCTGTACTGCAATTTCTTGGTTATCAGGTGACATAAACACACAGATAGTGATATATTTACAATAAGCTAATCCCAGACGATATATTTGCCTGCCTGGTTTATCGGTTATACAAGCCACCTGTTACCTGGATGATACCAATTCAAGTTTGGATGGCCAGCTAGCTTGCTGCTGACGCACCATCCAAACCTGGATGGATCAATCAGTTGCCAGGGTGACACTAATCTGTCTAAATTTATTACAGGCCTGCGTTTTTTCTCGGGCTCTGAATGTATAGACCTTTTTTTAATGGCAGACATTTTTAAATGTCATAGCAGGAAAAGCACAGGTGTATTTAAAAACATGAATGATGGCTGCATTCCACTTAGGGGAGGTCCTGGTATTGTGTGTGCCCGCTCACTGTCGTGGCTTACTGGGACACTTAGTGGAACTGAGCCGCCGTTAATGTTCTTAATTCCACCCGTGCTTTTCCTGCTATGACGAGTCAAAATGTCTGCTGTGAAAAAGGTCTGTTGGATAGCCAGACAGTATGCTCTAACGTGAAACTGTCAAGACTGCCCAGTGACCTGGTCATGTCCGCAGTGGCATGTTTTCTTGCTCGAAACCACTGAGCATGACACACACTTTCCATCTTGCTCTCTTTCTCTCCTTCCTTTTTTTTTTTTTAGTGGGCCAGTTGTGCTTCCTGATCCGTCAGCGTGTGTCTTTGAGACCGGAGGAGGCACTCTTTTTCTTCGTCAACAACTCTCTTCCCCCATCCAGCTCCCCTCTCTCGGCTGTATATGAGGTAACTGCACCCTTTCACATGTTCACACGAGGATCCTCCCCAACACACACGCATACACACACACACACACACACACACACACACACACACACACAGTACAAACATATTTACCAACAGAGCTGCTTGGACAGCGATGTTGCTTCATTTTTTCTGATCTCACACTAGCCTACCAGTAACCCATGAACATTAAAAAAACAAACTGACTAGACCAACGGCACAAACGGCACACGTTTGTGTGTATTTTGATGTTGTTAAATGGTAAGAGGATGTAAAGCCAGCACGTATTAAAGTATAGAGTAATTTCTGGATAATAATTTTCTAAAAAGCTTTGTATTCCTGAAGTAATCAAATGAGACTGGCAGATAAATTCCCAACTGCATTTTAATGTCCAAATAGCCCTTTTAGTGGTTCGTGTGGGTGTGTCATCCCATGGACACACTCTTCAAGGTTCAAGGTTAATTTATTTGTCATTCTACAACACAGGGGTGCACAATGAAATCACAGTTGCAGTTTAAAGTGGTGCACTTGTCATGCTGACTTATGCATTATTCTCTGCTCTGTTGTGTTTTCAGGAGCACCATGAAGAGGACCTCTTTCTCTACATGACCTACAGTAATGAGAGCGTGTACGGTGCCTGAGGGAGGACAAAAAGACTGGAGAAAGAGAGAGAGAGAGAGACAGAAGAGAGAATGAGAGGAGACAAAGTGAGACTGTCTGAGGAATAAAGAGTTAAGGCTGTTTGTAATGCTTCACACCACTATTATTCTTTATATTAGTTTTGATAAGTAACTACAGTACATGGTGGAAGAAAGGCTTCGCACAAGGCAGAGGGGTTGCTGATTTACTTTTTGTCAGTATTTCCGGATGAGTGTAATGCATTTTATTACAGTTATGTTGATTCCTTGTTTGGTGAAAGAAGAAAGAGGGAGTGTAGAAAGAAAGAAAGAAAGAATGCATCACAAAAGGAAGTTATTGAAATCATGTTGAGGGAGCTCTCGTCATTTTTCTCAGTCATCTGTATTTAATGCAAATAGTATTTTTTTTTTGTAAATTAATATCATAAACTTTTGTGGAAAATAAAGATGAAAATGCATACATGTTGAATTCATTCTTTTTATATTATTTTGGTATGTTTGTGCGTTTCCATCGGCCACACCTCTGGTTTTAGATGTCAGTAAAAAAGACATAGAAATTAATTAAAAAAAAAAAATTTGGCCCATTTCAGAGTATAGAGTTGTGTCTTTAAATCAAAACCTTGGCTTAAAAGGCATGTTGACACACAAGCACCTTCCCCTAAAGCCTTGTACACTTAATACGTGTGATTTAGGGGAAGGACAAAGTCAGAGGAGATATCTTTATGCGGAAGTGTTCTGTCTTTACTCGTTAGATGAGTCATATATTAGCTGGGCACTTTTAGGTCTGGGAAGATTTGTGGGTTTTACTTTTTCAAACAAAAGAATCTTTACATATTTTTGCTGCTGCTTTTGTGTCTGCATGACAAAAGGGTACATAAGCTCAGTTGAATAGCCAGGTCTGAAAAACTTCCTGGGTAAAACGAAAGTTAGAGAAACAGAAGAGAAGAGCCATGGAGATGCAGGAGATCACCACCGAGGGGGAAAGAAACCAAGGAAATGAAGGACCACTTGAAGTGATGCTGGGGACCAACACTGAGAGTACAAGAAATCTCATTAAATCAGGTAACACTTGAGTAAAGAACTGAAAATGAAAATTATAGCCTACTGTTTTTTATGACAAATATCTCAAAAGGGTTTAATAAAACACTAAAAATGTGCTAATATTAAGAGGTTTTTATTTTATATTGTTGTATTTTTGTTTACTTGCAGTTAGTTACTTGCTAATGCATTTAATATTTGGAAGAAAATTCCACATGCTTTATGTCTCTAAAATGTGTCTGTCTGTATTTTTGTCTGGTTTTAGAGGAAGCACAACCAGACCCCTACTCTAACCTAGAGAGTCCACCTCAGGACGTCTATTCAGAAGCTTTTTATGGTGGCGCTCCAGTTAAGACAAAAGCAGGTAAACTTTTATATAAAGTTCAAAGTCCAAGGTCGTTATACAATACAGGGCTGCACAAGGAAATAAAGAAAAAAGTTATGGTTCCCTT
Source organism: Macquaria ambigua (assembly GCA_008360985.2). Classification (NCBI taxonomy): domain Eukaryota; kingdom Metazoa; phylum Chordata; class Actinopteri; order Centrarchiformes; family Percichthyidae; genus Macquaria; species Macquaria ambigua. The sequence continues at coordinate 253,215 of VMKM01000447.1, read as the reverse complement.
CATGCCACACACGCACACAAGGAAATAAAAGTTGTGGTTCCCATCATGCCACACACACACACAAGGAAATAAAAGTTGTGGTTCCCATCATGCCACACACACACACACACACACACACACACACACAACATACTAATACATACAATACATACAAATATTTTAGAGTAGAATAAAAATAAATAAGAAACTTTATTTATATAGCACTTTTATTAACAAGGTTACAAAAACAGTTTACAAAAAACAAACAAACAATATATTAAGTTACTTATATACATATACAGTGGTAGGTAATGTAGTAATGTGTGTAATGTGTAATGTAGGTAATGTGGTATGGTAATGTGCAAAACCAGCATAACATAAAGTCCCGTGTCATTTATTTATGGTAGAGTCTCACAGCCTGAGGAAAGAAGCTGCTCTGTAGTCTGGTGGTAGGACAATGAATACCTTTGTGTTGCTTGCCAGACGGAAGTTATGTGACCAGGCTGTGGCAGGGCTGGGTATTGTCTTTTAGTATCCTTTGGGCTCTGCACAGGCACCTCACCTCTCCGATACCACTGATGCTTAGTAGATGGGTACCAATAATGTTCTGGGCAGTTTTAATCACCCGCTGCAGAGCCTTCCGGGATGTGTGTCCTCTGTTTAATGTACTGTTGAATCGCCCAAAGACAACAGAAGGTCTTCATAACACAGCATTGCAAACTGACTTAATGTTTTAACGCTGTTAAACTGCTTCCTCATATTTCACATACATTAAGTTTCAATTTGACGTTAAAAAAAACCCCATAAAAGGCTTTGTGTTAACGTCCCTACATTGCTGAGTAATCACTGATGTGTTTTCATCATCATGCTGTAGATATATAACTGCAGTATTTAAGAATTTATGAGTTTCTCAGAAAGTAGATGCAGACAAAAAGAATAGAAGAAAGCAGAAGCAAAGTTGTGACAGTTTAAATCACATTAGCAATTCTGTGAAAAAGTGTACTTCTAAATTATGATCAACATATTCATTGCAGCAATAATGTCTGTTAATGTTTGACTCTAAGGAAGGCTCTAGAGACCTATTTAATGATTGATTGTAGAGTTGGGCCATTGTTAAATTCCCAAATCTTTTCATTTCCTGTAAACAATCCAACTGCCTTAAAATAAGCTTTAATAATATCTTTATGTCTTTGTTCTGTATTATATAAACAGAAAATAGGGATATCAAGGACAATTTACCATATTTTTAATCTATATGTTTTTAAGCCTTTTCAAAACATCAATGCCATTTCCATTTTAGAAAAACTATAACATTCTCAAAATATTCACAGTTTAAAAAAATCACCCCGTCACAATTTCCCAGAGCCCAAGTTGACATATTCAAATTGCTTGTTTTGTTGAAACAACAGTTCAAAATCCAAAAATATTCAGTTTACTGTCACAGAAGACGAAGAAAACTTTACATATAAATATTCACATTTGAAAAGCTGAAACCAATTCATTTTTGACATTTTTGCTTAAGAAATGACTCAAACGATTAATTAATTATGAAATTTGTTGACCATTCATTTTCTGTCAGTCGACAAATAGAATCGGCTAATTGACAAATAGTTTCAGCTCTAGTAGTAAGTAAGTAATCATTAATTAAACATTACAGTAATCATTCTTTTCTTATTGTCTTAAATCTCAAATTCATAAAGTATGATGGTAATTTGCCTCACTTCAGAAAAATCTTCTAAGTATTCAACATACAAAATTTAACATCCTTTGTGTTTGACATCATGAGAGCTCGCTATGGTTAACGTTAGCTCCAAAGATTTAAATGTAAACAGGGCGAAAATGTTATTCAAATTAACATACCCAATATTTACAGACAGATATTTATAATAATGATATGCATAAACAAAATTTCTTTTAATACACAGACTAATACAAGATAGCAACTAGATATAATTTATGTTTTCTGATGCTTTAAAAGTTTTGTTTACATCATTAATTTCGTAAGAATGGGAGTAAAAATATACAACACAAGTTATTCTTCATTTGGAAAGCAAACTTTTAATTATATATGTGAATATATCTGTAATTTACACAGAAGACATTTTAACATGTCAAAGTAGGAAAAGCACAGGTGTAATTAATAAAATTCATGATGGCTGGATTCCACTTAAGTGCTTCAGTTTCAGGGTCCTGGTATGTCACACTGTCATGCTTATTGGGACACTTGAATACATACATAACATTACATTACACTGTGAATACAGCTATGTTCAAGTAAATAATACAATTCACCGTTCACCTGAAATATATACATTTGGAAGAATTGTTTGGGCAAGCACAAGTCCGTCTCAACTTGTGACCTCCTTCACCTTCATGGTCTCTGCTTTATATGAGAAGTTCCCTGAGATAACATCTGTTATGATTTGCCGCTATATAAATAAAACTGTTGAACTGTGTCATAAACTGTTTTGCTGTTCTAGCACATCCACGTCTGTTTTATCTCTTATTTTTTTATTATATTGCACCAATTAAAAAACAAAGAACAGAACATGGCGAAATAACACAGCAGTGTGTGTGTTACTGTTTGAACGATAAGCCTCTAATCCTTATAGTGGTTAATCAGAATCAGCTTTATTGGCCAAGTGTGTGTACACGTCCAAGGAGTTTGACTCTGGTTTTAAGCTGCTTCAATTTGCTTACACACATTTGACAGAAACAGACATTCAGCTAAAAACAAGAACAACAAAGCTGAACAAAGATAGGTCAAAATAAACATAGAACTATTATGTAAATAGGTGTATATATAATATGAATAAAATATATGTAGAAAGCAACAATGACCAACAACATACTATGTCTATATACAAGTCGAGTGTTTCTGTAAATTGTAAACAAATACAAATAGTGCAAAGGAATAACTAAAGCATTTAAAAAACAGAAAAATATTTTGTTTATATTTTTGAGGCAACAAGAGTTACTCTGTGGCTGAAGTGTTATGAGCAAGGTCTGGTTGGATTCCCCCTTGCTACACAAAACCCTGCACTTTAATCACATATTTAATGTTTCAAATCTGTATCAGTGGTGACTGTGTGTTCTGTCTCTGAACTGTGCTTGACATATTCACCTGAAATGACCTCAAGAAAGAAATCCTATCGGTTGTTTTGGAGTACAGCGTCACAAGGTCTACAGTATCTGTCTGTGTCTCTCTCTCTCACACACACACACACTCATTCTTAAAGAGAGAGACAAAGAGAGATACAGTAAAAGTTTCGGGAATTGAAGGACAAGCCGAGGACTGTGCTCCATGAATAATTTAGGAATCAGTGAATGTTGCTATGGCGACAAGGCAATTGTGGGGGGCGTCTCGAGACTGCACTCTTGCAGGCAGACGTGAGTCAGCAGGGCAGACAGACGGAGCAGGACAGGGTAAACAAGCTTCATCACAAATCCCAGGACACTTTTCTCCATGTACATCAAATTTTGTCGCAGTTATGGCGAGGATAAGAAAGACGAAGCCAGTTCAAGCTTGGCACCCGAGTCCAAGTTATCTGTTGAACTGGAGGAAGGAAAAGGTAGGCCAGAGCAGTGTTTTTTCAGCCTTGATCGCAGTGTGTGTTGTGCTCATTACAATATATCTTCCTCCTCAGGCAAACAGACTGAGGGAAACATCCGTCTGTACCGTGCTCTGTGTTTATTCCTCACAATAATCTGCCTGGGCCTGCTGCTGGTCGTCGTCGTCCTCGGTGTGAAACGTGAGTAGCTGCAGCCATGGATCTGGAGTTATATCAAAAAACAAACCACTGCAGTCTGCTGGCTGGATTATGTTTATAACACCAATGCAAATTATGAATGGATTGTATTGTTTCACCAGCAGTGCATAAATAAAAAAAATGGAATATATATGTCAGGATCACATTGCTTTTGTTCTACTTTTGCTCACAACAACAGACAACGATACTGGGATACAAAGTGTGTCTGATTTCACTGCTGCAGCCTGCGGGTATTATTCTTTTCCCTCATAACTCCCCCCACTTTGCTCTGATTTCTAGTCCAAACTGGATCCACGGTCTGCCCAGAGGGGGAGGAAACCGTAGCAGCAGAGAAGAAAAGTCCTTCATTTGCTCCAAAATGCAACTACGAGGAGTGCCAGGCTCGCTTCGACAGCGACATTCAGCCCAAATGTGAGTGTGATGCCAGGAGGAAAAATGCAATGTAGAAAACCTTGTACAAGCCAAAGAAACATCTAGATCAAAGAAAAACAGATGATACTTTCTCAATCACCGTGTTTTTAGTGACAGTTCTGCTTTCACATGTGCCCAAACTGTTTTTTAACAGGCCTCAGAGGAAGTTAGTTCATGTGTTTTTTTTGTTTTTAGAGAACTGATAACTTTTTTTTTTTTTTATTTAAACCAAGATTCAGCTGAATTTAATCAGCTTTATTGTTTCCTCTTCATTTGTGGTTGCTATGTGATTACACACAGACACATACACATAAAAATAACATGCATACACACAAAATAGAGGCAAAAATGTAAATAAAACCAAAAACCATAAGGAAAAACAAAGCTAATTGAAGATACAGAAAAGACAGACAGCTTTAGGTCTGCTTTGGAGTTATTTAAATGTTGGAGGACATCTATTGCCACATCTGAACTGCATTTATTTTTTACTCTTCTTGTGGAATTTAGTAATTTGCAGAGTGACCTTTTGTTTTCCTTGTCAGAGAATCTTCTGTACTGATCCCTCTCTCTTTCCAGTCCTCGGGTGTCAGCAGTGCGCTGATGGGTGGCTGACCCTTGGCCGATCCTGTTTTTTCCTGTCCACCTTCAGGCTGAGCTGGGACGAGAGCCAGAGGAACTGCAGCGCTAGAGGAGGATCTCTGGCTGTTGTTACCAGCGAGAAGATTCAGGTGGACCCTGACGTATAACCATGCAGTTAATAAAATAGTAATAACCTGCACAGTATATTTTTGTAAATGTCAGAGGTGTTTTCTCTTCTAGCGTTTTCTGACTCAGGAGGGCAAAATGAAATACTGGATGGGGCTGAGACGCAAAGCAGAAACATGGACCTGGGTCAACAACACTGTGCTGCAAGAGAGGTGATTCTTGGAGAATGGATTGATTGATAAACAACTCTGTGACTAATTGATGAATCGACCAATCGTCTCAGCTGTAGTAGTAGTCTTTAGTTGTTTCTTTCTTTTTTTGTGGTCTTGTCCCTTTTTCTTTTTAATGTTTGTTAATTTATATTTGGGACGTTGATGTTTAGATCTGTATAGATCAGATTCCATGAGGGTGGGTTAAATTTTATGTTTTGTCTGAAAGTGCTCTGAGTGGGAAGGAGAAAAATGAGGTAGAAAAGTGGATACATTTGTCTTTGTGGAATTGCTCTTTTTGTATTTAACACTTAGTAGCCACTTTATTAGGTACACCTGTACAATCTAATGCAATCCAATACAATAGCACTGCCATAAATTCTGCCTTTACGAATGTTCAGTTTTTGGTGACATCTTTGGAAATATGTAAATTCAATTATATGTTTATTATTGAGGTCATGGTTTAAGGTGGTGTACTGGGCTGCATTATATTGAGAGGCGTTTCTATTTTGTTTCTCCTTCCCATTTACAAGCATTAGGGGGGCAGAATATTAGAAACACCTCTGGCCACCACTAACTATGACCTCAATGCTCAAAACATATAATTGAATTCACACGTTTCCAATATAGGTAACAATTGCAAAAAAGAAGAAGAAAAGAAAACCAGATTTACTCTCTCTCAGCTTTACTACTATCCTGTGATTACAATGTAATAGTCAATGTTCTTTTCTTTTGTTTGCAGTTATTGGGCAGAAGTTATGTCAGGAGGGGATTGTGGGATCCTCAGCAGTGGAAGCCCACCTGAGAAGAACTGGATCACAGCTTCCTGCCATGCCTACACCTACTTCATCTGTCAGGTGCAGATGCAACAGCCTTTTTAACAGAATAATGAGAAAACCAAAATTCTGTCAACAATCATCAACTCCTCAATAACATCTCAAATCATTTCTCTTTCCACACCACACTTCAATCAGTAGTACACAGCAAAGAAAGATGACACTTTTTAGATAATAGTTTTATATTGAATGCTTAAATAGCTGTTTTGTTAGATTTTTGTAAGTTAGTTATTTAGAAGAAATCTGAAGTTATTTTGTGTTGCCTGATTTGTATTCTAATATGCCAGTTATGCCTATAAGCACTTTTAAGCACTAATCAGGGTACCTCACTCTGTATGATTCATATACTGTATGATTATACTGCTGTCTGACTTTGTCACAAATGAAGGCCAGTAAGTTTGTTTCAACAACATTTATTCTCACATAAAATGTTCATGCAACTACAAGTTGAATGTCTACGTTTCACTTTCTTTTAGCTTAGCATATATTTCTGCTACATATTTCTTTATATTGCTTTAAAAATAATTCACTCTTTTCTATAGCATAATACTGCAGGAGTAATTGCACTGTTGACTATATAGACAGACTGAGCCAGTTGAGTCCTCGCCTTGCAAGTTTGTTCATTGACACTCATCAACACTATACGTCTACTTCATATGTTCAGGACTGTAGGATGAAAGAGGGCCTTAGAGAATGCACTTCAGGCTCAGGCAAAATCTCTTCCTAGACATATTTAATGTCCTGGTCCTCTTCCGGCTTTTCCTGCTCCATCTCCAAACCCAAAGCGCTGTTACGAATCAACTGCCACCCTGTCAGAGACTTCCTGTTCTTTTTAGGTCTGAGCCTGGGGGTCCCTGAGATCGTGCCCTTTATTGTGTCAGGCTTCTCTTCCTTCTCTTCATCTTCTTTGGAGAAAGCCTTGATGTAACGCCGCATCTTATGCAACAGTGGGTTGTTTCTGTCCTCAACCCTGCAAAGATGATAGAGTGAAAAAGTAGTCACAGTGTCTTCAAGGAAAATGCTCGCACTATGTAAACTTTCATCATGATGTTTAAAGGAGCGCTCCAGCAATTTGGTATTTCACTTTCCTTAAGTTGAAGGACTGAGAAGAGACAAATCAAAGAATGAACAGTCAAAATTGAAGCAGCAGAAGCCAAGATATCCTGACTTTTGGTCTCTAGTATGAGTAAAACTCCAGAGACACCTACATTTCCCATAATGCAGCTCGAGAGCATTTTTTGTTGGACCTTTCCTGCCTCGTAAATACTCACATCTTTCAAACTCCAAACCCTCAGTTTGTAATGCTGACTTTCCATTAGAAAAGTTTAATGACATCAGAAAGCCTAAGCCGAGATAACCTCTAATGACCAGATTTATTTTCTCAGACTTGACAAAGCTCCTCCAGAGCCACAAAAGACATTATACAACTGTTTTCACAGTATTTCCCCCCATGGGTAGTAAACTAATCTGCCCCTTTAAGATGCCTTTTGATAACCAACATGATATAGCATGTGTAAAGCTGTTGTAGTCTGTATGTAGATGGAGGAGGTGTGATAATAATAGCGCAAGATCTGCGAGAGTGAGAGTTGTGCTTCTTACTCACAGCACAAAATGACTTGTGGCTAAAGTGCATTAAAGACTACTTAGGTGGTGGTCAGTGGACAAACTTCTCCCTGTATGATTATTTTGAGCAACATAAACATAAAATGTCCAGATACAATCTCTTTGTTATTCATATTTTTGCTAATTGAGGGTGTTTTTGGTGTGTTTCTTCTTTAAAGACCCTGAAAACCTTTTTTTCTCATCTTCTTATGATGACCCATGGGGTCAAAGTGTTGGTTATTTCACATGAGACATTTCTGCAAGTGTTTTCGTCTGTGCTTTCCTCGATGGTTTGAAGTGGCCGGGACTCAGTTGGAAAACGGTGAGGTCATGAATTTCTGTGCACTAATCAGGATTTAGCAACATTTGAATCAAAATGTTATAACAGTTGCTTGCTTATATTGCCTGATCAGACCACACCCACACAGTCCTGATGAAGCAGATTAGCTGAATTTTTGAGTGTTAAGCTTTTAATGAATAATAACTAAGAATGTTTCTTTTCCAAAACTTTAAATTTGATTGTTGAATATTTACTGATTTGAAACCACATTTTCAGGGGCTTTAAAGTCTCTGTTTCTGTTCCCGTTATAGCAGTACTGTCTTACCTGAGATACCAGCACTCGCTCAGACCGTAGTTGAGCCCACATACCCCGAGCCGAGGCCACAGGCAGCGGGGCAGCCTCCTCTCCAGCATCAAAGTTGTGGCTACCACCTATACAACAACATTATAGCTGTAACCATGACACATTAACGCTCAGGGACGCGATGATGAGGTGCTTCTGTGCATTTATGGACTTTTTAAGTCCCAATGTGTGAGTGTTACCTGAGTCCTCCAGAGCTCGTCTCTCTCCTGGGCCACCCTCCAGTGTGTGTCACTCATCATGGCTATCAGTAGATTTAGCAGAAGGATGCAGGAGACCACAGAGAAGGCGCAGTGCACCACGTGGACAATCGGGGGGGTATAGATGGTGTGGTCCACAGGCAGATCTATGAGGCCCACGCTAAGCTCAAACAGGGAGAAGAGGGTGATGGGGAAGGAGCGATATGCAGGAATGGACCCAGCCTCCTGCGTCATATACACCACCCACAGGGCTGAGAAGGAAATAAAAATAAAAAAACGTATGTGAGGGAGTAGGAAAGTCGAAATCCTCTTATTTCAAGAATGTCTTATCTTACAAGCTTTGTTAGGGTTAAAGATTTGTTTGTACATGTCGCCCAGAATATACTCACAGGTGGAAAAACCAATGAGCACAATGAAAGTCAGCCACATAAACTTTGTCAGGTCTCCAAATATAATCTAGGGGGAAATGAGACACACGGTAGGTCAGTCTGCAAACACACATAGGTGAACCTCAAAAACCAAAACAACAACTGAATACATCTGCTTCAAAAACATTCCTGTACAGGTGTGTGTGGAAAAAGCTACTATTTCTACATGACTCATGAGCTCCTATAGCATGTACCACTGTGTTGGCGTCCTACCTTCTGTATCATGATGACGTAAGGGCCGAGTATTTCAAAACCCCGGGCGAAGAACATGACGTTGCTCCAGCCGAGAACTAAGCACACTGCCATCACCTCAGCCTCTCCCTGCACCCCGCAGGTTCTGAACACACACAGCAGCACCACCAAGCACGCGTAGCTGATACTGGTCAAAACAACAGCAGAAAGGTTAAAAGGTATTTCAGATCAGTATGCTCTATTTTGCTGCTTAGAAGTGTTTCTACTTACAGGATAACATGGAAGGGGCCTCCCAGTGCCGTCTGGCCGAAATAGCGCTTTGCCCCCACTCTCAGTATATCAGGGATCTGTTGGAAAAGGGGATACATGAGGATGTGGTAGTGCAGTACACACTATGATACTATACAGTATGTAAGAAGATGTTTCATAAATTCACCTCCAGCAACAGGATGACAAAGGCTCCCAGGACGCTGATGATCTCGCCCACAAGCCGCAGACTGTCCTCATGTGTCACATAACTCTCCTGAGGCACGGAGAGAGGAAATATAGATGTGTTAATATTAAAAGCACATTATTATTAGACTGTGTATCATATGCAGGTGCACAGTTTGACATTTACAAATGTGTACATGTGAACAGATGAGGTCCAACTATGAGCTAAAGCCCCTGCTTTTTTGATGTTTTATAGTATTTGTGTGATTAGATTTTGGTTTAACTTCATCATTAATTATTTATTTAATCCCCAAAATCATATTAGGTAAAATGCCTCTTGAGGTCCAGTGATGGACGAAGTATTGAGATCTTTTACTTAAGCGTAGTAGAATGGTATTATCATTAAAATGTATTAAATGTCAAATATATTTGTTATATTTGTCATATATATGACAAATGTGACAAACTGTATATATATAGTAACTACAGCTGTGAAATAAACGCAGTAAATATACTTAGTTATATTCTACCACTGTTTATGGTCCTGCATATATATTACAACATATCATAGTTTTATATCACACTGAAATATCACATTCATGCTATGTATTTATAACTCAAACACACATTGCGTGTTTTCTGGACAAAGATGGTTTTGTCCATGTCTGACTGTGTGTAGTTCTCCGGAGCATGCTTTACAGGGCGAAATGTACAACACAGTGTGAAGGTACTGATGTACAGGAGATACAGTAACAGCAGCAGCCTGACACAAGAAAAGAAGAAAAAAAAAAACAATGTCAAACAAGACTGGACATGTGTACAGTTCAGATATTCTACTTCAGACACTGACATCATTTTTACCTGAAGTAATGTTTTCCATACAGGTTCCACTTCAGACTAACCAGCTGCCTCACAGGGGTCACCTCCAGTACCCCTCTTGCCTGGAGAACAAAACAAAATGTGTTTTAATCTTTTCTCAGCATCACATCGTCATTATTTCTGACCAAATAGTCTGTGATTTCACCAAAATACTGTATATATTGTATTGTACCTCCTTCTGGTGACTGCTCACGATGAGCTCCAGCACTGACATGTTGTCGGCCCATGAATCGATCTCCGACAGGTCATACAGGGTAGAGGTCAAAGGGCCCAGATTCCACTGGACTACACGCCTTTTATTAACCAGGTGCTGAAAGGCCTGAGAGACACAGAGGGAATCACAGCAGTGAAGATAGGATTAGTGAAATAATCTGCTCCACCTTTCATGTTGGGTTTTCACCTTGTGAGCCCCACCCCCCACCCCCACCCCCAGGCTTCACTCACCACAATGTTTCCCTTTTTGGCAGCCAGTTTAAAAGGTGTAAGGCCTCTGTAGTTGGGCACCATGTCGAGTGGCACTGACTGGTCCAGCTCTGCATCACGTGCCATAATCAGGTCAATGGCCTGGCACGCAATCATCTTGTTTGGCTGCAGAACCAAAATGTGAAGCATTGTGTTACCTAGACAGAAAACAAGGGAATACAAGGAGGGTAAAAAAGAGGTAGTAGACAAGAGACAATAGAAACATAAAGAGAAAACAGAAGGCCATTAATAATCAAATATCAGACTGATACACAGATGTAAAATAATAATATACTCCTCTCTATCTCTCCTACAAGAGGAAGTGTTTCATACCACGGTGATCCTGGACCCTGGTGCTGGCCCCTGCGTCGATTACCATGGAGATAATGTCCTCATTCCCAGCACACGCAGCAAAAGACAGGATGTGCTCACCTGTTGACCAAATGTACATTTTGAAAAATACCATCTGTTTTGTGTCACTTAGCATAAAAACATTACATTATATTTATTTGGCCAATGCTTTGGTACAAAACAACTTACATTTTTTTTGCATGCTGACTTACCATAGTATATGAGCCCTCCTATCCTCTTCCTGAAGTACAGGCCGGTGACTTGAGGTGTAGCCACATCACCCCCACGACTAATCAGATGATGAACCAGATTGATGTTCTGATTCACCACAGCGATGTGGAGAGGAGTAACACCTGAGACAGAGTAGGGAGAGCAGTGTACATCAGTCCACTGTCACCAGTTTCACCTGTTGTGTTAAGTGAGGCTTACATTAAACTTGAGAGCAAAATCAGTTTTCTTGCTTAGCTGTATCATTTACTTAAGTTACAGTAAGTAAATACTCCTTTAAGTAAAAGTCAAAATTTTAGTAAAAGTGCAGAAGTGTTGAAAATGTACTTAAAGTAAGCAGTACTTTAATGTTGTAGCTGGTCAAGGTGGAGATAATTTAACTACTTCATATCTACTGCTGGGTAGTTTGATCTTTAGTAATGCATCATTATTTCATAAGCTGCTCTGACTGTTAAATAATGGCTGTTAAATAAATGTAGTGGAGTAAAAAGTACAATATTTAAAAGTATGTCAAAATTGTCAAAAAAAAAACAAAAACAAACAAGTGGAGGAAGAGGCTGTAAAGTGTTTACTATTGTAAATTGTTGCCTATGTTGTTTATTGGTTAGATGCTTTTGTAAATAGTTCACATTTTAGGTGTTAAAACTTTGATTCATATGTTGTAAGAAAGGTTAGAGACATAGTTTGACTGGAGTAAAAGTTGAGTAATAGCTACTTTGTGTGAAGGTTTGTTGTTGCAGTTTTTACTATGTTATCTGTTGGTTATGATGCTGTTATATGCCCATATTTGCTGTCAGTTACACCAAAATCCTCACACGTTTTGCTAATTAGTTGAATTACTGCCCTGTAATAAGTGATCATATTGACACCTTCAGTGATTAATGCATTTTGTAAATAGATTTTTCTAGGCAAACCTAAGCTTTGCATGTATATATTCCATCATAAATCTTAAATGCAACTATTATTTAATAGATCCATATTTGAAGCTAATAAGAGATCTTGAGAGTCAGATTAATGACGTAGTACAAAACGCAGGAACAGAATGGGTTAAACTAATTGATTTTCTTGGTTTTTCTTCATCTCTCACATCTTATCTAAGTCTGTCTCTTAAATTATTCTTCATTTTCTTAGTTGCTGACCACGAAGTTGATAACTTTACCTGTAATCATGTACACGTACAATAGAATTTAAACCACATGATGTGTGTTTGTGCTTGTTTCTGTGTCTGTGAGTTCATGTGTGTCAACCTTGGAAGAGATCGGAGGTCATGGGCTCGTTGATGAGTTCAGGAGCTCCGTCCATCAGAGCCACAGCAGCCTCCAGGTTATCATTCATCACAGCCACATGAAGCGCTGTTTCACCAAGAGCTCCTGAGTGAGAGGATTACAGTTTCACAGATTACAACTGACACTGCACTACCCTGAAATAAGAACGCACTGGAGTTTAGCCTTACCTCTCTCAAAGATATTTGTGGATGCACAACTTAGCAGTTTCTTGACGCACCCAACACTGTTCTTTTTAGCCGCATAGAAGAGAGGAATGTCATTTATGCTGAGGGAAGAAAGACAACACATGTACTGTATTTAAACAGGTTAGGCTTTACATCTGCATATAATTAATTTAGACATAATCTAATTTATTGTTGAAAGCAGTGGAAAATGTTTTTTTATGTGAGTTTCTTACTATTTGGTGTACAGCAGAAACGTCTCATCCAACATCTCGTTCCATCCTTTCTTGTTTTGAAGGCGAAACCTCAGCTGGCTCCACCAATGGTTGAGCTCGCTCGGGGCAGATCTGGCCAGGGACGGAGACATTGACACCTGATGTTCAACTGGAAGGAACAAACAAAAGGTGAGGTCCACGTTGAAGAACACGCAGAGAGAAGCAGTGAATCAAAAAAAATAACAATGAAATAAAATGTAGATTAAATCATTTAGGCCTCGAACATGGATTATTTTGGTACCTATTTCATTCAGTTTTCAAAATAAAATATAATAAAACAAATCAACAAAAAAGAAGAAAGTGTCTCAATCTTACCTTTAAATAATAAAAGTGCTGCTCCTCAACTTCTGGTGTTACTCAGTCATAACACTCAAATTGGGAACAACACCTATGACATGTCCCTGAGGAGAAATGAAATCCCTGTGGCATCACCATTATATATGTCCCAGCCACGAGGGAGGAGACATGTGGAGGGACTGAGAACGAAAGGGTGGAGAGGGAGGATGAGTGAACAGCGGACAGGTAAGACAGAGAGAGTGAGGCAGTAATGAGCAGGTAGACTTTCACCGCAGGTCAAGAATCCCACAGTGAAAGTTTTAAGGTTCAACTCACCATTGGAGCAGAAACTCCTTTATCACACTGATCTAAAATTACTGGCTGTATTCTGTCACCTATAATCTAAATATCTCTCTGTATATCTCTCTGTTACCACCAGGCCTGTCTGCATTCCACTAACTACCACCCAAACCTGCATGGCCACTATGAAAATTCTGCAACATCATGACAGTCAACACATTGCGGTCATTGTTCCTAGTGAACCGTTAAGGAAACCTGTTTGGAAATTGCAAGCATGTAAGTCTGAGCCCGGGTTTGCATTATTTCTGTTGTTCTTTTACTGGGCAGATTTCTCCAGGTGAAACTGGGATTGTTTAGTGGAATAAATAGGCACATGACGTATGATTTTCCAACATGTTGCATCTTGTGCACACATGCACACCAAACTAGTTTTCATTCACAATGATTTAACATGGTGAGCACCATTGATGTGTCAACAGCAATGATCACGAACACGGTAATTGCCACATTACAAAGACCATAATCATCGTTTGGAGGTTGGCAACATCATGTCACTTTCCTCTGAAGGCGGAAAACAAAGCTGACGGTACATTCAGTTTTGTTTTGTGAAAGTATCATTCTTTATTCCAGGAGAGTTAATTTGGCAAAAAGCAACCGACTGAACCTGAATCACAGATCTCATTTCCACGTGTGAATTATTTGTAAACTGCTGAATCAGTCAACTTTTACAACATCTCTGGTTGTCTCGGATTTAGTACAGGTGTTTTGCTGCGCCATTTATAGGCCATGACTAACAGGCTGGTCAGCCACAGGATAAACAGGGTTTAGGACGACTCTATAGGAGGCCCTGATAATGGTTGCAGATGTGGCATCATTTAGTATAGTGGAGATAATAGCTGTTTACCAGACGGAGAGCAGCATCTTTAAGTAGTGTCATAAAGACCAGTGGTTTCCACTCTGTTAATGTCTTTATAAAGACACAATAACGCCATAAAAACATGATTTTGTGGTTTGTATGTCTACTGTTTCTGGACATACGTACCAGCAGTTCTTTCACAACACTTTGTTAGTTTGAGTCGGGACACCACAGCAAACAATTATTACAGAAAACCCTCTGGTACATTTACGACAGCTGACAGATGCTCTTATTCAGAGTGACTTAACACAACAGAGCTCAATGATCATTATTAAAACATAAGTATTACATTAACCAAGTAACTTTAGCTCTTTCTCCAATACAAACTTTAAGTTAACCTCTAAACTTCCAATACTTTCAATGTTTTTTTTTCTCGATTTCTCCTTTTGCACCTTTAAAGTGAGCTTTAATAGGATTCTATGAAGCAACATAATTTTAAAACGTCTTTTCTTTCTGACTGCACAATGACATCAAATGGAAAATACCACATCTTATGAGTAATTCTCTAATTCTCAATAATTAAGCATTACATATTCTCAGGGGTGAAAGAACTATTCAGATACTTTACCTAAGTACAATTACCAATACCCAGTACTGTGCTTCAGTACAATTTTAAGGTTGTACAGTATTTTACCTGATTATTTCCATTTTCTGCTACCTAATACTTCCACTCCACTAAATTTCAGAGGTAAATATTGAACTTTTTACTCCTACTAAAAATATCGCCCTCTCATCAAATTATTTTATTCTGGAATTGAGTCATTAAAGTTTAATTTTCTTATAAAAAGTGAAAGGAAATCTGCCAGTTTAATACTTTAGGACTCTTTCAACCTGTTCTCTCTGCAAATCTACTAGTTTCTAACTTCAACTTTTGAGATATGTGTCTCAAGATACAAATACTAATTTTTAGAACGTATTTTAAACAAGTTGGTTTAAGACAAAAAACCTGCACTGCAAAATAAGGTTTTTAGGACTCAACTCAACACTTTATATAGTAGTTAAAATCAGTTTCACCTCGACCAACTAAAACAAAAATGCTGCTTAGACATTAATGCTGATAATATTTCTGTACTTTTACATTAGTCAGATTTTAAACACAAGGGTTTTACTTGTAATGGAGTATTTTTATTGTTGTATTACTGTTTTTATTTAAGAAAAGAGGCTAAATACTTCTTACACCTCTGCCAGTAGCACACTATAAAAAATGCTCCATTGCAGGTAAAAGTTCTGTGTACTGTGTAAAAGTCCAGAAGTTTAATCTGTAAAATGCCCTCACAGCATCAAAAGTAAAAGTACTCATTATGCACAATGAGTTTAGAGTGTTATATTATTATATATATCATACTGCTGGATTAATATTCATTCATTAACATGTAAGAAGCTCAACATGCCTGTGTAAAAATGACCCAGCAGATTGACATTGGGACAATGTGAAGACCAGTTACTAGACTGCAGTCCGATACAGTAAAATACAACACAATGCCAGCCGCATCAGACTAACAGAATAATGTGGGGGTTTATGTAAGCGGTCTTGCTATCAGTCCAGATCTGCTGTGATATGAGCAATGTGGGAAACCATGTGTCTTTTCTTGGAGTGCTGCTGATCCCAGCAGATCCCAAACTCAGATTTTACTCAAATCTGCTGACCTGTGGAACCTGAAGAACATGGAGTTCACGCTTTAACTTTGTGAAGGTGATATTAGTGCATCAAGGTGAATACATTGTTATTTATTTTGTAGCCGCATTAAAGCTAAAACTGGTGTAAAGGTTCATGTACAGACCTTCTCCATGTAGAGAATAAGGTGGCATGATGGATAAGGTAGTTGAATCAGACAACCTTGCATGAATCTATGGTTTGAACTGCACGAACCTGCTTATTAAACATTGCAGTACGTTTTCTCTGTTGGATGCCATTATGAATCATTGTCTGTTCATTTCTTGTGTATGTTTAAGCACAAACCCATCAGGCCACAAGAGATACATATCAATTATAAAACAATGCTAATTTGCAAATACTCCAACTCTAAGTTGTCTTTCATTAAGTGCTGAAAATATGAATGCATGTTGTGCTGACTATGGTCCAATAAAAGGTTCACTTTTCTTTCATATTTTTCACACTTTGGATATGGAGAGCGGCATGTCTTTATGGATAGCAATTTAAGTCTGTCAGTACAGTACTTTCATAACTGAAATATTTCAACAATTACTGGATGAATTGTTATTAATTTTTGTACAGACATTCGTGGTCCCCAGAGAATGAAGCCTACTGACTTTGGTGATCCTCTGACTTTTCCTGTAGCGCCACCATGAGGTTGACATGTTTGGTTTTGAGTGAAATGTCTCGACAGCTATTGGGTGGATTTCAATGACTTTGGTACAGACATTCATGTTCGCCAAAGGATGAATCCTAAAGACTTGGAGGATCACATAACTTTTCATCTAGCACGATCATCAGGTTAAATTTAATTTTTTAAATTTTTGTAGTTTGGTTAATGACTAAATAAAAGAACAAAACTAATGTCATTTCCATCAGCCTCAGCTGTACTTTGTGTTTAGTGCTAATTAGCATTATCATTGTGAGCATGTTAGCATGCCAAAGTTAGCATTTAGCAGTCTCACAGAGCTGCTAGCATGACTGTATACTCTTAGTCTTGTTTTTGATATGTAATAAATGTGTCCTTTTGTTACATTGGGTGAATACGTTTTTTTTGTGAAGCCCTTTGTCTCTACGTGATGGACTCTTTCATTCAGTGTTAACTGAGTGGCAGTAACTTGTACACCATGGCTACATTACAGCTTGTAATACTGACTGAGATATGACTTTTTTTAAAGTTGAGTGGCAGGTAAAATACTAACTAGGGCAGATTGTCTTCCCAAAATAAGAAGCAAATGCAATATTATAAATAAAATCATATCATTTATTTTACAAATTTGCACAATTATGTAAATAATTGGTGAACACTCATACAAGTAAACACAGCTAATAATGTGTGTAGCCTGACACACTTGTCTCAAACACACACACACACACACACACACGTGCGCGCACGCACACACACAGCGTCATGTACAGCATCTACCTGATGTACACATTAACACAGCCTCGTTTACAGCACACACACGTTACAGACACACGGGCACATACTTACAAAGCATTTCGCCTCCTTCCTTCAAGTGTAAATCAGATCAGATTTCGTCCATCTTTCCCATTTCACACATTCACAATGCTCCAATTACTCAGTGTCTTTACTCTTGCAATCAAACAAAAAGAGGTGAAGTGTGAAATGTACATAAAGGTGGGTGCTGTTCGGTTCTGTCTTCATCACAGATGGACGTTTGTGTTTGCAGCTGAGGTGAAGATTGTAGTATTACAGTACATGAGCTCTGTTGTCGCTGAGAGAGTGAGCTGTACAAACAGGGCTGCTCTCAAACCCTGGATATGTCTCTTAAAGAGGGAAAAACATGGCTTATAGTTTTTAAAAGCATCTTTTTGTTTTTGTTTTCCCAATTTCATGGCAGTGATTCATATCTAACCTCAGGGTTTGCAGTACTGATTTTGGACTTGTGGTTTATAGCGTTTTATTGGAACAATGAACAAACTATACATTTTTATGAAAGCTAATGTAACACCTTATAAGGCGAACCATAGGCTGCTAGGTAGTACACTGTTTTCTTTTTTTGCCAACAGTTTTTAGCATTTTGGCGTTTTAAGTGGAGAGGAAGTGATAACTTTACATACAACTCAAAAAATATTAGAAAAAGGCTTTGATTGTCTTCACGCAATTCTTTGTGTGGAGAGATCTCCATGAGTATGTTAACAAAAAACATCTTTATATAGTTTTTTTTGTACTCAGTCGGGGTGGGGAAATTGAAAAGTTTCAGGGGGGGGACAGTAGTGGAAAAGAAGGTGAGAGGTAGGATTGCAAATGGGTGAGGAGAGAAGAAGGCATACAACAATAAAGTGAAATCTAGTGAAAAACATAGAGGAATCTTTAAAGTCCTACTTCTCCTCAGCAACTACCTAACCTCCCTTTGATCTGGACTGCAGCTCCCATAGTGCGTCTCTCCTCTGTTATTTGTCTTGAGTGACTGGCAGGAAGTCCGATCCTCTTTTTTACCCTTTCTGGTTGTAGTGTCGGTTTTATCAGAATACACAGAGTGGTACTCGGTGCTTTTCCATCAAACAAAAGCTGATTCTCTTTTTGTTTTGGCTTATTAATGTGCTCCATCGAAATGAATGGTGCAGAAACCGGACACAACAAGCAGAGGAATGTGAAAACCACAGAAATCCATGGCACAGGTTGTACTGTAGGTGGATTTCACACCTCCACCTGCCCCTGCGTCAGATGGGCCCTGAGCTGCTGGGCTGCACTGACGATCTTCCTCTGGTGTCCCAGCAGGTTCACCCCGAGATTCTGGACGTCACTGAAGGAGAGAGCAGATGAACCGGGGAGTTTAGTTCAACACTTCAGCTTGTTGTGTGCCCTAACTGGTGGGTTTGCATGTGTTAGTCCATAAAAACCTGTGGTAGCTCAGGCATTTTATTAATGCTCATACCTGCCCTGATTTATCTCTTTAATACTTTGGCTTATCTTCATTTTGTTTTTTTTATTGAAATCTAATTTATTTTCCTACTCTTCAACGTCACCTCAAAACATGCGTAGTTTCAGGCTTTGAAAAGTGTGCATAGAGTTTTACTTACTTATTTATCAAAGTACTTTGATAAGTAAAAGTAAGACACAATTTATAAAAATTAACCAGCTTTTAATCCAGACAAATATCAAGGTGGCCATTCATATCCAAAGCCAAAGACCATCCTTGATCAGAGACAGGATCTCCCTCCACCTGACCATCTGACCACATGAACGTGAACGAAATCTCGTACCTAAGTAATTAGACCTTGTGTTGAGAACTGTCTTGTTAAATTGCTATTTCCAAGGTAAAAAAATGAACATTTAAGCTCAGCTTTACTCAGTTTGTAAAAGTATACAAATAGTTGGACATGAAAGTTCCTTCTTGACCTTGGAAATAGATGGAGTTTGCTCAGCTGTCACGACAACTGCTCCAGAAAAGCTGAACCTTGAGCTAAGGTTTTTATTTCTTTTTTTGTCAATATACAAATTGTGTATACTTCACATTAGTGCTAGTCTATTTTGCAAAGTAGTATGCAGTTTGAGACAGTTCACTCCAGTACGTTCTGGAAACACGTTTTCAGATAAACCTGAAACTTGCTTACAATAGGTAATCCATCACAGACAACATGCAGCCTGCTTTGAATTGTTGTCAGTGTTGTCTTGGCATGGTAAAACAGTTGCAACCAGTGATAAGATAACTCTTGGTTGTACCTTCCAGGAAACTCTGACATCCAAGATTTAAACATTGCCAAAAAGTGTTTTATTCATAAATTATGTAAAACAAACCCGGATGAAAACAAAAGGCTGCCTGAAGGGTGAATCAATCTAAAACTTTGGATATGTTTTGGAAAATGGTGCTCAGTAACATAAAAGTGACCAGCCTTCTTCTTTAACCCAAACGTTACAGTAATAACCATCTATACTCACTCCATGGTGAGGATGCTGACTCTGTCTAATGTGTCCAGGTGTGCCTGATCGAACTCATCCTGATACCTCTCCATCCGCAGCGCCTTCAGCCAATCGCTGACTGTTGCCACTGACGATAAGTCTGTGGGGGTGGGGCTGAGCAGCGGCTGAGAGCAGCTTCTGTAAACGGGGAAATGTCAAAAAAGAGAGCATGAGAATCCATAAATATAACTGATAGTTCATCACCTGCTGCCTCTGATATGTCCTGTACAAGCGTTTGCCAGAAGCTGCTGTCTCACCGAGTTGGCTCCGCCTTGAGGGAGGCAGGGTGCCTGATGAGCCGATCCAAGGAGGACAGGAGCGAGTCGAAGCCTGGCCGGTCCCCTCGATCAGCCTGCCAGCACTGAAGCATCAGGGAGTGGAGGGCAGGGGGGCAGTTGTGGGGGGCAGGGAGACGATACTGTTCTGCTACTGCCTTCATCACCTGCAGAGAGAGCGACGGAGACATTAGACATAAGTAGGACAGATGGTGTGAGGAGTCTCGTGTCATTGCTTTACATAAAAGGTCACAAACCACTGAGGGCTTGTAAGAGTGACTAAGCGAAAAGCATGCAAATTCCATCTTCCTGACATTTTCTCCACATTTAAAGTGTCTGTTAAATAGAGAGGAGGGGGGCAGGGATAAAATGCATTTATTTAACTAGTTGTCTGCAATTTTTATGCACTGGTGTTTTCCTTTAGCTGTCATTACACTTTTATTCCACTTGATTTCAAAAGAAAATATTCAACTCTTTACACCACTTTGTTAATATAAGGGCTGCGATTACTTTACAGAATAAGGTTTTACTTGTAAAACAATGAGCTCATAACACATATTTCACAATATAAAATAGCCAGTGGGACAATTAGGAATGTGTTGACCTGAACTTAATGACCTGAATTTAATATTACTTTGTACTCAGTCAGAAGAGATTATTTCATCGTTGCCTGATTGGGATTTGAACATTAGTCTCCCCTCCCCATATACAGGCCTTTTTCATTATTTCCTGGGCATCTTTATGTCTTTATTCAATGGGGGAGAGAAAGATAGGGAACAATATGCAACAAAGGTCTCCGGCTAGATGCAAACAGTGGACGTTGCGGTTCCTGGCTGGTGCCTTAACTCCTAGGCCACCAGGGCGCCCACAGAGCTTTTACTTTTAATGGCATATTATTACATTGTAGTAGTTAAACTTGTACTTAAGCAAAGGATGTGAGTGCATTGCCATCACTAATTGATTATGACTTCCTTTGCTCAGGCAAGACTCTCCTACATACTCACTTCTTGATTGCTCATGTCCCAGTATGGACGCTCTCCATATGACATCACTTCCCACATAAGTACGCCGAAGCTCCAGGCATCACTAGCTGAGCTGAACTTGCGATGCTGAAAGGCTTCTGGTGCCGTCCACCTCACAGGAATCTTACTGCCCTGATGGAGGAAGGCAGGTGGTGAATCAGCGAATTATGTTACACTGGAACCACCAATCAGCAGCATTTAAAACCCACACAAGCTCAGTTTTCCAATACGTACCAGTGAGGCAGTGTATGTAGGTATGTTGTGGTCCAGGCCCCTCATGAGTCGAGACAGGCCAAAGTCAGACACTTTACAGACCAGGTTGGAATTGACCAACACGTTCCTAGCCGCCAGGTCCCGGTGGACAAAGTTTCTCTCGGAGAGGTAACGCATCCCTGCACCAATTCCCCTGAGCATCCCAACAAGCTGGAGGATACTGAACTGGCCCTCGTTCTCCTGAAAGAGTTAGGAGGGCAGGATGGCGGCACGGCACAGGAGAATGGGAGAGGAGAGGAGATTTTTTGTTTTATAGTGAAGTGAAACGTGTGCAGCCAGTAACAACATTTTTGGAAATTGCTGACAATGTGTCTCACCCTGAGGAAGGCGTCCAGGGGCCCGTTCTCCATGAACTCAGTGATGATCCTCTCTGGGGAACTACGAGTGATCACACCCTCCAACTTCAGTACGTTGGGGTGGTCAAACTGTCCCAGGACCCCTGCCTCACTGAGGAACATCCCCCTCTCTCTGTCGGATGCCCCCCAGCGTAGAGTCTTCACCGCTACCAGCACCTCCCTGCGACCCAGCGGACGGTAGCGGCCCCGAGAAACCTCCCCAAACTGGGCTGGAGTAGAGAGGAGGTGGAATAGATTACACTGTGTTGATAGTTAATACATAACTACAATACGATTTAAAAGAAAAGAGACTATGAGACCTACCTGCACCAATCACCTCCTCAATCTTGAGATGAGTGGGATCTATCTCACGGGCAAACTCTTTGACAGCCTCACTGGGGTCCTCGTAAGTGGATGGGTCCACATAATACTTAACTCCACCTGGAATTAAAAGGCAATTTTTAGAACCAAGTCTGGCTTTTTATGCCTTTATTTTCAGCATTTAAACACATTTATTTTCATGACACTTGTTTGGGATGATTTTTCTACTGCCCAGCAGAGAGAAATTACTCTTCTGCACCATAAAACACACACAGATGTAGTTCTGTATTTCTAAGAATACATATTAGTTTATAACACATTCAAAATAAGGCCTGTCCCATTCATTCAGATAGATGATAAGCCATTTATGGGTGAAATAACAAAGGGTTTGTTTCTAGGGATTAATTCATTATTTTACATCTATAAAACACCCATAGGTTAAAATGTTTGTTAAACAAATTGAATGAAAAGAAACAAATGAAAACTTTGTTAATCACAGAGCTAATAATGAATCATGCACTATGCCTCCAAATAATTTAAACTTATTAGTTATAATAGGTTGCCCTTTTACACAAAGCAAATATCTCACTTTAAAAGAAATTTCACTAAATTGAATTTAAACTAAATTAAATTAAATACACTCATGCTCACCTCGGTTACTGATGTACCTCTGGAGTCTGTCGCTGTACGGACTCTCCCTCCTCTTACTGCCATGTAAAAGCAAACAAAATGTGCGAATGTGTTGCATGATTAAAGAAAAACCATACATGTCTGATCACGTGAACAGATCAACAACTTACAGTACCTGCGAAATACCACCACGACCACGATCGCTGCCACCACCAGGAGAAACGCCGCTCCACCCATCACTGACCCGACCAGCAGAGGAAGTCGATTCTGGATCTGCTGTGAATGTTCCTCTGCAGGAGAGAAAGTGAGAAAACCATCAGCTGAATAGCCTTCACTCTAAAACCAGCCATTTTATTTTCACTTACAGTAGAATCCGGATTGAATATTGCACTCAACTACATAATTGCAGAACAGCCAACAGTTTAGATAACCCACTTTACTTTGGAGCAAAGTATCCCCATGAAATAAAGTCGATTGAATTGAACTGAAATGAACTCAGGAGGCTTTCTAATAAAATCCAAACACAGTAGCCTTTAAAAGAGCTACTTTTGAGTTGCATTCAACTCAATGATCTCACTTCTACCTGGGTAAAATTTAAGTCAACTTCTACTTCAGTAGTACACAGTATTAGTGCTCTTTCCTCCTGTATCTCACTGCCAAGATCATTACTTCTAGCCGAGAATGAATTCAAGACTTATTACTAGTAACTATCACACTGTCCTAATGTTTATCTGTCGTCTTACACTCATAAGTGATCTTTTTCTGTGTATCATTAAGGCCTCCTGCCCTAAATATGGTAACTTCCACCAGTTCATGTGTGTGTTAATTGCACTAATGCACTTATTTCACTGGTATTGCAGTAAATGAGTGTTGTACCCAGAGGCAGCGTGGTGAAGTAGATGGTGTTGCTGTAGGGGCCGTAGCCTCGTTCATTTCGAGCTCTGATCTGAAAGGCGTAGATGGATCCGGGAATCAGAGAGTTGACGGTCACCGTGTTGGTCTCACTGTACACACTCACTGCACTGTCCACATCTGAACCCTGAGGGACGCAGAAGGAGGACATTTTGTGGTGACTTTTGTTGGGATGTGTGCGCATGTGTGCGCGCGAGACTATTCACTGAGTGTACCTTGTCATAGTATCTAAGCTGGTACTCCAGGATGTCTCCATTGGGCCTGTCCGGCTGAGGCCATGAGAGAGTGATGGAGTCTGGGGCTCGGCTCAGCTGGTGCATCATGGGAACTGCACTGGGAACTGTGGAAGACAAGAAGTATTCAGATCCTTTACTTAAGTAAAAGTAGCAATACCACACTGTGAAAATACTCCACTGCAAGTAAATGTCCTGCATTCAAAACCTTACTTAAGTAAAAGTATGTATTATCAGCAAAATGTATCAAAGTATCAAAAGTACTCAATGCAGAAAAAATGGTCCCTGTCAGTGATTTACTATGATGTTTTTAGAATAACATTACTGGTGCATTTATGTGTATGTTGCATTTTACAGCTGTAGTTGTTTAAGGTTGAGCTGATTTTAACTCCTTTAT
The DNA here is from genome assembly GCA_008360985.2 of Macquaria ambigua. Lineage (NCBI taxonomy): Eukaryota > Metazoa > Chordata > Actinopteri > Centrarchiformes > Percichthyidae > Macquaria > Macquaria ambigua. Next base: position 228,696 of record VMKM01000447.1, on the reverse strand, counting down.
ATACTGTTGGGTAGTTTAATCTACAGCAATGCATCCTATTCTATAAGATCATCATATGTTTGTAGCGTCACTGTCCTGTGAGAACCACGTAGCTCTAAAAAGTGAACTTTTCATGAGCTCAGAAAAAGCTCATTCAGCTTCGTGGCGATGCATTTTCCAGCTAATCCAGGTGGGTTTAGAATAGTTTATTTATCTTAAGAAGTAGGATAATTTTCCCAACCCATAAAGGAAAACTTAATGCTTCAATTTATCAGAAAAATTCAGATTCAAAATCACTACATTTGGAGATAGATGGTTTTCACTGGACAGGAAGGGTATGAAAAAATTTAATCTGAAAAGTAACTAGTAACTGAAGCTGTCAGACAAATGTAGTGGAGTAAAAAGTACATTATTCCCCTCTGAGATGTAGTGGAGTAGAAGTATAAAGTAGCATGAAATGTAAATATTCAAGTAAAGTACCTCAAATTTGTACTTTGTACCATACTTGAGTAAATGTACTACTAATGTTACATCCCACTACTGGAGACAACAGATGTATGAGCCGGACTGAAGTTGATGATTGATTGGTTAACCTCCCTCTAAAAACCCCATCATACCACAACAATAGAACAGTAAAGTTGTGTTGAAGCGACCGTGACCACAAGGGGGCAGTGTTACAGAACTTGCAGTCCATATTTAGTAGAGCATGAAAGTGGAATAGGAGTTTTTATGGAGCACCAAGCAGGATCTGGTTACAGTCACTGTGCTGGCTGGCCAGACCAGTTAAAGGGAACTTTCCGACATTCCTTTCATTTAATCAATAAGCCCTGAGAGCAGACACAAGAAGGTTTTAGATAATTTAGGTCCACGGAGAGTTCTAATCAATCTTGATCAGTTTCTTGGAAAATTGTATAATGGTGTACTTTGTCTGCACAATGCCCCATTCTCCTCTCCTCTCCCCACTCGTCTACTTTCATCTCTCTTTCTATCTGTCTTTTTGTCTTCCCATCTCTCATTTGTCCCTTTCTTCCTCAACAGTGACTATAATGGGATGTGACAGGATATTGTAACCTCAAGCAACCTCCTGTCCAGAGAGCAGGAGCAGAAAAGATGGAGGAGAAAGAGAGAGAGAGAGAGAGAGAGAGGGAAGGGGAGAGAAACCCCAGACGGAAACACACACACACAAACATCATCAGAGCATCTCTTCTCTTTCATCTCATCTTTTTCATCCTCTCTGTCCCGTGCTCACCTGACTGGCTTGTAGTGAAATTGATGCTTGTGTATCGAGCTGGAAAAGGACTCAAAGCTGACACCTCATTCATGGCTTGCACCTGTCAATAAGAAGAACACACAGACGTGACATCTGAAGCTTTTTTTTCTATTTAACTTTCATGGCACGCCTCCGTGTTTGAGAAACAAACTGACATATGCAGCTGTGCTGGCCAGTCAACAAACACCAGTAAATAGGAAATATCTGCCGAATAAGAAATAAGCTATGATTTAGTCGAGCTACTTCAAGCTAAATAATAAATGTTACTGTGTATTTGCTGATGTGGAGCTTATGGCATAATACAGCCTCCTCTGTGGCTCCAGGAAATGTTTCATCATTCATAAAAATTGCTTAAAAACAACTTCCAGCTGGCCCCATTGATTCAGTCCAAACACTCACCAGTAACACAGAATAGCAAGAAGTGCAGTTTAAAACAGTTATTACTGCAAAACTAACTCTCACAGACAATTTTAGACTGTTTACAAGGTGATAACGGAGAGTGTTTTGTGCCTTTAACAGACAGTTTTCCACAGTACCTGTATGAGATAAGTGACTCTGGTCAGCAAGTTGTTGAGGGTGACCTTGGTTTGTTTCAGGTTCGTCTGGGAGGGGCTGAAGGTGACGCCCTCCCCGCACCAGGAGCACGACGCCGGGTTGGTGAAGGTGGCTGAGGGACATGTGCGACACACCACCCCGTACCACACTTCGCTGCGGCCTCCCATGTCCACTGGAGGGCGCCACCTTAAGGACACCCCACCGTCACCGCTCTCATACTCCCAGGACAGAGAGACCGGAGCAGATGGAGGAGCTGTGGAGAGACAGAGAGAATGGGAGGGGTTTGACATACATAATGTAAGCGGTAGACACTTAGATGGAAGCATCTGCTGATGAAAAGTTTAAGATATGAAAGAAGCTGCATGCTGGCAACAACATTTAACCAAGTAAAGTAATGGAAAGAACTTCATAAAACAAAGTTTGGCAGTGACACAATTAAAGCTAAGTGAGCAGAGAAACTAAATACTTTAATTAAATTCCCCTTAAATTGTTATTAAATAAAAGAGGATGATTTTCTGGTTACTGACTGAGCATCTCGGTTCTCACAGTCTGAGTAAATGATAAATGACCAATGAGGCCCCTTGAACGCCTCCCAGAGAGCCGGACATCAACAAACAAACCAACAAAGCTTACTTGTGCAGGCAGAAGAGTTGGCATCACTGGCTGCCCGGTAAAAGCTGCTGCGACATTCGCACACACTCGATCCCTCCTGGCTGGTTCTACTGTTGGAGGGACACACCGAGCAGGGAACGGAGCCCGAGACGGACTTGAAGTAGCCCACCGGACAAGCTGCAGAGAGACACGAAGAGACACAAGGAGGGTTGAGCTTCATTCTCAATTTAAAGTCAAATTAATAAAGTGATCAGTGGTGTCCAGTACTGTGCCACGTCTGCAGTGTTTCAAGGCTAAGTAACACTGTGTCTCTGCTGGTTTTACTGATTACTGTAACACATCTTCATCCAGACAAAAGGAACACTGAAAAAGGAAGATTTGGCTTCACATTTACCATAAATCTATGGTATTTTTTAAACCCAGAAACAAAAGGGTTGGAAAATAAATGAGAACAAATAAAAAGTTTCATAAAAAGCATAAAAGTAAAATTCAAATTAGTACTTCTATTTGCAGCTGAAACACAATAAAAAGTATTAGTATCAGTATCAGAGCTCAGTTCACTTTTTGACCTTGGAAGCAGCAGTTGACAAAACAATCTTAACTCAACGTCCACTTACTCGCTCGCTCTGAAACCATCTCATACGGACCGTATCATTAGCAGATGCAGTTTGCTCAGTTGTCATGGAGCTGTAGATGTAGATAATGGAAAGTTTGAGGATCTACAGTTCCAAGACATCTTGGTCAAAAGCTCGAGAACAAGCGAGTAAGGGAACCTTGAGATAAGATTGTTTTGTCAACTATTAGGTTTGGTTCATAATCACAGATTGCTTGATAAGGGGAAGTGTAAATAAATGGTGTGTAACGAAGGAAATATACAGTATAAATGAAGAGGAAATACATAGAGGATATCATTAAAAAAGAACAGCAGTAATAAAGTAATACATAAAATGTTTTTTTCACATCCATGCCACTCTACATAAAATAACTATTTTGAACTCTAAAGAACCAAATAAACCACTGACTGAACTGTAGAGGACCATCTATGAACTTGCAGTTCTGGTGAAACAGTATTTTGGCAGTATTTTATGAAATACACAGTTTGTGTAATTCTAATTTGTCCTGAATTATTGTTTTGGTCCGTTCTGTCCAGGACAAAGTCAAACACCAGAAACTATTTTTGGGTAAAGCATCAATTTCAGCTTGGCTTGTGGTTCCCTTTGAGTCAAAGGTTCATTTAAAACATAGCGGTCTGCTGTTTGTTGTTGGCTTTGTCCAGCACAGTCATTTACTTGTGCTTACAGAGGAAGTGACCCGCGTTAGCAGAAAACAGCAGAACCATCAGTCATACACACAAGTTCAAAACGGCACAAAATGGCACACTGACCCCATATCAGTGTTTCAAAGGAATAGTTTGACATTTTGGGAAATAGACTTATTCGCTTTCTCGCAGATAGTAAGAAGAGAAAATCATATAACTCTCATGTTTGTATAGTAAATATGAAGCTACAGCCAGCAGTCGATTAGCTTAGCTTAGCATGAAAACTGGAAACATAGCTAAACATCTAGCCTAGCCTCTATGTGTAATTTTTACACGTCGTTTTTTGTACGGATTAAACAAACAAGTTATAACAAGTTAATTAGTGGTGATTTTGTTAGATTCAGACAGAGCCAGGCTAGCTGTTTCAAATCTTTGTGCTAAGCTAAGCTAAGCTAAGCAGCTGCTGGCTTTAGCTTTACGTTTAATGGACAGATATGAGAGTGGTATCAATCCTCTCATCTAATTCTCCACCACAAAGCCAATAAGCGTATTTTCCAAAATGTCAAAGTATTCCTGTAAGAAGTGGGAGATTTTTTCTCAACCCATAAAGGAAAATTTAGTCCTTCAGTTTATCTTTTCACCAAATGTGATTTTCACTGGATGGCAACAGTATGTGTAATTACTCCCTAATAAAACAGGGAATGGAGCAGAAACTAAATAGGGATCATATTAATAATACATTAAAAATAAATGTATGATTATCTTGAAATAAAGTTAAGTTCAAAGCATGCATATATTTCTCTCTCTCTCTCTCTCACGCACACACACACACACACACATTGAAAATACCATTGGAACCTGCAGGCTGTTATCCTGATGTGTTTTACTATGGAAAATCTGTGCAATGTGCCAATTGTTAATGTCAACAGCAGGACAGCTGAGCACTGAGGTCAAGGTAACACACACTTCACTCCATGCTGCTGTCTGCCAGAGCCTCGTCCTGAGCAGGACTATGAGAACATTGAGAGCACTGCCTCCGGGTTGGTCTGCTTCCATTTTCACACTGTATGCGTGTGTGTGTGAATGCCTAAAGTAGTGTCAACTAAAGGTTGCATCGTTCAAAAAGAGGTCTCTTTGTCTGTAAGCTAAATGTAGAGTGTGTGTGTGTACTCTCATACAGTGAGGCTTCCTTGTATCTCCGAGTGTGTAAATGGCACACCTGATAACACCTGACGAAGCAGCTTAAAAGAAGGATCCTCTCATATGTGTTTAAACAGAGTAAACATGCTCTTAGAGTTGGAGAGGATGACAGAGGATGTGTGTGTTCTTTATGGTCAGGGGGAGTGAATCCCTCACCTTATATATATAACCTTGTCAAGAACGATGATGTACCATGTCTTAAATTGGACATGCTGTGTATGTGTGTGTGTGTGGATGCGTGTGTGTATACTAGACAGTGTTGGTGCAGCGTGGGAGTAGAAGATAAGAAGGTAAGAAGTGAAAGAGGGGAAGCATAAACAGATAAAAGGCTTTCTGTGTTCTCACTTGTCTCAGAGAGCTGACTTTGCTTTCAAACAGGTGTGAAGAGGGAAAAAAAAGGGAGACAGAGAGAAGTAAAAGGATGTTGAGAGATCGCACAGGGAGAATAGACCAGAAAAGGGGAAAAAGTGAACATGGAGATGGATGGCCCAAGACAGTTGTAGGATGAACAGTAGGATTATGTATATGAGCACCAGATGATGGAGAGCGAAATACCCTCCTTCCTCCATCTTTTATGGCCCGGCTGCACATTTGCTGCACATTATCAGACGTGTTCTCTTACAGCTCTGACACGAAACATGACTTTGCTACAAAGCCTCTCATCGCCGCAACGAGCTCCGGCAAGAACTCAACCCCTCCCTCCTCCTCCTCCTCCCATCCTCATCCACCTGATTACAGCAGCCAATGAGAGTGCAAGCCCTCTGCCCTCTTGCTTGATCTGCAATCCCCACTCCACCCCCTCCCGGCTACATCCATCCACCCATCTTTCACTCTATCGCCGAGCTATAAAGTGGACAGCTCATGGCCATTATGCACAGAGACACACATGCCTTTACATCAGTACACTCGGGGAAGCAAAGAGACAGGAGTTACAGTGAGGGTTGGTGATAAAAATCCACTGACAAACAAACTGACAAGCTGACATGAATATTGTGGTGTATTACAGAAACAATGACAGATATAAGTAATGCATGTTTACTGAATCAGCTCACAAGTAAGAGCTGACGTGATTACGCGATTAAGTGATTATTCTATTGTCTGAAAATTAATCCGCAACTTCAAATTTGAGGCTTTTCTGCTTTATATCCTCGTAAACTAAATATCTTTGGGACTGTTGGTCAGACAAAATGAAGATGTCATGCTGAGCTCTAGGAAACTGAGATGAGCATTTTTCACTTTAAAAAAATGATAAATCGGTTAATAATAATATGAAAGTAATCATAAGTTGCAGCTCTACTCACTAATTTTTAGGGGCTACTGACAACCGGTGTGAGAACACATGCATGTGCCAAAATACTTTATCAAGAAACCTGATTTTAAGCAGAAAATGACCAGGCAATTTAAGAGCGAGGAAAAAAAACAAAACATAGATAGATAGATAGATAGATGCTGACACGGGGAAAAGGATTATCTTATCAAAGGCTACACACAAAGAGAATTAAATCATGTAAAGAGAAACAAAATAAGTACAATTGAAAACTAAAATTAATTTCCGATGAGATAAACAGAAATAGAAAGAAGACAGCAACGAGGTGAGTAATTTGACGTTAACATAATACTTTGGTATGTAGATCACTGACCCAATTTCTCTCTCTTTCTCTTCCTCTCCCTGTTTCATGCACTCATTCCCTCTTTTGGCTCCCAGCTCCCAATCTCTCTCTCTCTCTCTCTCTCTCTCTCTGACACACACACACACACACACACACACACACACACACACACACACACACAGATACACAAAAGCTCGGTCACAGATGCGACCACACAACAGGAGAGATGGGTACACATGGTTCCAACTGTAAATGCCTTCCTCCGCGTCTCTCCATCCTTCATTTTCTCTACATTCTGTCATTCAGTGCAGCCTGGAAACAGACAGACACTGAATCATACGCTCTCCAATATCATCCATTTCCATATATGCTCTAACAGCACACGGCCATATGTAAAAGAAGGTGATCCTTTGTTGGATTTTCTCATATAAACAATACAAAGACAGAAGGTGGGCTTTATTTAAACAGAAGATACTTTCTTTTTCAAGGAGATATTCGCACATCCAACTATCTCAGATGCAGGTGTGTTGGAAAGTGTCACTTCAGTCTTGAGAAAAGAAGATCCCGCACACCGCTCTTGCTCAGCATCACAATTTATTGATCATACTTAGTATTAAATTGTGATGCTGAACAAGAGCAGAGTCTAATGAGGCAGCTTTTTGACCATCAAAGTCTTCGTAAGGCAAACATCCATGTCAAAGAAAAACTGTGGACAAAAAAATTACATCTCCATTTACAATTAAGAGATTATATAACGCAATTAATTGTAGACGGAGTTGTAATTTTATGTGTATGTATAAGCTGTTTTTTCCATTGCAATTTTCAATGTGTGGACTTCTCTTTTTCCTTTGTATGCTGCTTTTGTCCTGAACCAACTGCACAACTGGGGTTTGAGGAGCACACTATTCACATTTTTTAATAAAAAAAAAAGCTTTACTTCATCATCATGATACTGACAATAGATTAAAAACTGGACCGTAGCAACTGTTGAGGACAGTGAGATCATGCCCTCAGTATTGTTTCTGTGAATTGGGGGATTGTCAGGACGTGAGGGGGGAGTTTTCATTCAGCAGTTACAGACAAATTACACATATTCTTCTCTCTATCAGACCTTCATCAGAGCACACATCCGATGCACAAAAGTTCAAAATAAAGTGAAACACTGCATAGAAATCTCTTCTATCAGTTTGATGCTTCCAGCACCTTAGCAAAACTTTAGCCAGGTGGAGCGGCGGCCATCCTGCTTTAATCTGAAAGGAAAAATGAAACAAATCCTGTCCTACTGTCTGCTTTGAGGAAGGTGTCCATGCTGTTTGGTGAAAAGGGTCTTTTTGGGACCAGAGTAGAGTCACACATCAAACTCAAAATAATATCACACTTGCACTCTACTTCGTCCCCTGGCCAAATGTTCTTGTTTCCCACCGTAACGTGCCTCAGGATAGTTAGCGGATGTGTCTGTGCTAAGAGTGAGCGTTCTGGGTGACGAATCAGGACGATCTGACATGTTGAATTATAGTCGCTCGCACGCCACAGAAAATACCAACATGGGTCCAAATGAACTCAAAGCCCATTTGAGCATTTGGCACTAATCCTTGTCCCAAATCCTCGGCAGTGGCTTAATATTCGGGAGGAGTCAAACAGAGGAAGGAGCTTGTCTAAAATGATGTACCGCCAGCTCAGACCAGCTCGGGGAGCCCAAAACTAAAGGACTGTTTTGTGTTTGGCTGAACAGGTGTAATTGTGTCTCATGCTCGGCCGTGCCTCCGCCTGTGCCCTCCACCTCTCCATCTCCCTCGTGGGATGCAAATGTCAAAGGAGGAAAACATCCTTCTGTTATTTGGCAGAAATATAAAATAATAGCAGACAGCTGATGCTTGTCGTCTGCCTCTGTCCTTATCATTTTTCAAAAGACTGAAGATGAGCTTTTATCCCAAACTGAGCTTTGAATGTCACAATGATCAGAAGAAGCTGGATGTTCTTTTAGACTTGCCTGTAATAAACAGCTTTATAAATAATTGACGAATGATCTTTTAATGTCTGTCTGCCAAAATGCCAGCTGTGTTTTTGTAAGTGTTTGATGTTTCAGTTGGCTGCTTAATTTATCATCAGTCCAACTGGTGGAGTGTTGTTTTGGTGAGTCTGAATTATGAGAATAATCAGGCATCACACATGTGGTAGATTAACAGGCGACTGCAAAGTTTTCACACTAGTTCCTCTCGAGTGTTGTTGTCATTTCTAGTGATTCATTTTCATTCAACAGATGGGATCTTCTGATCTTACAGTGGGTGAAAAAACATATGATACAAGTTGTTATTACATGCTTTAAAGGCCGTACTCTGAGCGATGGGGTCCAATATGAACACACAATATTCTGCTAAAGTTACAACAGTTTGGGTTATTTCACATGAGAGATATTCTTTTCCAAATGTACAAAGCTAGTTGAGGAGATAGCATGCATAACCCATCAATAACATTGTTGGTGGTTCAATCCCTGGTCTTCCTCTCTACAGTACACATCAAACTGTCCTTGAGAAAGACGCAGAACCCTAAATTCCTCCCAATGTGTTTCGGGAAACAAGCCCAAGAGTCTACAGCCACACAAGTGGCTCTGTGAGGCTGTACTTAGTTCATTGTTTTGAACTTGATGCTAGCATGAGCACGCTAACATACTCACAATTACAATGTTAATATGCTGATGTTTAGCAGGTATAAAGTTTTACATGTTCAGTGTTAGCATGCTTACATTTGCTAATTGGCACTAAACACAAAGCACAGCTGAGGCTGCTGACAATGTCATTAGTTTTGCAGGTATTTGGTCATAAATACATAAACTATTAAAATTAACATTAACCTGACAATGGTGCTAGATGAAATGTTAGGCATCACCACAGTTGTTACAATTTATCCTGAAGAAGACATGAATGTTTGTACCAAATTTCATGCCATCCCATCAAATAGTTGTTAAGACATTTCACTAGCAAATTCAACCTTATAGTGGCGCTAGAGGACAAGTCATAGGGATCATCAAAGTCAGTAGGATTCATCCAGTGGAAACCATAAATGTCTGTACAAACATTTGTGCCAATCCATCCTGTAGAACATGAGATATTTCACAGCATAAGTGAAAAAACTGACCTGCTCGTGGCACTAGAGGAAAAGTCAGTTATTTGGGTTCATCCTCTGGGGACCATGAATGTCTGTATGAAATTTCACGGCAATCCATCCAGTAGTTGTTGAGATACTTCAATCTGGACCTAAAAAGTAAGTCTCTTTATACAAATCACAATGCTAAATGAATGTAATGTAAAAAGTAGACAAAACATGAGCTGCACTACACAATTAGTCCACTTTCACAAATAAAGCAATATATTTAAGAGGACCCCTTGAATCTTAAAATAGAAAGCTATTAGAGCTGTGTGTAGTTAAAGGCAATCAATTAACACTGATATTCATTTTCACATGAGACTAAGAGTATATTCCCTTATTTGTCCCTAAAAATGGTGTCTTGCTTGAGGGGGTAAAGCTGCGCTGGGTGTAGTATTCTCACATGGATATCAAACAGCATTAATTTACAGTGTAGTGATTTACTTAAATAGCAAGAAGCCCAAGAAAAATGGAGAAAATACATTGCAATTCGTCCTCAAAGGGTACTGGTTAATGCGCAGTAATGTGTTTAATAAAATGCATGCTAAGGTTAAGATGACACACTTTAAGTAAGTGGAAATAAATGTCAGTTAACTTCATTTCAACATTTCAACATCAACATTTTGCAGAATGGTGTGTCTTTAATTACGGCTTCCAACCAATGCATAAGTTCAGTGCAGTATAGCCTATCATTTGCTCACTTTGTGCTATTATTAAATGTCCTTAATTCAAACAAGAACAAAATGTACAGGTTCTAATAGTTAAGAAAGTTTGGTGCTCCACTTTCTGGTGAGAACAAGGATCGGCTACTGTTAATAATCCTTGTGGACTGCATCGCCAGTTAACCATCTGCCTCTTTTCTCAACATTCCCAGGGAGCCAGAGAGGACAACAATGTAACGATGCCAATCCACATCATTAGTCAGTGAAGTGATCAACAAAACATAATCAAATGAGAGTTGGAACAAAAAGCCGGAGCAGCGTGGGCAGCAATGTGTTAGATCATTCATAGACAGTCGGTGGAAGCTTTTGCTCCGGCAGCTGAGGGGTGATTTGTCAGTAAATATCAATCAAATGCAGACAAACACAAGTGGCGGGGCTGAGTGCAGATGTAAAGCAAAAGAGCATGAACACATTTCACAGATGACTTGGCAGGATTGGAGGATTAATTGTGCCGGAGTTAGTTGGACTTTGAGGGCCCCCATGCGAGGGAGCTGAACAATTATGGCCATTGAAATTCCTGGTAGATTACAGTTTTTTTTTTACTGTAATCCTGGAATTTACAGTCCTCAGACATATGTGGACGGAGCGGAAAGCACATATCAGCTCCATGGCAAGATACACTAGTGCACACTCACACAAAGAGACACACACACACACACACACACACAACCGTCCACTCTTTTCCCTTCATGCTCTCAGAATTTTTTGCCTGCTCAGTTTTTTAAGTCATTAACTTGCATCCTCCTATCTTTCACTCTCCCTCCACCTCTCCCTGTTTTCCCTCCACTCCCCCCTCTCTCCCCCTGCGGTTTCTGTCACTTGTTCACAGACGAGTGGCCATTACATCGCCATGACCTAAATGTGTCACATCCCTCTCACTATGGCTCTCTCCCTCTCTTCCTCTCTCCCTCCTCCAGCTCTCTCCCTATATCCCTTCCTGTCCGTCTGGACATCTCTCAAATTTTTTCTACTTCTTCTTTTTTCCCCTCCACTTACACCCACTTTCAGAAGTGAAAATGCTTTTGACCAGTTTTGCAATTGCTGACCCTGCCTGGCTCTTAGCTGCGTGCGCTTCTATATATGTAGCTCCTCTTCCCTCCTCTCCTCTCCAGTTAACAGTAAACTATCAATATAGTAGCTCTATATTCCTGTACGTATGTCTGTAAAACTCTACTGATGATATGTGCAACTGTTATGTCACTTCAGATGCACTGCATGGATACAATACCGCCTCTCCCCTTCTCATCTCATCCCGACCTGACCTGCCTGCCCTCGTTTCCCTCTGGCCTCTACATCAAACACAGTTGTGTATCAGAGTGACAGCAGCTCCTTTCAGTATTGATCCAGACGCTTCGTATCTCAGGAAATACCAAGAAGAGAACTGACAGGAAGTCAAGATTGGCCCAAAAAGATGACTGATTACCAGTATTTTCTTTTGGACATTTTAGTTCAAATGAGTTCACAGAGTCACAACTTTGTGCATTTAAAGGGGAAATTCACTGATCAGTCTGTAAAACAAGAAATAGTATCACTTTTTAATTAGAAACAACCTTTCGAACATTAATATTTTATCTGTAATGACTTGAGTGAATTCAAAATTCACAGTGTATACGTGCAACAGGCCATGTCTTGTGCTCCAGTGCGGGGCATTCATAAAACGCACTGTCCATCTGACCCACTGCATGCCCTATCAGTAAACTAGCCATTGTACTAACGGGAAATAGGTAAGACTAACGATGTGTGCTGAATCATGACACCAAACCATCTGAGAAATAATGTGAGGAAGCTTTTGGATTCGACAACATAGAATGAAAAATCTTGCACAACAGGACGTCATTTCTACAACATAGTTTAGGATTAGGCCACATGTTGTGCTCGAATTAAGTTGAACAAATTACGTGTTTGTTCAGATTTGTTAAAACCTGAGTTTTTGAAAAACGTGACAGCCCCACTCCGCCTGTGAGAACAGTTGTAACTTTGAGTGGAGTTTTGACAAGTCTGAGAAAATAACCCTAGTGATGTCATCAGGGGTATCTCAGCTTGAGCTTGGAGACTACAAATTTAATAGAAAGCCTGCATTACGAACTGACATGGTTAAAGACATGGGGCTTCAACAGGCAGGGAGGGCCTAATGAAAAGACATTATCTAGTTGCATTTTAGGAAGTCCAATGCTTTTGGAGTAACCCAAACATAAACCCAACTTTATGGAAGCATTACTAAATTGCTGGAGTGCTTTTGTTAACCATTATCACAAGGCTGATATACTGTAATTACTATACATGGAAAATTAAATGAACACGATGCAGTGATTAACCACCTCCATAGGAATCCAGCTGATCAGTTTTCCTCAGACTTACCCAAGCAGGCAGATCCATTGAGGTTGGGCTCATAGCCTTCATCGCAGACACATCCTCCGACAGGAACCATCCACTCCCCTTCAGCATTGCAGTGCATACGAGGGGGCGTGCCTCCCTGTGCTTTACTGTGGGGGACACAAGTCCCGCTCAGGGGAACTAAGGCAGTCGGCTCAGCTCCTGAGGGAGTCGCCGGGTAGGACGCCAAGTAGAGGCTGGTGGCTGGACAGCGCCGGTAGAAGATAGACACCCCCATGAGGGAAACACAAGCTCCACTGTCGACGATTGCCAGGACAAATCTAAAACAAGATTCAGATGTTTAGATGAAGAACATTCAGACCCTTGACGATGTTAGTAAAACATGAGCAACAAAGTGATGATTACCCATTGCGTGTGAGTGGGGCAAAGCTGCGTGTCTTGATGTTGATTCGGCTGTATCTGTTGGGCTGATACTGGTGAGGTGAACTGGGCTCCACCTTGGAGAAACTCTTATCCGCTGCGATGGTGTCGATCTTCACCCAGCCCTCCCTGGTGTCCTTCTCTCCGGCGGACGGCTGCAGTGAGGAAAGAGCAGAGTGGACAGCAGACAGAGGAGGGAAAGATAATGAGTGGTCAAGAGAACACAAAATAGCATGGAGAGGATGTGCGGTTGACAGGAAGGAAAGAAGTAAACAAGAGGAAAATTGCGGACGTTAAAATGAGCTGGTTGATAGATGAATAAGGATTGGAGTATACAGTGCATTAAATCAAAAGGAAAAAACTGAAATAAGAGGGAAAATGACAAGATGAAAGACAAGCTCAGAGTTTTTCTGTGTTTTTCCTAGGCACATTTATAAGATGAAGTAGTTTAGTGAGAATAGTAAACGCTGACTTAGATGTATGCAGGTCCCAGTGGGGGTTCCTGCTCAAGTCCCTGCAAAGACTTTCAGTGCTGCAGTGCTTCCTGCTCTTCTGTGACTCTCCTCTGATTCCTCATCAGGCTTTGATTTGCATTTTTAAAAAGCATCTCACTTCCCTAAGGAGAAATGCATTCATCTATACAAATACTGCATCCCTTCCTGTGACTGCGACTGCACATGTAGCTCAGGCAATTCAGACTCAGTAGTTCAAAATATCCCAGAAAAAAAAAAAAAGAAAATTAAAAGTAAATGCATAAATAAATAAAACATCTTTGGACAGTCAGTGTCAGTCACTAAAAAACACATTAACTGTTTAACTGACAGCGCATGAGGTTCAGAGAATTTCCTGCAATGAATGTAAAATGGTCACTGTCGTATATTTTATGCCTTAAAGATGTAATTAGTGGGACTGAAGTGACATTTCTGGAGACCACAGTGGCACATTTTATCATTTTGTAAACCATAGTCCTCAACAAGTAAGTGCTTCACACCAGTGTTGCCTAAGGAGGCCGTCAATCTCAACAGCTTTTCTTGGCAAAACAATACTCAGGATGATTACACAATTACTCCTTGTCATGAGATGTTGTGAGGTTTTGCTGCGCTGGTGTGACATGAGCGTAACATCAATGAAAATTGCATTTTACTGTGCTTAATGATTCTGTCTGAAGGTTGTTCGCCTCAAGCAGTGGCGAAAAAAACAGAATAATGACAAAAATAAGAGGAACTAATCCTTCGGTTGAGATCAAATGCACCTTAATCAGAGCATCTTAGTTGCTGAACATTTTAAAATTCCAATTCATCTGTTTGTTTACTAATTCTGTGTCTATGAGGATGCTGAACCGCACCATTAAAACTTAAAAAATGTCTTAGCTAATAAGGATTTCAGTAATGTGTAAATCCAACTGTAGCATCTCAAACTTTAACATAACTGCCAAATAATAACTGTTTTAGGGGGCAAAATGATATACTGGTATTAAACTTATTTAGAAAATGTATACATTTACAAAATAAGTTCAAGGTATTACTTGTTTATTTAAATATGTATAGCTACATGGAGAAATATGTCTTTCAGAGTTGCAGTATTCACACAGGTTAGAGAGAATCAGAAACATCTGATCATGCTAATCTAACCGATTCTTTTTAGTTATTTAGTCTGACGTTATTAGCATAACATGTTGTAATTTAAGGTAGATTATATTGTGTTATTTTTGTGAAATGTAATTTAAAATCATTACAGTTACATACATTCATTACATACAGATATGTCGGCCATATTTCATATTACCTCTCTTACTCTTTAATCTAAAGGGGTCGTATATTAGCAAGCTAACGTTAGTTTTGTCTGTTAGCTGGTTCAGTTAGCTATGCAACTGTTAGCAACACCTGTCAGTGACTGCGTGTAAATATTTACTAAAACCTAAATCTCTACTTAAGAACTAGTTTGTGTGGTGCTACGCATTTTAATTTTGTGATACATAAATTTCCATTTAGTAAGATAAAACACTTATGTTACTGTATAACTAGGCTAGGTTTGGTCTCACAAAGAGCTGCTGGACTCCTGGAGCACCGAGGCTGGATGACCCATGTTCACCAATAAATAAAATTGTAATTCAGATATTAATTTCCCCCTTCAGCCGTGCTGCACACCGACTATTTTTTAGTCTCCCCGTCTGATGGGGAAAAACATTTGACTGGTGAAGTAAATAGCTGGGAATGAGGGTCTGAATTTTGCACTGCAATACTGTGGATTCAAACAGGGTTTTGCAAAAAAGCTGGAAAATAGCTTATCTGTGCTTGTCAGAGGAGACGTGTTGCAGATAAGTTGTCAAGTTCTTCTGCACAACTTTTATAACTTTTATACAACATGATCTTGACACAATTTCTCCCTGGGAGTCCATTCATCAAAATAAAATGATTATAAGTGTAACTTGCTCTTAATAACAATGTAAAAGGATATTTGCTATGTAAATACATGGTAATTGCATGGTAATTGCAATATAGCACATCCAGTGTTGATATTCTGCCTCACCTCAGCTACCCAGGTCCTCTCCAGCTCTCTCTGGGTGTCGGCCTGTTTGTAGTACAGGGTGAGTGTCTCCCGGCAGGTGGGTGATGGAGATCGCAGGCTGGCGCAGTCACGCACAGAGAAACGCAACGTGACAAACACCCGTGGAGCAGAGTGGCGGTACAGGAAGGGCGTAGCCAACCAGTTGTCTTGCTGACGGGGATTTTGGTTGACATTGCAGACCTCGAAGGTTCGTATGAGCTTCCCCCGGTCGTCCAGGACACTGACCTCATCCCACTGAGAGTGACAGAAACAATATCGTGAGCTTGTGTAAACTCCATTTTGTAAAAGAGAAACATGATCTTAATCAGGCAGCTCTAGAATCAGCCTGTATAAACTGTAAAAACCCTGGTGTGTTTACGGTTTGCCCACAATGAATCTCCCTTAAATGTTAAAAGATGGTTTACATGTTACAAGGTAAATATTAAGCATATTGCCGGTGTTGCTGACATGTGGGTCCTGTCCTTTACTAACATCACACACTGTTGTTTGACATCTTCATCCTTAGTGAGATAAGTATAGCAGAGTATTTGTTTTGTCTTGATATAACACACACACACTAGTATTGAATCCACAAGTGAAAAGCTGTTCTTTACTGTCCTCAATGATGTAGGTCATCTCTATGTCCCCGTTATCCACAATAGATTTTCCACTGTCTAATAAGGTAATCAATGATTATAAAACCACTAGTTAATTAAACCACTTGAAATATAATTTTAGAGCATAACACATTTCAAGTGTTGCAGACAAAACTGCAATAATACACAGAACACAATGTAGATGGGTTTCAAAGGGACTATTTCTTCAATACAAATTGTGAAGAGTTTTCAAATGAAAACTCTTCACAATTTGTTCTGTGGATTTATCCAGAGCAACAAGGACACTTCTGAAAAGACATGTTGATATTGAATTTCCTAAATGTGTTCTTCAAAGCTTCAAACACCACAAACAAAAATCCATTCACCTCCGTTGTATTGGGATGGCGGCGGACTCACAGCAAATAAAACCAAAGGTGTTTGCATGGCACGACAAGCGGTAAGAGAGGAAGTGGATTCAGACAGCGAAACAGACATGAACTAAAAGGTGATGTTGGCATTTTCCAATGTAATATGTTAAATAATGTATAATACAGGGTTTGTGCAGCTTTTTAAGAGTAAAATTCAAGCACGTTTCAAGCACTTTCAAGGTACCTAAACCAAAGGTTTCCAGACTCTCGAAGCCTTTATCATCACATCTAAATTGTAACTATGAATGCCAGGAGACGACAAACAAATATGACGACGGGATCGTTTCACTTCAAATATGAAAAGATTTTTGGTTTACATGAGTGATTGTGTAGATGATGAAACACCAGCTTATGTTGAAAATCAAGCATTTTTCAAGGAGTATATTCAAATTCAAGCATATTCCTAGCCTTGAAAACATAACAGTTAAAATTAAGCATTTTCCAAACTTTCAAGACTTTGTACAAACCCTAATTATAATAAAAAATAATTCAGTTTTATAAAGTGACATGTGGTTAGTTTTTCTCTGTATCATTGTTCACATGTGACGGGTGGCCGACACTTGTGTGTCTGACTTGCGGCAGCTGCTGCGTAATAAAACGAGCAGATTTTGTGGTATTTTAGGGAATCTGAATACTTGGACAATACTTGGATTTGGACAGGAGTTGTACCTTCGTGCAGAAAAAGGAGCAGCACAGAGACACGGCTCTGAATGAGGCTCTGTCACATGAGTCAAAATGTAAATGTAGGCGCAGGGTTTAGTTTCACCAATTATACAGTACGGTGCCTCCAAGGATGAAAAAGGCTCTGCTTTAAGCCTGTGTAGCTGTGAGTGACAAGCAGGGCCTTTTCTGTTGTAACACAGAGGAATTATGTATTAGGCCTCATCATCATTATTCTCCCTGCAACAATGGCAAGAGGACAAAAGGTCCTGACACCCTATCAGGGTGCATTTGTCGTGTGTGCGTGTTGGTGTATCTCTGCATGCTCATGTCTCTTTCTCTGTGTGGTTCTGACAGCCAGTATGAGCAAAAATCTTTGCAGCATTCATATGTGGTCAAATTGGAATAATGATAAGATCAGTGAGCAGATAGAAAAGAGTCTGAGGCGCTGTCAGTCTAATGGAGTGAAAGGACAGTTTTCTCTCTCGCAGGCCGTGATTGACTCTCTGAGGGGAATCGGATGGAGGGGACAACAGAGAGCACATGGTGGGGTGGAGGGATGCAGATGGGGAGTAGGGGGGGGGAGAAAAGTGAGGAGATAGTATACAGAGAGTGTATGTGTGTGGGGTTTTTGTGTGACAGAGTGAGGTGGCTGCCGTAAAAGCCTGACCATGTGGACTTTCAGGTAGAGAGAGAGAGTCGCTGGTATCTCTATGTGGCATTGCGTGCAGTTTGCTTCTGTAACCTTTGTGAAAAAAAAAAAACACAGCTTTCATTTGTTTTCTGACCCCAAACCCAAAACCCCCACCTTCCCTCCTCTCCTCTCCTCATCCCTCCCTGTCTCATTTTCTCCCTCCCTTATGAAAAAAGAAAGAATAAAAAAAAAAACTAAAAAAAACAGGGCAGATTGGGGGGGAGGGGGGGATGAAGCGTTGGAAAGAAAGAAAAAAAAATAGGGACGACTCATCTTCGTGATTTAATTTGAACCGAAATGCCAGAGAGCCAGAGAGCAATCTCTCCAGTGACAGAGGGCAGGGAGGGGCAGAGCCTTGGACACAACCGCGGACACGAAGAAGCAGAGAAAGGCACGCACAGATACCCCAAGACATATGCATGTGCACACACACAAAGCAAACACACAATGGAAGAATAGTGAGTGAAAACAAGGGGAGAAGGGGAAAAAAAGCAAAGACTACAGTAAGAATTCGAGAGTCTGCTGGTTTGACACTGAAGGGAAATGAGGGGCAGAGTAGAGACTGAGTTGGGGGATAAAAGGAAGAATATGAAGCAGAGACCCAGTGGCTCTGGGACTGTGAAGGGCAAAGGGAAGAAAGATTAAAAGAGGCAGAGAGAGGCAGAGACAAAGAAGCAGAGGGGCTGCTTGTCAGTACATTAAAAGAATGGAAAGATGGTAAGAGAGCAATAAGAAGCAGGAGGAGAGCGCAGTGAAGAATATATCCACAGTGCCTCAAGCAAAAGAAAAGATGGGATGTGGAGAGAAAAGTGAGGAAAGGGTTAAAAAAAAGAACACACACACACACTCAAACACACACACACACACACACACACACACACACACACAAGCCTCCCTCTTTCTCTCTCCCCCTCTCTTGGTCTGTCTTTCTACTTCTCTCAGCTTGATGCCGCGGGTCAAATAACCATATCTCCATCGCAGAAGCACTTCTCATCCAGGGACCATAAAGAAAAAAAAAAAAAAAAACTCATGCAAATGCTCGACTTGCTCACACACACACACACACACACACACACACACAAATGGATGGCCTCCTATTAGCAGCAGCCATCATGGTTCACAAATTCCTAACGCAC
This sequence comes from Macquaria ambigua, assembly GCA_008360985.2. NCBI lineage: Eukaryota > Metazoa > Chordata > Actinopteri > Centrarchiformes > Percichthyidae > Macquaria > Macquaria ambigua. The sequence goes on along the minus strand of VMKM01000447.1, from coordinate 209,531 downwards.
ATGAGGCCCTAATTAATCAAACATCATGTACAATTATGGCCCAACACTGGAGGCCAGACTGGGGTGATAATGACAGCGCATAAAGCTAAAGTTTAGTGTAAGGTGAGATAAAAGGCTCCATGTGAGTGTGTATGCTTGCCAGATGTTGGACGGAGACTACTGTATTTTCATTCGGTACTTTTTGAGGTGCCAACATGTGAAATTCTGGTGGTAGCTGGTCGTAATTGTCGCCTCACTTGTTTGCCAAAACTACCATGTACATATAAATGTAGCTAATTTTATTTCATGCACTGTTTGAAGCTCTAAATGTATACATCAGAGGTTTTGCACATATCGTCCATGTATGGATAGAGTCTAAAGAATAATATTGTTCTGCACTAGCAGGGTAATTGGCATAGGAAGTCCCGTCTGGCAGTTTCTCACATGTAGTTTGACTGATTATCTCAAAGATGATGACAATGAAGACGATGTATGTGTGTAATTATGAGCCATATTAGAACTGAGCCACAATCACTCACAGATGAATGAATTTAACTGACCCTGGAGTTGACCCTGGCACAGTCACGCAAGTACACACATGCACTCACACATGTAATCCCATACACACACACACACAGACATATTTACACAGCTCAAGGCGATGCGACAACCTTAAATAAAAAGCAGCTCAAGAGTGGGAGATCTATGGTTCAATCACTGCAATCTCATCACAGATGAAGACACACAGTAGAGACCAATAGAAAAAAGCATTTTAGCCCTCAAGGATGTTTTAAAGGTAAGGGGAGACCTTGCTCTTTCTCAGGCGGTGTGCCACCTGCAAAAAGCTCCACCAATCAATGCCAGATGCCAGTCTGCAAGATAATAACCCCGAGTTTAACCCATAACTACATATAACCATTTATAACCTTATTCATAATCTTCAAGCTGAGATCTGCAACTTTCTGCATACTGTAATTATTTGCAGCAATGAGATGTCCACAGCAAAAATAGCGGAGAAGGTTTCGTGGACGCCTGCGGTTTGATTGAATCATTGCAATCAATGCAGCCTTAGAAAATGCACCAGCTAGCGAAATGGATATTACAGCGCTGCTCATGCTTGATTTTGATGTGTGAAAGTGCAAACATGGTGAGAAGTGATTTTCATTAATTGTACTGGCTCTATTTTAAACAGACTTGGAAAAAGAGCTTGGACATATGTGAGCAGAAGCAACATATCTACAGAGCAGAGTACAGAGATCTGTTGGCACGGTAAATGTGTTTTTATGTTTTATTATCAATAATTAGGGTCAATTATGATCGGTGGAGAAGCACAGAAATTATTATTCTTCATCTACAGGTGTATTTATTTTCTGAATATACAATAAGTGTTAAATTAAATTGTCATAATAATTACATACAGGACCTTTAACCATGACTAACTTAATACACAAACTTAATCCTTTTTAATCTTACCAAAACCCTTTTAATGTAACTTTTGTAAATGGCAATTATTTTGATCACCGATTCATCATTTAAGTAATTTTTCAAGCAAAAATGTCAAACATTTGGTGGGTCCAGCTTCTTAAATGTGACACTTTGCTGCTTTTCCTTGTTTTGCATTAAAGTAAACTGAACATCTTTGGGTTTGGGGCTGTTGATCAGTCAAAAAAAAAAGCTATTTGAATACGTCACCTTTGGCTCCAGGAAATGGTGATGAGCATTTCTCACTATTCTCTGACATCTTATAGACCAAATGATTAATTAAGAAAATAATCAGCAGATTAATCAATAATGATACAGACCGTTTCTGTTTCAGGTGTTATGTATTCTTATGTTTAATCCCTCATTAGAGTTACACCACAAAGCCCAACAAACAATGTGAATATAACCTTACACTTAAAAAACATAACCATGTGTAACATGTGTGCAACACATTTGATTGGCCTCCCAACATGACGCTTTAATGCTCCGACAGCTGGAAAGCACATTGGCAGCGAGTTCCCTGCTTACCCCCGTGTCTGGATAGGTGGTCCAGCCCAGCTCTGAGGTAGACTCTGTTGTGTCCAGCAGCATCACTGAAAGGTAAGGAAGCAGAGATAAAGACAAGGTATGAGAAAACAGACCACCAAGTTGCACAGATTTCAGTTTAATGCTATTGATTGAAGAGTTTAAACTTGAACAGAGTGAGTGCTAAAAAAGAGAAGTGATAATCATGAGATATTCTCTCACGGATTGAATCACAGACTGTGTGATTCTGTGATGCCACCAAGAGCTAAAACATGGATCTGCTCCAGTGATGCTGAAGTTGAGATGAACTTTGTGAAGCGGGAGCTTTTACAGTCTTTTATCCTTTTGTTAAATACCACAAGTAGTTCTACTACTGTCGGAGGAGCAGGTCCAGATTTCTCTTTGATTTTCTCCCACATTCAATAAAATCAGGGAGGGCTCCAGCTGTGTGCATCTGTCAAACCTAATAACCGATTCTGAGTGATGATGCATTTTGGCACAAAGTTCTGGTGTTTAAAAAATTAAACTGATTGACCTGATGGGGCACCGTGATTAAAGGTCAAATTTTCCAACTTTAAAAGGCCATAACAGTTACTGTCACATATTGTTGAAACTTAGCAAGCTGATGCTTCTTATAGTTTGGCCCAAAGGGATCCTTCATCCTTTTGTTCAGTGTTGACTTCCCTTTTGTTTCAGGTTTTAAGAGACATTTGCTCATTTCCAATGATCTAGAGTGAAAGCATGAGAATAGCGTTTTTTTTTTTTTTTGGTTGAAGAGTATTTTCCCATAATTTGCTTTTAGGTTTAAGTGCTTTAAAAAGCAAGCTGGCAAAGAAATCACACACGCAGAAAACACACACAAAGTGACTTTAATGCTGAGTGCTGCGTGCTGACACATGGCAGCTTCCCACACAAAACTGAAGCCCTTGAATTTTTCCATTAGTATTCCAAAACCGTGGTGGCTGCCGTTCCTTCAGTCTGGCACAGTCTGCGCTCGTTTCTGTCGAGGAGCCGCTGACTGAACGCAGGCCAAAGTTTGTCGTGCACACAGAGGTGGCAAAAACATCAGACTTCAGGTTTGGACGCTTGCACAGATGGAGTTAATGGAGAAAAACACACAGTGCCTGATTTCATCAAGCACAACACTGATCACCTAGAGGGCTGTAGACACAGCATTGTGGAAGGCAGCAGTCATCCGCCTCTGTTTACAAATAAATAATTCTTCCTATTGTTGTCATACAATTTTTATGCTTTCGTTTCCATTTCATGTCACACAATCGTTCACCAGAGAAAAGGAGGCTCTCTTTTTTTCTCCCTCTGACAACCAGACAAAGAGCGGCAGAAATATATTATCTACGTAATCATCACACACACTGGATGGGGTTTGAAAAGGTACCCTGTCTCACCAAAACATCAGTGACCCACTGGGTTAGCTCAGTTTCTATTTCTCAGGTGTACAGGCTTGTGCACACACGGTGCATCCCCCTGCCTGTCTTCTTCTTTATAAATCAAATAATAAGAAACTGATATCATTTGTGGCTCATGACATTAATTCACCCCCTCCTGTCTGTTCTCTGAGTGCGCTGTAAACAGATTTTTTTAGGATTATACTCACAGATGGAGACCCCGCAAATCTGTCCTCCAATCCTTCATTTCCCTCCTCTTTTTTTCATCTTTTACAAGCCCCCCCCCCCTCCAGTCTGTCTATCTGTTTTCACCCACTAGCTTGTCTTTATGTCAATCTTACTAAATTCACACATTTTCCATGGAAGTCCTCCAGGATTTGGAGTGATGTGAATTGTATCAAGAAAAGAATACAAATGGACTGCGACAGCTAAGGATTATATGCAGCCACAGGCATCAGAATAAATAGTTTTTAGTGCAGCGTATGTCTGGACAGCTTGGCGGCTGGAATCACAGAGCCGATCAAGATAAAAAAAAAAATCAGCTACAGGGAGAAGACTAAATCCACCAAGCCAGGATATCTAAAGCCTTTCAGAAGAACGATGATTTCCATAAGTGACACACCTTTCCTGCTTTGTTTGATGATGCATCTGTAGCAGGATATACACTCAGTAACCAGTTTATTAGGAACACCTAGCTAAAACTAAAGCAGTCTAATACAACAGTCCTGCAATAAATCCTCCCGTCATGAAGGTTATAATGTTCAGTTTTTGTTGAAACTGGTTTAGAGATTCAACTTTATGATAATTTTGGAGGCTGTAGTTTGTATTGCATTATACAGAGAGGTGTTTCTGTTATTTAGCCAACTGTCATTGATATAAACGGGGTGGACAAACTAATAGAAACACACTGACAGGTGTGTGATGACATGGAAACAGCCTATTGATTAGTTCCCAAGCTCTGTGTCTCTTCATCCTGCATTTTTCAACATAATAAATGATTGTTATATGTATAAACATGTCATGCATAAAACGCACGCACTCACAAATGCATTCTGACGTCATTAAGCACCATCCTATTTATATCAGATAAGAACACACACTCACACACACAATGTGTCATTCCAAATTCAATTAACCCTCTGCTTCAGGGCAGAGTCATGCGTAAATAATATATAGCCAACTATTTTGACATTAATATTTATGCCTCTACTATTTAGCTTCTTGTTGTGGGGCCTTGGGGATCACAGGTCCTCACGTCGCCTCCGCTCTTTCCACGACAAACCTGTACATGAGGATTACATGGCGGAGTGTTCCAAGAGCTTCATGCATGTCTCATTGCGTGACATTTGCATGTTGAATAATTCACCACGACATCCTAAGATAAGCGTTGAGTGCCGTGTTACACACACCTTTCAAGGATTAGCTTGAGCTGAGGCATCATGACTGGATTTTGTGTGTGTGTGTGTGCGAGGCAACGTTGAACAAAAGAGAGGGACACTTGCTGGCAGGTCCACTTGGCAGTAAAAGCCCCTTTATTGAACTCTCAGACAACTGCGCTACAGCATCTCTGTTATTGGTCCATCTGAGGGCTGAGACACTCAAAGTTTGTCCCTGACAGTTTGGAGAAGTGCTGAGTCTGCAATCTGGACCTGAGTGCTGTGTTAATGCACGCCTCCTCTCACGTCTTCCTGCTCCACTCTGGTCTTTTACTCACTCTACTCGATACCTTTCCCCCTTTTCTACCTCCATCCTGTCCCTTGTCCCTTTCAACCGCGCCCCTCTCTCTGCATGTGTGTATTATTCATCTAAAAAGTGACAGCAGGGTAGGCATCTCTGTACGTTAAATAAGGAGATACGCTCTGCTCCATTATTGATGCCAGATCTGCTGTTTGTTTGTGAAGCGCTTTGATACTCAGAGAGAGAAAAAAGGGAGACAATAGGATGAAAAAGGCAGGATTACGAAACAGGAATGAGAAGAGGAGGATGGGATTGTGCCTGTGCATATGAATGTGCTTCTTTCCCCCTCTCTTTCTGTCTGTGGCGTGGGTGTAAACGCTCTTTACTGTTGTGCAGAGGTGACCTGCATTAGTTCATGACTGTCCCCTCTTCCACTGGAGTGTTCACTTCAGCTGAGTGACCCTCTCTCCGCTCTCTCCATCCATTCCTCTTTGCCCAACACTTTGCCTCTCTGTGTGGCCATGCACGCACCGACACTCTCCAGCGCTAAGTGTAGTGCTGATGTTCATGTCACGACCTCTTTGACGCCAGATGTATGCTACTTTGCAGCGCATTTTCCAGGCAATAGAGCCCCCCCGACACCCAGCAAAGAATTTCGGTGTTAATATTAACGTAGGCTAGAGGGGTGTGAGTGTCTAATATGCCGTAACACCAAAGTAAATGCACCTGCGAAGAGCACACAGAGTCACTGAGCTCACATGTAACAGCAAGTTTCAGGAACGCACACATATTTTCAAAAAATTCCCACAGTGCCTGCAAGCGTTCTCAGCCCGTGGTCAGGTTGTGTTTTGTCTTTTGTCCACTCATCCACCCATCTCCACCCATTCTTTATACGCTCCAGATGCTCCCACCCACAGACAGTCAGCCAAGGACAAGGCCTACACCAAACCATCATTACAAACAACCACAGCGAGTGAGTGATACGCCAAGAGAGAGAGGGAGCAGGAGGAGGAGGGCGGAGGAGTGAGGAAGGACGGGGGATTAACGCGATTCCAGAAATAAGCATGCACATGTCAAAGGGAGTTATCAAAAATTCTCTGGTGGTTAAGCTGAATGAAAGTGTAGCTGCAACAAACAGCACTTAAACCAGGTTAGATGACAGAGCAACGCCTGCGATGAGTCGCTGAGCAGGCAGCAACAGGCACAGGTAGACAGTTCACGAAAACGTCCTTGATTACAAGACGTCTGCAAAAAAACAAGGCTTGTTAGGTTACTCACAAATGAACGCACGTAAAAATGATCATTTTCGGTTTTATGGGGAGTTTTGTGCAGTAATATGAGTATTTCTTGATTAAACAAACAAGATACAACATGTTAATTAATGAGCTTTAAAGGTGCTGGTAGTCAGATTTTGTTACAGAGCCGGGCTGGCTGTTTCCTCCTGTTTCCAGCCTTTACGTTAAGCTAAGCTAAGCTAAGGCCTCCTGGCTGTGGTTTCATATTTAGCGTACAGACATAATTGTTCACTGGAGGAAAGTAATGTGCGCAGAGTGGAAATGTAGAATCAAAACCTAAGAGCAAAATACAAAAGTTGCTTCTAAACAGCACTGAGTTCTCCACCAAAAGAAATCTAGACCTACAATCAAAGACTGAACCTGCTACAAACATATTTTCATCACCATCTCCACCCTCAACAGCCAGAGAAGAAGGAATGTCAATCTGAGAAGAGATCAGTTTACTGTAAACTCATTGTGTCATTTCTGAATAGTGAAGCCGTCAACAATCAAACGTCGCTCTCACCCTGTTCAGTCGATGCCAACACGCAAGCTGCCAAGTGCAGCTTTAATGTGAAATTGAAAACTGCAAACTACATTCCACTGTGTCGCAGCAGTCCATACCACGCGTTCATCTTTCAGTTACATTTTGGCTCCAACTCATTGCCTGTCTGCACAGGCGTATTATCTGTGACTCTATCTGCAACGACACAGAGTGACTCAAAGCAGAGAGTCCTGGCTCGCAGCCGCCAGAGGGCTTCAACCTCTCATATCACAAATGGCAGATATGTGATTCATTTGAGGAAAGGCGGCCTAATGTCATTAGAGAGCCCTCAACAGACACAGAAAATGATGTTGCTTTTTAGAATTACATGCAAAAACACCGCTAAAAATAACGCCCGGTCACAGTTAAGGGTTGTAGTGTCAATGATGGGGATGCTGCGTCCTCCACTTCCCACCAGCATGTGATTTCTCTCTTTCTGCAGCTCGGTGCACATGCAGGCAGGAGGGACGAGAACAGGAAGCTTTTCAGGGCTGTTAGTGGCATCCGTCCGGCTGCACTCCCACTGTGACAAGCATGCCATTTATTTTCTTATCACACTTTCTCTAATTTATCATGCACTGAAAAGGCAGCTTATTACACCCAGGATAAGGACAGTAATCGGCCTAATTTATACCCAGATGGCCCAGATGACCTTAAAGTGAGAATGTCAACATGGCTCAAAGTTTATACAGCCTGGTGCTTTTCTTTGTATGTTCAGATAATCAGTGGCGGAAGAAGTATTTAGAGCCTTTAATTAATTCACAGTACTACAATGTAAGTGATAAGTGTAATCAGTAAGTCCTGCATTCAAAATCTAACTTTAGTAAAAGTAAAGCATTGGCAGCAAAATCTACTTAGTGTATCAAAGTAAAAGCACTTGACGTGCAGATGACTGATGTATTATTATATAGAACTTTATTAGATCCTTAAATAGAGCTAGAACAACAAATTGGCCAGGCTGATAATTCGGCCAATATTAGCTTATTGCAGATATATTGGTGTATATGTCGGCCAATAAGTAACAAGAAATTCCAGTACAGAAATGCCAGAGTAGGTTTAAGGTAATTTAGTTTCTCTATTATATAATGCGTCCACCAGAGAGCACTGACAGGTTGAGTTTTTAATTGTAAAATGTCCAGCTTAGTGTGCATCTTGGTCACAATTCTGCTGCTGGGTTATTAGTAAAGTAATGTAATGTGTAAAGAGTACCTGAGTACGTAGTTACTTTCCACCACTGCAGATAACACCTGCAAAATCACTTGCAACTATTTCGCTTGGTTGGATTTTTATACAAAAAAAGTAATTCCCAATTGATTCAGTTTTGTTTCTGGTAAACATTTTAGTCTACAGTATATGCAGCCTGTTGCCTTTTGGTCAAAATCACATTACATTACCTTTTCAGGGTATGACATAAGATTCACTAATGATACAAGGTTAATTTCTGGATATGCATAGCTCAGTGAGCATCACTGCAGCTCCACTCATCCATGACGGGAAGAGCTTGGGGGGGGCATCAGGTGTGCCTCCCCTTCAGTGTGGTGTGTTAATCCAACGTGAACACGCAATCCTCGACACGGATCCAACAATTTAGAGGCCAGCCATGTGGCTTCACATCAGTACCTCACATAAACAATGCATGTGGGCGACCACATCAACACTTACACAGGCAGCATGTGTGAGTGATACATCGAATGCCCCATCGCTCACGCGCTCTGTAGTTTGTCTGCATGCAAAGAGGCGACAAACTAGCTTTTATACTCTCAACTGCAAGAAACGAAGGCTAAAAAAGACACTTCTTTATGGTTTGTGGTGTGAAAACAGATGAGAATAGGGGTTGTTAGTGGTGGATACACAGATATACTTCAAAAGCAGTAGACAGACAATAAACAATAGAAAGACAGAGAGTAAACATATCAGTTAGCCAGTCAGTCCAGACAGACACGTCATCTACTGCGATCAAAGCCGGGGCAGACGCCAAATCCTCCCTTCGTGACATAACTACATTTCAATTTATGTGGATTTATATGGACCTCCGCGCTATTGGGTTAATACTGTATTATGAAGAGCTCTATATCAATTACACAAACAGAGTCAGTAGGCCAGTAACACTGTGCAGCCTCTCTCCCTCTCTGTCATTCTGTCTCATCTTAGTCCAGGCCATCTGTTACAAATGCAGCTCGAATAATGTGGCATGAGGCTGACATATAAGTTACCTCTGTTAAAGGCTATTACTGACACACACCTCGCAGTAAACTAAAGCCAATGGGAGATGAGCGTGAACAGGTGCAGCACTATCCAACGTGCAGCCAGATCCTTTAAACGCAATTGCGTGCTGACTGCTGAAACCCTCTCAAGTGTTGGGGACAGGATGTAGGAGCAGGAGCTATGTATAGGCAGACGCTAAAGCATGCATGCACCTATAAGAATACACACTCACACATATGTACAGATGCACACACACACACACACACACACACACACACACACACACAAAGGCAGTTTGAGTCATCAAATTATCGTCAGGTTTCTCAAGTCAGCCCACTCTGATCTGACAGAACACTTCATAGATGGAGTCTCACTCAGCCTTTCCAGACAGTCTCTCTCTCTCTATTACTGACTCGCTCACTCACTCTGGCACTTTTTAAGACATCTAGTATTTCCATTTATATAGAGAAAGTGTTAAAAGAGTTAAGAGCAGAGCAGAGGAGACACATTCATCGAGGAGACTGTGGAGACAAGGGGCACTGATAACAGTACTGGAGAGGGGGCAGGGGTCTCTGGCTGTCACATCCATGAGATCATGAGTAACATAGGGGCCGGGGGGTGGGTCACCAAACACACAGGCAAAGAGAAAGGGGTTATGCAACTTATTATTCATTTGTCTCCTGCCTTATTTCCATATTCTTTTGTTTGCAGGAGCTTGATAGGCCCCGGCACGCACCTGGCACTTCCATGCCAACAAAGTCCTATCTGATGTGCTGCCACAGTGGCACACACGAGCATCTGCATGCATATGCACACACACGCACATGCACTCACAAACAATACAGAGCACACTAAACTAACGCACAGAGGGCTGTGTGAGCAGGGGGAAAGGTGGTAATTATTCAATTAATTATTACGCCCAAGCTGGAGGTGGAGCCCCAAAAATTAAGAATGAATCAGACTTTGTCAAGGTGCTGCGGCCTTAGGTGCCACAGTTTCACACATTGTCAAAGTGGCCAGCATTCCCAGAGAGCCACATTCTTAGAGAGCTATTACAGAAGCATACCAAGTGTCCATCCTTCACTTGTGGACTCATTATGAGCACATGATGTTAGAGCGCTGCGCAAACTCTCCATCCCACCGTACCCATAAACACACGCATGCAGTCATAGATTCAGTGTGAATAAATTCAAGTAAAAGTTTTAGTTCTTACCTTCCTCAGCTGAATTAGGCTGGACAAACAGACAGAGAGACAGAAAGACACTCCACATCTCCACTACAGAATGACACTGACAGAGAGAGAGGGAGCGAGGGAGCATGAAAGAGGGAGATAGAGTGAGTGTGTGTGAAAGAGCAAGAGAGAGGGAGAGGGGGGTGAGAGAGGGGGTGGAGTCTGTTTGCTCCCTTTATCTGAGAGAGAGAGAGAGAGAGAGGGTGGGGGGGTGGATGGATGAATGGATGAGGGAAGGAGAAAAATATTTACAGAGCAGCACATACAATAAGTACACTGCCAACCGAGGAAGTAAACAAAACACTGTTGTCACAGAGACGGGGGAGAGAAAGAGATCAGAAAGGGTGAGAGGAGGAGAGTGGGAGAGAGTTTTTTTTTTTGTTTGAGAGAAACAAAGACAAGGGAGAGTCAACAAGAGAGAGTGACAGAGGGAGAAGGAGGTGGAAAAATTAATAAACAAGTTTGCCTGGTCTCTAAAACAACTGTCTAGACATGTCTAATGCCACCACTTCCAGCTCTCCTCGGATGCCTCACACAAATTTCTGCAAGGCCGCCTGGCAGACTGTGCGTCAAACTGTGGCATCCCTCTTGTGTCTGGACACTGTGCTAACTTGCATTTTTCAAGCTGTGGCATGTGAGAGTGCCCAACCTTTTTCCTTTTTTTTTTTCTTGATGTCTCTCGGTTCTACCTTTTATGGAAAATTAGTATAATTTAGACACATTTTTGGACGCTCTCCATCCTTCATGTGGCTTCGTGCTCCCTCTTCCTAACACCACCCCCCTACCTCCCTCCTCTCTCCCCCTCTCCCCTCTGTCTCTCAGACACACTCCTCGCCTCACAGGATTGCTCATTCAGACAGTATCTTGACACGCACTCATACACACACACACAGACATGCAAACACACGGAGCTGAACACCCCTCTGGCCCATGCACGCCGCTCGCTGGTCAGACCGCAGTACTGCAGCTTGTTGATGGGCTTTCATGCCCCAGTTCACTGCAATGAGTAAGACTTCAGTAGACTCTTGCAGGGAGATGTTGCCTATTGGCTTGACACAGTTAGATGGCCCCATTCCCAGCCAGCCGGGGGCCCTTTACCCAAGGCTCTTTGCTGGGAGGGGCTGAGGTACAGGAGGTAAAGTGAAGAGGGAAATGGATCAAGGTCCTCCAGTCATTAAGGGGGGAATTAAAACTTCTTAATCCATTTTCAATTTGCTCAGCAAGAACTTGCCAGCTTCAATAAAATGTCTGCGTTTGTATGTTTTTTAGAGCTGAAACGATTAGTCGATTAATCAGTTTGTCAATTTTCAGAAAATGAATCGTTAACTTTTGATAATCAATTAATTAATTAAAATGTAAAGCAAAAATGGCCAAAAATCATTGGTTCAAGCTTCTCAAATGTGAATATGTTCTGCTTCTCTTAGTTTTCTATGTTAGTTAACTGTTTTGGGTTTTGGACTGTTGGTTGGACAAAACTAAATATATTAAGAGGTCAACAAGTGCTCTGGGGACTTGTGGTGGGAGGGGTGGGGGTGTCATGTGAGGCAAACATAGCCTAATGAGATGAAATACAATGAAAGTAGCTGCTCAGTCAAGTCTGAACGCACATGCATAATACACATATTGTTAGACACAGTCTGACTCACACTTTCCGATGTCCAGCGCGAGTAGACGTCCATAAATCCGCTTATAAATCATAAAAAAAAGACGCTCCTTATAACTGCAGAACTTGCCTGAGAATCTTCACGTTTTTAAGTTTTCTTTAATATCAAATTAATTCAGTGACAGTTGCCTGTACATCCATGGGTACACTGCAAAAAGGAACTTCTAATAGCTAATTCGGCATACATTTAATGGCGCCAATATGGTGCCAAAATGTAAAAAAAAAAATACATGGGAAAAAAAAAAGCTCAAGTTGTAGACCACAGCTAACTAAATGACTTCATGGCAACATTATACTTCCTGTTTACATCTCCCAAAGGATTATGGGAAAACTAAGAGCATGATTATCCCCAAAATAGAAGTAAGATAAAGAATAATAAGGAGTGACATAATCCATACTATTAGCTTTTTTCATGCATTAGTGTTTGGGGGGGGGGGGGGGCAGTTGTCCTAATTTTGTGTGTGTGTGTGTGTGTGTGTATCTGTGTGGGTGGTGGCAGTGTCAGACTTTGTGCTATGGACCAAAGTATAAGTATAATTATAAATAATTGAATTGAGAAAATAGTCTGTAAATTAAGCGATAATGAAAATAATTATTTGCAGCCCTAATGTTTTTTAGTCTCCCTCCTAAAAAGAAAATAAAACAAATAATCAACATCAATTCACTCAGGATTTGATTTCCCTTGAAGACAAGAACTACACTCATTAAAACAACAACAAAGACTTGTAATTTCAGAAGAATGTTTTCTTTAGAGCAGCAGTGTTAAAGTACATTTTCTGGGGAATTCCTCTTTGAGGTAAATATTCTGTTTTGTCTCTACATGTGCTGTGGTTTGGCTTTTGTAGCTGTGTGACCCAAGAGGAAATCTGACCTCATAACTCCTCCTCACGCATACACTCCTAAATATGTCAATAAAATCATGAATATATCTTTTTAAACCCAACTACAGCAGCAGCAGCACACAGAGAAAAAATACCTCATGGCTTTATTTCAGTGTTTGCAGCGCAGCTAACTGAGATTTGCAGAAAAGGAAATGGAGTTGCCACAGTGCAGAAGTGGGTACCAGACAAAACACAAGATTCTCACACTTTCACTTTAGCACAGACTGCAGTTACATTAAACATTCATGACAAGAAACTTGCTTTGACTCATGGCATTACAGACAGAAAAAAACAGACTGTTTATGCTCATAATTTAAGTGACATTCCCTTAAAAGATGGACATGTTTATTTCCTTTTTAGTTTTTTAAAGCAAGTGTCACTCATTTTATTACAGCAGGAGAACAGAGGACATAATAATAGAAAAACAGTAAAGGTCATCTCTTATCGGACTCTCACGCACACTCAACCTCTGTCACTTCTGTCTACTGTAACATAACTGCAACATAGTGACATTCACCACAATAACAGTAACAGTAGTCATTTCCAGAATGCAAGAAAAATCAGTGGAGGTAACATAGATGACACAGGATTATGAGGAACAAGTAACAACCAAAACCACACACACCCTAACATGTATATTTACACATAAAGGACAGCCACACACAACATAAGCAGTTGTTAGAAAGTGGCCCGACTGCCAAAGTGCAAATGAAAACGTTGCTAAGCTCAAACACTAAAAAGTGCTTCCATATGAGTCTGTGCACATCCAGAGGAAGATCCAACTGTACAAACATTGACACAATGCTGCGTACCATGACGCAGTAACTGGAGACTCTACAATCTATACACATGATTCCAGACAATTAGGAACAAATACATATGATAACACACTTTTTGTGCATTAACCATTGAAATAAATACAATTAATTTAGTGTTTTACTCAACATCATCATCCCACGTGGCTAATGCTGTTAGCCAACTCTTGTTTTGACTGAAATATAAGTTGTTATTTAATTAACAGTAGACTTCAATGTGTTTCAGTATATCCCTAAAACGCCTGTTTAACACTGACAAGCACTTTTGATTCGATGTAACACAGTTTTAGAAATTGTAAGATATTTTATTTCATGACTTTCTATGCAATAACGGTGAGAAGCTGAGTATACAGTATAACACAAGTAGCCACCTGAGTATTTGTATATGTGTAACTGCTGTAATGTAAACTATAAAATGACTGCACTACAACAATGTATCTGTCATCCTGACTGTACCCTGTAATGAGATCATAAAATACAAGAGGTTAGGTTGTGTTTTTAAGAGCAGAAAGCCTATAAGGAGACTTTGTTAAGGCTTGGCAGTGCTAAACTACACCTCGTTCTCATACAAACAACCTGATGGAGACCAATTTACAGAACTGTCCTTGTTGTTACTTATTTATCAGCACAAACACTGCTCAAATATATTAATTTTACTTTAATTAATTTACATTAATCTGCAGCACCTCCTCCATGTTTATTCTCTTCTCAAGGCAACATGGCTCCCTCCCCCGAGCAGCAAGGCACATCAGGCAAGCAGGCAGGACAGCAAGTCAGTCTTTTTTTTTTTTTGGGGTCAAACTACCAGTCTCCAAAACCAGCTTTTTAAGCTTGACCTCAATACATAAGCCCCCCGAAATCCTGCAACCTTTTAACACGGGGGGGAGCTGAAGACCTGGGACTTAACCCAGAACATATGGTTATCCTCTTATATGGCAATATGCGTGGAGCTGGCACTGGGAATGTCAACACATATTAAGTACTTTTAATTCAGTTAAGTTTGGCCCATGTTTAAAGCAGGATTACAGAGAATTATATCAATTATTTTAGCATTTGTAACTGGGGAGGAATCTTTAAAAAACAAACAAACACTGTATTTAATGTAAAAAAAGGCACGCTAATTAAAAAACTAAAATCTCATTTCTGTATTAACACTGAGTTGGCTTTTTCTAAACACACCCCACTGCTCTTTCATCATTTGTGAGTTATGAAATGTAACTCCTTTCAATATCTAAGTGCTTGATGTGTCTTCCTTCTTGTCCCTAAGGATGCTCATGGCTTCTCTGGAGGAAAATCCACCATGGGAACCTTTTCTGTGGGGGACATGGGTGCAGCTTCCTTGAGCTCAGGCAGACCAATGGCCACCACCTCAGGCACCGTGGATTGGGAGGGTTTCTGCACTGCACTGGCAGCGAATCCCTGAGCGATGTCGTCAAAGGTCCTTCCTTTGGTCTCAGGCACCCGGAGGAAGGTGAAGATGAAGAACAGGATGAGGAGGACCATGAAGATGATGAAGACGTAAGGACCACAAAGTTCCTGAGAGAAGAAGTGAAAGATGTTTGTAGCTACGTGACAAACTGCTTGTACATCTGAAGATTTTAGTGAATACAAAAGTCCATACCTCCAGTTTAGGGAAAGTCAGCCCCACCAGGAAGTTGGCGGTCCAGTTGGAGAAACCAGAGACGGCCATGGCAGCAGGTCGGGGCCCCTGGGAGAAGAGCTCTGCCACAATGAACCAGGGGATGGGACCTGGACCCATCTCGAAACTGGCAACAAAGCCGAACACAGCCACTATGGCCAGGTAGCTCAGAGACTGGTTGGTCTTCTGCTCACAGAGAGAAACAAAGAGAATGAGGAGAAGATGATGATTTTTTGTAAGCAAAAAGATCACAGGATACGAGGAATAGTGCAACCATCACTCACCACCAAAGACAGGGAGATCGTCATAATGAGGGCACAGATAGCCATTCCACCCAGTCCAATCAGGTGCAGCGTCCTTCGCCCCGCCCGTTCGACCAGGAAGAGCTGGAGTCAGAACAAGAAAGAAACTGATTAATAATCTAATAAATACAAACCACGCCTTGTACTGAGACACCAAATGTGCAGTCAGACACTTACAGAGACAACAGTAAACACAGTGTTGACAACTCCAGCTCCTATGGTGGCGTAGATGGGTTGAGTAACACCAGCTGTGTCAAATATGCCTGTAGAGTAGTAAAAGACCTGAAAGGGGAGAAAGAGGAAGAGTTACTATTTATTCCAGTGGATAAAATGAGTGTGAAATTACATTACATTAAACCTGCATTTAATTGACTTTTTGGCCACTCAGCAACCAGCTTTATACACAACCCTGACTTATTATCACCTTTTATAGTTGACAAGGATAATGTGTTAGCAAACTTTACACATCCAGCAGACACGGAGCAACACTAGCATTTATTTGGAGTTGTGTTTATGTCCACCTAGAAAAGTCCAATATCCACTCTCTTTTTAGCTCTGTTTTGGTCTCCTTCAACTCCTGACAGAAATATTTGGCTCTGTAGCAGCTTAATGCTCCACTGTGTTCACCAGCTAGTCGCTAACTTTGTCTGTCTGTTGTCTGGTGCTGGGTAGGTAGTGTACAGTGGGTTTTAGTGCGTTTTAGCTGCTGGAAATGATGCTGATGAGGGGAGAGTGAACCAAAACTCACTGCTCAATGTTTGCGAATTAAGTTGTAGGCCATAAAACAAAAACAGTGAGCTGAAAGACGCTAAAATGCTCTGTAATGTAAAAATATTGATTAGTGCAGCTTAAACTTTTTTGGAATAATTACACAGCAGACACTTACACACGTTGCATTATGTATAACTCTACTAACTGCTGTGCTGGCGAGTGATATAGGTCATGAGTGTTATTGTATCTGTCACAGTTGAATCGATGTTGCAGCCTATGGCTGCAGGCTGCAGCAGCTTTACTGTGATTGTCAGGTCAGACGCAGCAACCGCTAACACATTTAGTCAGCCTGGTTACATGACCTTATTAACAAAATACCTATTAAATACCACTGCGTTTGTCTCTTTCCATTGACCCTCAGAGGCTTAAATTATTCCGCTCAATGTAACATTGCCTGGAGCCAAGAAGCATCTCTTGTCATGTGCTTGTCAGAAACATTTGTATAATTTCAGTGAATGCTCCTTTAAAGATTCATGACACTTGATAATTATGTCCCTAACACTGTGCTCCATTATAGGATATGGTGTTTACTCACAGCGTTGATGCCAGACAGCTGCTGAGAGAGCTGGAGGATGATAGCGATGATGATTGGTTGACGGTAGTTTGGGGAGCGGAACAGTTCGGGGATGGTCACTTTCTTTTCCATGGCCATCTTCATCCCTTCTTCCTTCATCTCCTGAATATCATCACTCACATCTTCACAGCCGCGCAGACGCACCAGTGCTACAGAGAGAAGAAGGGATGGATGAAGGAAGTATAAGTGCATTATTTATGTAAATATAATGTAAAGAAAGGCTGAATGGCTCTTGGAACATGTTACATGGTAAAACTTTAATAAATCAGAAGGCCACCTCATCTACAGGACATGCTTCAATCCACAGATCATTAAAAATTCACGGGTGGTTCCGGATTCAGTCTCATTAAAACCTAATCTTGTTAGCATAATGTAAACTGTCTCAAAACTGACCTTTTCTTGCCTCCTCCTCCTGGTTGAGGACAATGAGCAGGTAGCGGGGGCTTTCAGGGCAGAAGGGCAGCATGATGCTCTGCAGTACAGCAGGCACGATGGTCAGAGCCAGCAGCAGAGGCCACAGAGCGTCTGAGCCAAGCAGAAACTCCAGACCAAAGATCTAAAATACAGAGGAAACAGGGAATGAAGTGCTTGTAATGTAGTCATTTCAGTCCATTTATTTCTGGTACATGGCACAACCTAATATAAAAAGCATCAATGATGTCATCACAGTAATATAATCACCATATCACAGCATCATACCTGTGCCACCAGGATGCCAATAACTACACCCAGCTGGTGCAGCGTGCCGAAGGCTCCTCGGACAGCGGTGGGAGAGATCTCACCTACGTACATGGGTGTCAGTCCCGTGCACAGACCGCAGAACACACCGATGATCAATCGGCCAATAATGACTACCTCAAAGGATCGAGACAGAATCGACAGTCCCATCAGACCCCCACCAAGTAGGGCCAGGACATTAGCTAGCAGCATGGACTTACGCCTGGTGATGAGAGGCGAGGAAGAAAGAAGGACATAGTTAGTGAGAGCATGTGAAATGTGAGAAAATGTCTATCACAATTTCTCAGACTCCAAGGTGACGTCTTCATATGTCTTGTTTTGTCCAACAAACTGTCCAAAACCAAAGATATTTAAGTTGCTATCAGATTTGATAAAGAAAAGCAGAAAATCCTCACATTTGAGAGGTTGATACCAGTACAATACCAGTTTGCCATTTTTGCTTGATAAATGACCGAAACGATTAATCTATTTTCAAAGTTGTCGAATAATTTCCTGTCACTTGACTAATCGGCTAATTGTTTCAGTTGTAAAGGAAATAAATAAAGCAAAATAGCTATTTTTGCTGATATTAGTCACATTCAATAAAAGTGCACTAATAATCCTGAGAAGGACTTGGTTGATTTACTGTTCTTTACTGCACCACACTGTTTATTCCTGATGTTCTCACCTGCCAAATTTGTTGACCATGGCTCCAACAGAGAAAGACCCAGCCATGCCTCCCACACTGAAGATGGCCACAGCAAAACTCCACACCATGGTGTTGGTTCCTGGGCTGAAGGGCTCCCCGTACCGCTCCATCGACACATTCTGGAAAAACCTACGCAGTTTCTGTCAAACCACAGAAAAGAGTGGCGGGATTAGAAGTGGCTACTTTTAAGTCGTAGTAAGTGTTTGTCTTATGTGGTTTACGATAAAAAAAAGTTAATTTAAGGTCTGACAGATGTGACAGAGCTTGTGCTTGATGTGTATTTGGGAGCTTTTGACACATCCACATGGGGGCAGTATAGCTTTTAGCAATGCCACATTGCAATGCTGTGCTCACAAATGAGACCAGACACACTAAAAACATCATGTCTAGCAGCATAAATCTGATTTAGGCCTCCTTGGCCTAAAAACCACAGATACAGAACAACATAAAAGTGATTCATAAAATGGCAATTAAAAAGTGTAAATACAATATTAATGTCAGAAAATGAGAGAATATGTGATATTGCATCTATTATTAATCCAGGAATTATGCCCGCTCCCTTAATGGTTGTCCCTGCTGTCATAAAACATTAAAACACTAAACGTCCATTACAAGAATTCATCCAGCTGTGTGGCTATTGCACACACACACACACACACACACCTGCTCTGGTGCATTGATGACCCCGGTGTTGTAGCCAAACTGTAGCGAGCCGATGACTGCTGTTGAAACACAGTAGAGAAGATAAAGGGTCACCTTCTTCTTCGGCTGTTGACAGAGAAAAAAAAGAAATATGGAAGTTTAAAACAATGAGTGGATGGAGTTTATGTACAATCACCCTCTCAGTTTGTGTGGTGGACGTGGCCTGTTCCCGGCTCTACAAAGCTCTTGTTGTTTATAGTGACACTGGCAAGTACACACAATGAGCCTTTCTACAGCTGCCCTCCCTCTTTGTTTTCAGCTTTCTGCATTGGAAACTTGCAGGCTTGCAGTGCTGCCGTGAAGGCTAGGTGTTACAACACTGTACGGACTCCAAGATTTGCAGATCTGAGGTATTTCTCAGCTAAGTAGCTAAAGACACCCTCAGAGAATAAGACTGAATCCTATTGTGAGTGTTTTTCCCCCTGCTGGTGGGCTTAGCTCATAATAACACGCTAATACACCTGACATTAATCCCTTACATGGCAGAGCCTGCTGGGGAGGGAAATTTGCAATATGTAAAAGTATCCAACCAAGCAGAACTGAACGGAGTAATTGGTTTAAATGAAGTTGTACCAAGTCTAGGCATCATGCCAAAAATGGAAATCCCCATTCAAAGTTTCACTTCAACTTAACAACTAACCCAATCAATACATCTCTTTTACGTTTACTGTAATCCACTCTCTAAGAACTTTTGCTCAGGTTACTTTTTGCATCCCGAGTCTAATGGTCGAGGGCTAACGTCCAAATAGGCTCATCAATGAAAGGAAATCCATTTTAATCATCCAGCATAATCCATCTATTTTCAAAATCTGCGCCTGTTTCAGTACTAACTTGACTATTCAACATCAGTGAAACACTCATGATGCAAATGAATACGTTGTTTTGTAATCGCACTCAAGTCAGAAACAGACACTTCTGGCGACAAACATGTACAATGACACACAATGGCACAATGAGCTTTGTTGTACCACACATGATTTTACTATCTGCTCAGATAAAATAACACATTCCTCATCATGAAGGAGCATGTTCATTGGGAACAAACTGTCTCAATATGAACAGTTTTATGGACAGTTTTCAGAAATCTAAGGGCAGTTCAAAGAGTTTAACTCTCCTGAAATAAACTGCCTGTTCTTTCACCTCATCAGCCACCTCCTTTTTCTGATTTACTAAGATTGGTTTATAACAGGGAACTTAAGCTTCCTTATTGACAAGAAAGAAACCAAGAAAAATTTACATAATATTTGTGGCTGCTCCTCTCAGGTGTCCATTAAGTTACCATAAATCCCCATACAGATCAGAATGAAACAGCACAGGAAGGAAGTGATGAATGAATCTTGAAAGAAACATGCTGGACTGATGACAGAAAGTATTTCGCCACAGTGAGCTAAGTGATAATCAGTTGTCGTGAAGCCACAGTGTGTTTCTCAAAGGGACATTAGGCCTCGTCTCATAGTAACGACTAAAACAAGCTGAACGCACTGGTGTTACAGTCATGTGAACTACATGTGACGGATGTGTCTTTTTTTGTGTCAGTTTTTGGCCTGTGTGGCACACAGGAAGAGCTGCATGCATGATAACGTGATAGTGAAGGGGAAATACAAAGTTCTAATAATAAAACAAATGCATGATAAAGATGAAGAGAGAAAAATAAATGAGAATTTAGACATTAACATGTTAAACTTGTTATTTTAGAAACAAAGAGAAACAAATTAATTATAGTTACATGCATGCCATATTTGACCTTTGCCACAAGATCACCTCAGATATGGGAGGATTAAAAACATGCCCGGTTTGTCTGTGGCGCAGCTGAACTGTACAAGAGGAGATTAGATGAGGAAAAACTGCATGTGGGTGTGTGCTTGTATTTAGATGATAATAATAAGATAATTTAGATGATTGCATTATTGAATCAGCCTCTTGTTATAGCAGCATCTCTAATTAGGGAGTAGCCGACTAAGTAAAGAGCATTATGTGTGTTATGTTGGTTGCACAGGTACGTATTTATTCTAGTGCATTTGTGTGTGTGTGTGTGTGTGTGTTTTATATGTGTGTGTGTTACTTGTCAAATCAGCAGCCAAACAACATGTTGTTCAATATCTGCTGCTGTATTCTACAATATACAGTGCTTTGTTGAATACACACACTGGTTCAAATTGGTGTTTGCAATTGAACATACTGTTTGACATTCTGCTAAAACAAGTTATGATCAATATGTAACAACAACTAATTTACCTGCCTAGAAGTGTGAACAGTAATACAAACACTGACAACTCAAACATACTAAGCTGAGCTTAAAGTGCTCGGACAACATTGACATTTGAACATGCACAATCTCCCTCTGTCTGCTCATGAAGATCATGTGGTATGACTGAAAGCTCCAGAACAGCCGCTACATAGATCCTGTGGTGAGATTCTTTACTTAACTGCTGTTTTCAAGGTCAAGAATGAACTTTGAACCTCAGTTTCTAAGCTTTACTCTCATAATGTGGTAATTTTCTGTACTTATGTTTGGTCAGTTTTTTCCTCTAATATTAAATAATTCAATAGAACATATTAATAAATTACTCCAAAACTCATGGAGTTACTGTATTTCAACAGTTCCTCATCTCTCTCAATATTCAGAAGAATGACTCTGGACATTCATGTCATCTTGCAATCTTTGTCCCTCTCCCTCCCTCCCTCTCTCTCTCTCTCTCTCTCTCTCTCTCTCTCTCTCTCTCTTATTCAATACCTGTCTTTCCCACCCGTTTCAGAAAATGAGTTTTCTTTCTCCCTTTATGTTAGGCCTATGTTGATTTGGTTACACATTTGGTTATGCTCATTTAGTGCAAACATTTTGCACAAGTTTTTCTGGAGTACACGTTAATATTCATTGTGGCTTGGTGGGAAGTTACACCAGTGCAGTTAATGTGAAAATCTTAAGTAACAGCCATGAAAATGAAGTAACTACATGCAATGTGTTTCAAAAGACAAACCACAGGGAAGGTTTGCGAAAGCACAAGGTAGCAGGCAAATCTTCACTTTAGACATCTTTTATAATGTCAAGGAAAGTGCACCATTTGATTAACAACACTAACTCCTGTGTAGCATGTTATCACTCGAGGCATGCCCTGTACCTCTCTCCTATATTTGTGCTGTTACAAGTTATCAATTCTTTTCCAGATATCTCTTCATCACATTACTATTCCCCCATCCCACCTCTCTACGCAGCACACAAAGCAAAAAACTAAAACACACTCAAGTTCAAACTTGCCACCCAACAGCCCCTATCTCCCTCTCTTTCTCTTAGTCACGTCCTGAAGTGCACGACTCTCATGCCCAGTTCCTGCTCTTGCCAGAAAGGAAAAATACAGAATCGCCAGCCTGTGACTCGTAAAAATCACCCTTATTCATCCATTAGGAGGTGTTGCCTCAAAGCTGGCTCAGGATAAAACTAACAATGGCTCAAACTCTTCCTCAGGAACCACTGGGAATTATAACAGACATATTAAATGAACGTGTTTGATGACAGTAATGTGCAGAAACTGTACAGCAGAATCATATGTGCAGAGTTTTAAAGGTTGAAAAAAAAAACATACCAAAACAACACCAGCAGCCCATGCAGCAACAGAAAAAAAGAAACTGTTATATTTACCTTATCTTCTTCCATCCGCTCCATCTTTGCTGCTTGATGGAAGATACTCAGAAGAAAAGTACAACAACACTTTAGATCACAGACTGATGCCTCTTGGACTGAGCTGCCCTTTTATTCCTTAGGAGTACACACCTCTGTGCAAATAGTCAGAAGGAAAACCTGAAATTAAACAAACAGCATTATGTGATAACAGCAAACAGCAAACAAGCATTACAGTTAGAATAAATGCTTTAAGAATCTGAACATCTTCATCATCAGAATATTAAAATGCTTCCTGTGGATTATAATAGAAACTATTACCCTTTCCAGTAAGGACTATACACTACAGACCCAGTGGACTCAGATAGTAGGGAGCACTCTGCAGCCCAGACAGTTGAAGCACTTTTCTGCACTCAGTGAATTCAACAGGAGTCAGTGCCCAAAATGATAGTAAACCCCTCCCTCTGCTTCCGTATGCTCACCCTCCTCTTCTGCTCTCTCTAATTATAAAATCAAAAGAGAAAAAGTGATGCTGTCGCGTTGCTTATTTTTATCAATACAAATCATAAAATGCCATCTCAGTGGGCTGCAGAGACTATAATCACCCACATTGTTGCGATGGTGCTGCAGGTGATGCTGTACTGACTTTACTAAAACATGTTTTATTACGCGCAGTGGGTTACTTTAATTCTAATAATGTGACAACAACAACACAGACAGGAAATTCGGCACCTCAGATTAACACGTGAGCAACATTTTTTGACAGTGACAAAAAGCATGAATGAATCGGCGTGGTGAATAACAATAAATTAATGTTTGTTTACCGTTATGTGGGATTTGTGGGAGCCTTTGTGTATCCAGTAAACCAATCTTGTCCGGACCTGTTTGCTATGACAAATGTTCAATCCTCCCTCCTGTCTGTGTGATTTTATAGAAGGTGGTACAAGATCACCGGCACGTTTCAGTGTTTCAACTTGTCTTACTCATACTGGAAGCTCCTCTGTGCGTAAAAGGCGCACGCATCACTTCCCACTTTGTCGACTCACTTCGGATTTACTCGTCTCGTGTCGTAATGTCTGTGGCGGCAGCGCAGATGCATTTCCGCTCGCTTGAAGAAGGTGGACGTGCTCGGGCGAGCGTACTACAGTGACCAGAGATGGAGAACAAACGGTGCCGGTGAAAGGAGTCTCTGTGCTGCTGCTGGCCCGTCGGCTGCCCACCGGGGGAGCGAGAACAATGTGCACGGAGTTCAGATACAAAGCCTGGTCATGCAGAAATCATGAGACCGGCTCAGTGGGTGGCAAACAAACGGGGAGCCCCCCTAATTCTTCATCAACAACTGTATGTCTAAGCTTCACAGCCCACCTAAATCCCAGTCTGGAATTTGACACATTCTCCAGAAAAATGCGAGTCCCAGGGCCATTTTTAAACCCACTTGGTGTGCAGGTTTCTATTATTATTATTATTTTTTTTTTTTTTTTTGGTAAATGTTTACATTTTTATCAGATTCTCATCGACAGTTTTAACTGGAGGCCCAGGACGTTTGATCGTGGATTTGGGTGACAATTTAGCATTTAACGTTAAATATGAAAATGTTTTTTTTTTTCTGGTTTGGAAAAAATGTAGGCCTATTTTAAAAATAGAGATCCTGTAACTCCACATATAGCCCAAACAAAACAACTTAAAGATGTGAAAGCGTGGCAGTATCATCCGTGGGAAGTACTGAGGTCGGAAATATTGCCCCCACCCACCCCAGAAGTTCATGACCACATACCAAAAATAAAAGTATCTAAATAAAAGTATATAAAAGTTGAATTTTTCATTTTACATTCATACCATTACATGCTCAATTAAATTGTCTGTAAATTGTATTTCCCAACATGAAGATCTAAAGAAGTTAAAGCCTCCTACACGCTGCCAGGAAAAACAAACAAAACAACAACTTCTGGTGGGGGGGATGCTGAATCGAAAACATTATTTTTTATTTTTTGGTTGGCCTAAAAGTAGTCAATTGAAATAAAACTGGAATTAGCTCCCAGGGACATGACCTCTATGTCCACAGTGGAAGCTACAACCCTGATCAGTATTATAGACTCACTTAAATATGCAGAAATAAATGATGGAGTTATTATGAGTGTTGGTCTTCACTGATCAAAATCAAAGCCTTAACTTGGCCTCAACTACCAGCTCACTCTGTTACAGCTGATGGTTGAGGCTTTGAGGTTGTTTTCTAATGTAATTTATTTAATCATGCATTTGATCAGGTGAACTGTTGCCTAGATAACAGTCGAGTTAGTCAGAAATACACCCATTTATTCCTGAGCTAAATGACTGGAAACTGGATAATTGTTGACATCAAAACCAAATAGAGTTTGATTATTCATGTACTTATTCATTTATGTTCCTATTTTCATCATCAAAAGTGTTTCAAAACAGGATCTGAAAGGGAGATGATGATTTTCACAATACATCCAGGTGACTTCTGTTTGAGCCTTTAATAACTCATCTCTGTGGCTCGTTATGACCCCACCATGACGCATTGCATCAGAATTTAAACAATTGACTCCTACAAGACAGAAAGCCACTGTGATGCAAACAGGAAAGCGTAAACAAGTGTTTCCAGGAGATGTTCAAACCACATATTTAGAGCCCTCAGCTCTAACCAACCTGACCTTGAATATGATATGAAAATATAGGTTATATATATACTGTACATATTAATACACTTTAGAATACCTCAAAACCACCAAGCCTACTTTTGGACAGGTCCACTCACATTACAGATCTACAGTTGACAGCCAGAGACCAGGGGAAAAAGTGACCTGTGATCTGTTGAAACAGTGACTTTAAATGAACTTCATTCATTTCATCACTTCACTGTGGGTGGCTCCTTCCCTTTCTGTGTGTAATAGTCTTCGGTGGAATCAAGATGATTCAATTCAGTCTTGAAATAACTAACTAAACCTTCAAAAAAAAAAAAAGGAACTAACAAAGGGAGTTGTATGTGCAACTGTTCAGGTTCAGTGCCTTCGGTGGCTCTAAGTGTTTGTAACGATACTCTTCATTCTTTAGAAACTACACTTCTCCGTCCCAGCATCCCATCTGGATCCTGTGAGCCGTTGCCAAGGGAACTGATCCCACAGCATCTCCTCCAGTGACCTGGCAAATCAAATTATTAGACATCTGCAAAGAGCAAACAGATACACACACACACACACAGACACACACACACAGACACACACCCTGTAGCCTGGGCTCAAATTGTCAGTGTGTGTCGTGGACTGTTGCCAATTATTTGATAAAAATATAAAATGTCGCCCAAAATGTAAATTAAACTGACTTTTGCTCCTGGCTGGAAGCATCCTATAGGATTTTCAGAAACTATATATAAAGTAGAGCCTGTTCCTTCCTTTGTTTTGCTTATTGTGGCCGTCGTAGTGCACCACCAAAGGTTTTTAATTTTTATTCTTTGAAGCTTTTACTTAAAAAATGAATAAAAAATTCTATCAGCCAATTTGTAACATGTTTTGCTTTAACAATGTTTGAATAGGGAACAACAAAAAGAACACCTAACACCTAACGAACCTCTCACACCCACAATTTCCCCCTGAAACTTCCTGCTTAAAGCTTAAAAGTTAAGTTAAGAAAACACTTGTATTCCCACACTTCACTACATATATCCTGAATATTTCAACACTTCACTGAACCTGTTGGTATATTATGGTATATTACATTGAGCAAAAAAGACACAGTAAACACGTGTTTAGGCTGCGTGATTGAATCAAATAAAAATATTCTAAATGTTTGCATAATTTTATACACATTTCCCTTTAGTTCAGCATGGCATTTTAAGTATATTTGGTAAGTTTGGGGTCTTATGTGGGTTTGGACATTATAAACATGTATTTATAATGGTAATCCAGTGGTTCAGGATCAACAGGGTTATAAGGTAATTTATCTTAAAGATCTGATGGACAGTGGAGAGCTTGTTACAGAGGCATGGAGCATCCTGAGGACAGGTTACTGTAGCTTTTACTCATTTAAATTTGGTGCAACAGTGCCACCTTGTGTTTATGGGTTGCCATTGACTCACGTTGACACATTGACATTCACAGTTCTCTGGCAGCCACAATCTTATGAAAACAGTTTTGTTTCTTCCAATATTTACTTGATGTTCTGTTTTTTGTACCTCTTTAACATTTCACCACCACAACTGTGACAGTCCATCAGTATGGGTGACAAGCAAAGCCTGAAGAGGAGTTTATTTGGTCTACAAATCAACACAGCAGAGGGGAACACACCCTTTCTGGCGTGTCAGGACATATTACAGCATAGCTGAAGTGAATGGTTGCCAGGGGAGGATGTGGGTAGCTGATGATAATCGAAGGAAGATTACAACTGTGCTCTGAGGATGGAAGAGTCAATAGTGTAACTGTAATACAAACTGTAACACAAGGCACTTCATTAAATCAAGACTTTGCCTCTTACTAATGACCCTCAAAGTTAAAATCACCTACCATGACAATGTGAAGTAAACAGTGACGTGATTCATTTGTCTGACTGATATGTAATATTTATACACATTTAGAGAGGAAATGTATACGACAGCATCGGAGGAAATAAGACACTGTGTGGGTGACTGCCTCCACCTTGAACTTATGTTGGATGTTACTTTTGAATTAAGGTAATGAATGATAAAATTCAATAAAGTTGGTAATTCAGCAAAACCTTAATTTGTATTATTGTTTTAAAAAGTCATTGACACCCTGCATCTTTTAGAATAGATGTACTATAAAAGGTGCTGTGTCTAAACCTAAATCCTCGTTTTAAAGTGAATCTGTTTCTGATATTTATCTCTGAAACCTGTTCATATAGTAAATATTTTGTACATCTTTAGACTATTTGTGCCATGAAATCATTGACGTTCATCTACTTGTTATAGAGAAAGCAGAGGATGTCAAGTTAATTATGTGAACTTCCACATATCCACCTCTGATGAAATACACTAATGCTGTGGTTTCCAGTACAAAGTTGTTGAGAGGGTGTAGCACCAACTCCATGTCAACACAGCTGATCCAACCTATTGATCAGCACTTCAGATACTGGTCGTCAAAGAATTACTCAGTCACCTGACATCAATAATCTTTATCATAACAATGAACAGGTAAGATGTTTGGCCATGGAGATACAGCTCAACTGTGCCACAGTGTGGTAAAAAATGAAATAGTATTGGTGTAAAGTATTACGCCACCCTCTGGAGAAACTTTGCTATAGTTGAGTTTTCACAGTAGACAGACCTGAGGGGTGTTCCAGAGAGGACTAAATAAACACTTCTGCAGATTATTGCGTCATCTCTGGTGTAAAGATAAATATCAGGATAGCTGAAGGCTATGTTGGGTAATCCAGAGAGACTACAGGTAAATCTTAACAAAATTCAAATTTAGAACCAGTTTCACTCCAAAACAACCCTGACCACTGAAGGAGCAGCCATGCACATAAAAACTTGATACAGACCTGCAGACACCCTGATGACATAAAACTTGCCCATCTGAAAGATTTCCCCCAGAAATTATATATTACACAAGTACAAACAAAATCAGTACAGCTGCCATGAACAGCAAGAGTTGATCAGTCTGTGGCGCATCAAGTGCTGACATGTTTCTTGATCTTTAGTGATTCAATTGTAATGTTGAAAAAGATGACAGTATAGGCTTGACTGTACTCAGGTTTTACATATTGTATATTATGCAGCATCTATTGGACAACCCCAGACAGTGACTGTTGTCAGATAGCATTACCATACCCTGCCTTCAATACAGATATGACTGATATGCTATCACCCTCTCTATCTACCCCTGAACAGGTTCAGTTACTTAACAGTATTAACTCCAGTACCAGCCAACCAGGATGCTTTATGAAATTAAGTTACTGATTTAAGAAAAAAAGTTGTCTGACTTGGAGAAATTCCCCACCAGTAAATCCAATATAACAAAGTACTGAAACTGCATAATGAACAACATCCTTTTAATTAAATCCGCACTGAATTTATTGATTAAACAATGCTGGAGAGTAGTTTACAATCATGATGGGAAACAAAATAATTAATAACAGTAACATCAATGATGATGATGATGATGATGATGATGATGATGATGTGAAAGCTGTTCGAAAATGTCCTTAGGCACACTACAGAAGTAAAGGTGCAAGTAACAGAATGTCCTGCACTGGACTGTCCTCATCAATAACGGCCTGGCAATTTCAGACCTTCCCTGGGAAACTTCCATTCTCTATCTGCTCGTCCCATTTGGCAACCTGTGGGAGATATTAAAGAAAACATTAGCCCTTTGTGACAGCAAACTAATGCTCAAGTATCAACAGAACTGTTGCTTTACACCCACAGTAGTTTCTTGTCAATCCCCAGAACATAGCACCACAACAATAAATATATGATGGAACAAGAACACAAAAAGCAGAAAAAAAGAGAGGTAAATTGTATTTATCTTAAAGGAACTATCAGAACTGTGATCCTATAACTTACCCAGCTCATGGGACAGAGGCTCTTGTAAACCCTCTGGTACCAATCACAGGGAGCCACATCCTGGTCTTTGGCTGACAGGGCCTTGTTACACCTGTGGAAGTCTGGAGCAAAAAATAACAAAAGAGTTCACTGTTACTCGTCTGACACAATGGTCATACTAAAAACACTATAAAACAGGACAGTCAGTACCAGCATGATAATGTGTACAACCAGAACTTAACTTGGTTCTCTACTTTGTACATTTTATTAACAAGATGTTGAAGCTTCAATATGAGACAGAAAGTAACCGTTACACCACCATAATTCTTCTTTTATAAGCTCACAAGGTTATTAAAGGAGGCATGTCAGACAAATTAAGTTTCAGAGAGAAACTGATTCAATCGGGTTTTTGTATGTTTTTTTAATCTGCATAAATAAAATTGGCCAACATTTCCATTGCAAAGTTAAAAAAAGATATAAAGGCAAATTCAACTCTGCAGTTTGAATCTGTTTTATAAAATGTTGTTGTCAATGGATTCATCTGAATACTGATTCCAGTTGAGCATATAGTTGGCATAATGTCCAGAAGAAATTGTTAAACATGTATTATTTAATACCACCAATGCCATGTGGAGGTCACATTTGAAACACTTCTTAATAATTGAATGACAACTGATTTGTAAGCTTCAGTTAACTATCTTATGGTGCACAATGTAAATTTGACAACTGTATCTACACAATATGTATAAAAGGATTATAACTAAACAACCACAGACTTGCTGATTGTGCACGTTTTATTGGTGCACATAATTAAAATACTGTTATATTATTAACATTAAAATACAAATAAAATATATTTGTAAGTGTTTTGATACCAACTTCATGCAATTTGTGAAGCTAACATTATATCTGTTGCAGAAGTATCTATATACATCATGACGAGTTAAGGCATCTCTCAGTTTTCATCTGTAGTGCCTGTCCTCGTATACTATGTCTAAACAGTTTTTAAAAGTCTCATGAACGAATAATCACAACATATTGATCCATGTCCTCACCCAGGTAGTTCTGGAAACAGTTGCGGGTCTGGTTAGTGTTGGGGAATCGGGCGTCAAAGGGAGCAGTCCTGTAGCCCTTGATCTTCTCCTCAATATTCTCAGACATGTTTATGAGCTTCAATTAGACGTCTAAATGGTTTTGAAACAAAGCACAGGGTGGGTTAACTTACAGTTGCAACAGATTTATAAAACACGTTAGATGACAACTAACACCAACACAGCTATCAGTGTAACCTCCACACAATCATCCATGTTAGACGGCTAAGCTAAACATAGCGTTATGATCAGAAGTTAAATTAAGGTTACGCTTTGTTTACGCTTTTATCGCCACTCAGTGCTGGTTTGTTATCAGACCTAAGCATACATACTAGCAAGCTAGCTATCTAACTCTTAACGTGACACGACCTCATAGCTTTACAAGTTAGCATAGTTTGTATTGGTTGGCAAAGCGTTAGTCAGTTAGCTACTGCTAGCTGTTAGCTCCTTGCTAGCATGGTAACATATCTGTATGTGATTGTTAGCGAACACATTTAAGAACGCCTGGTTGTTCCGAGAGTTTTGGTGGGTTCAAATATCAAAAAGCCTGAGAGAGATACACTTAAAGTTTGTAAAAAGAACACAAAATTTCAGAGTTACTGACAGCTAACCTTGGGACGTTTCTTGATGTGTCCTCGGTCCTCTCCGGAAAGATGTCCTTGCTCGTCGACGCGCAAAGGATCCTGGGATACCGGGTGGTGGGAATGCCTGAGATACCAGACATCCTGTACCTAACTTCAGTTTTCAGGTTTCCAAAATCAGTTTCATTGATTTTTATTGAACTATAATAATTATCACTAGCCTGTTTCCTCTTCTAATTATGTATTTGTATAATATTATTATAATATATAATGTTTTTGCAGCAGTGGAAACAATCACAGTAAGACCAGATATCTTGTAAGAAGTGTAAACAAGAACTTTACCTGACAAAGAAAAGAAATGCACATCTCTCATCAGATGAGATTTGGTTGCCACTGAGCATGCTCCATGTTGTGACTGAAACCTAAGTGAAACATTGCACAGAGAAGGTATCCCATCGGAGGCACCTGTAATGGAGAGATCACTTCAGTTTACAAGTCGAATGCAGCAGAGACAAAATAGACCAATTACAGTGGAATATATAATGTTGCTTTAATGATATTTCTCACCTCAGCAGTTGGATGGATCCACTCTAAATTACAGTATGTTTGATTTTGAAACATAACATTAGGTTACCTAATCTTGGATGCAAAGATGCCCTCACATCACTGACTATAGGACTAAATGATTTCAAGATAAAATCAGCTTAAAGCAATAGTCAACCCAAAATGTAACCATGTAGTATCAAATAGGCTTGAAAGGTGGCTGACAAAATTGGGTACTAGTTCCTCCTTTCCGCAGAGCAACTGTGGTCAGCTTGAACTTTTAAATCACAAGTTTTTAAAGTGTAAAAAACAAAGTATCAAAATATGCGTAACAACATTTCAAACCAACACAATCTCTTTATTCATCTGTAATCTCAGTGTCTTACACTCATATTTTTGCCAAATATGGCTTGTGTTTGTCATGACAAAGAGAGGCCTAATATTTAAGTAGCCTACATAATAACAATATAAGTTTAAAACTTTGGGCTTGGCTTGGGTATTTCAAGTCAAAATATATAAAGTCACAAATCATTGTTAAAGTGTCAAAGTCAAACTCAAGTAATTAGATTTGTCTCAAGTCAAAGTCATTGACGGAAAGAAAATACAACTTTTAGAATGTAACCAGTTGAATGTTTCCAGTATTTCTTTTAAATTCCTTTGATAAAACATTTTTTAATGTTTGACAACATCAATCAGTAAGCCTATATTCTGTATTTGCCTGTTCCACATGTAACTGAAGCTATCACACATCAGTTTATTGGTATTGGGTGATTAATTGCTCAAAAATAAGATTGGCAAGGAGGCCAATAACAGCTGGACCTGATTTGTTGTATCAATATGATGCCGACATTGACGACTAATGATAATATCAGGCTGATGTTACAGTTACTGTACATGTTGTCCACATTTAAATTGAAGTAATCTGTTCTCTTCTCCCTCAGTGAATACAGACTTTGAAACAGTGGAGGAGCCTTTGAAATGGGACAAGGGTTATTGACCCATTATGACGTATCCGGTTTAGAAATGCAGATTTCGGAGGATCTAGCCCCTGAACTGGGACACAGTGACAGTCTCCTTTCTCTTTCCAGCACCATCTTCCTGTTGAAGACAAGGTCAAAGATCACAGGTGTCTCTGTCGCTCCCTCTAGCTTCCTGTCTCACTGTGTGTGTGCTTCCTTCGTCCTCTTTCCAGCAAAACGTCAAACTGGGCCCTCTGTGTGTTTTGTGATGCAATGCTTCTAATCATAAAATCACAACGCAGTACTGGATTTAAATGGCCACATTCATGAAAATCCGTTGTGGCTTTGAGGCCCTGTTTGATATAATTAAACTTTATTAGGATGAAACAGTGACACTACATTTCTGTTTAATCCAGACAGATAGAAAGATAAAGAAAATATATCTAGATTGCTTTGTGGTGTACAATACAGTATATAATATACCCAACAAGGTCTCAAAGACTCATATGTGTGTGTGAATTCACCCTTCTCTCACTCTCTACCAGTCTCTCCCTCTCTCTCTCCCTTAGTCAGGATATAGGTGTTGTCCACCGCAAAGGAAGGAAATTCTGTCACTTAGAACAATGGGCCTGTTTCTCTATCTATAGACCCAGAGAGGCTGAGAGGGAGAGAGGGAGCAGTTCTTGTCCAGTTAGAGAGAAAAAGAAAAAGGTATTTTAGTTAAGAGAAGATTGAACTAATGGGTATTAAGAATTAGAGATGTGTAGGTAGATGCATGACGGGTTTAGGCCTTTTGAAAATGGAATTTCGTCG
Organism: Macquaria ambigua; assembly: GCA_008360985.2. Taxonomy (NCBI): domain Eukaryota; kingdom Metazoa; phylum Chordata; class Actinopteri; order Centrarchiformes; family Percichthyidae; genus Macquaria; species Macquaria ambigua. Next base: position 176,315 of record VMKM01000447.1, on the reverse strand, counting down.
TGGGGAAAAGGAAACATACAAGGTTACTAGATTACTTTGAGCTGCGTATTTGCATTTTGGTGACAAAAAATCCTCATAACACACTAAAGAAGGATCAGAAGTAACTGTGGGTAAGTGTATTCAAAATCTAATACCTAAAAAAATTTGAATTTCCTTCGTGCACCATTTTGATTTCATGGTTTTCAAAATACTCCACCACAACATCAAGGACAGGATGCTCATTTAAAACTGCCATCTTTTCTGTCTAGAATGACAAAAGCAGATTTTATGTGCAGACACACAAGATCAAGATATGACAAGATTTGTAGTCTTGTCAGAACTCCTACTTCAAACGGTGGTAGTTTTCCAGAGGAATGCAATGATTTTGTTTAGGCCTCCAAATTTCACCTGTAAGGAGAAAAAAAGCAATTGCGATCCTTAATTTTGATGGTAATTTATATAGAAGTAACACTGAGAAATGGACACACAGTGACCTTTGGAGTGGGTATTTCCCTGTCAGTGCACAGCTGGACCTGAGTCCTATAAAAGATGTTTCCTGTTTGAAAATGGGGAAATTCACGCAATGATGTTCAGGGGCTGATTGGGGTGTTTTGCGTTTCTTTCTTTCTGTTTGTTTTCACCATGTTGACAACCTGCTATAGGTATCCTGTTGATATTTTGTGATGGTGACATCATGCCATTGTTATATCGTTTCAATCCTGGCATTGCTGACACACATTCCTCACTACAGTGTGGAGGTAGATTAAGCAGATTATGAGAAACATGGCATTTACAGTATCTTAAAATACTGCAGATTATTGAATTGAAAAGCCAAATTTGTTCTTAATATATGCATGTCTTTCTCGCTCCCTCTGTCAGATGGAGGGGTCTGGCAGTCCTCGCTTCAGAAAGCTCCATTTCCCAGTGGGTCTGTGGATCAACTCGCCCAGGAAACACTTTGCCAAACTAGGGGGTCGCTGGCCCAGCGCTGTCTCTGTCAAGTCAGTCTGAAGTTCTGTTAAACTCACTTTTTTATCTCCTGTTTTGCTTCCCTGTCATATATATTTGTTCTCAGGTTATGCGACTTTCGTGCCAGTTATTGTTTGGTTAGAATTCAGTGCCTGATAAGTATTGTTGAATGAACAGTTTATGTTTTGATGTCATCTTATCTTCCTTCCACTGTCATTAGTATCCTTTCAACCCTGCAACCTTTCCCTGTTTTATTTTAGTCCTTGTTGTTTTCCTTGTTGTTTGTCCGTGTTTAGTCAGTCATAATTCACAGCTGACTGGTCCCTTCCTTTCTCCTTCCTCTCTCCTCCATCTGTCTTCCCCTCCTCTGTTGTTCCCAGGTCGACCACCAGCTCTGACGCAGCCTCCCTCTACGAGGCCCCCTCTGCTCCTTCCTCTTCCCTTTCTAACTCCACCCCCTCGCTGGCTTCCCCTACCCCATCCCCATCTCCTTCCCCGGCCGTCCTCAGGCCACGGCCTGCTGGGACCCAGTCCCGCACAAAGCGCCTTTCCCATCTCTTCCTGCGAGGGCGCTCGAACAGCGACCGGGACCGGGCGGTGGGGGAGAGGGAGAGAGAGGTTTGGGCTCATTCAGCTGCTCCCTCCTCCCACCACTACTTGCCTCCTGCCTCTTCCTCTGCCCCGGGTCTGATCAAGATCTATGGGGATGCCCTCTCTAGTGGGGCCAACTATCGCTCCCTGCTGGCCAACATTCACTCAACAGCCAGGCAGCTCATCGCCCAGGTCATCACTCGGTACACTGAGAGAGAGAGGGAGGAGACAGATGACGCAGGTACGAGAGAGGGAAATTTTCTCTCATTTGGACCTCTGCTGTGACCCATTACTAGGAATTGTTTGCTCAAAATTTTTTAACCAATTGGGAATGACTTAATATAAACATAAACCACAGTGTTATGGAAAAATAATTACCCCCTCCTCCTCCTCCCTTCCTCCATTACCTTCTAGTTCTCCAAAAACACAGCCCAGAGGACTTCCTGTTGTGTGATGTCATTGGAAAGCCCATCCAGCAGCCAGATGGGGCTATCAAATGGGAGACAGAGTGCCGGAGAAGTGTTGCCCCATGGGAATGTCCCCTGTTGTTAGTGGACATGTGGCGGCCTAAGGATGGATTTGAGCGGCGCTTTGAAATCCAAAGAAAGGAAGACTATGAGAGAGAAGAGAGGGAGAGGGAAAAGGAGCGTGAGAGGGAGGGAGAGAATTATCAAGGTATGTTCAAGACTCAACAGGCAGGTATGTTAGCACTCAAAGGAAAATCTGACTCTATTAACATGACACCGGGTCAAATTGACCGATCCTCTGACTGTCTTGGCAACAGGTGTGCGCTGGCGGCGGAGCAGGATGTCATCAGGGGGCGGACCAGAGGAGAGCGAGCCCGGTCACCGTGGAAGGAACTCAGAGCTCAGGAGAAGCATCAGTGACATGAACCTGAGTCTGCGGCGTCGCCAAGGCAACCACGTCAGCAAAGACCCACGTGGCTCTGGTAACCGGCCTAACAACAACAACGGAGGAGTGCAGGACAGGAAGAACATTGTGAGCATGATCAACCCACAGCCAGGAGAGGTAAAGAAGATGATGTGGTAAATAAACACTGGATCAATCGTCATTTGGTGTTCTAACCATCATGTCTCTTTTTCAGATCAGAGCTTCAAAAGCTGAAGCAAAGGTTGGATGGACGAACCAGCCGGCAGAGGACGAGAAGGATTACTCCAGCTGTGACCTGGAAGTGATGTCACAAAGTTTGATCCTTCCACCCACAGACCGGCCCTATTTCCTGTTGCTGCAGGGTTACGATCAGAGCAAGGCAAGACATGTTGACAGATGATATCGCACACACAAATGCTCACAAACAACCCCCACACACACGTAAACTATGTAAACACAGGCAGACACACACACACACACGGACATTTGCATGGTATACTCTATAACAAGGTGCATATTTGCATGATTTGTGCAGACGTACACGTGTGCACACACCCTGTACATGACATCATACCTGCATGTCTGTAATCGCCACATACCATCAGGATTTCCATCCCTTTATAAGCCTCTCCCATTCAGCATCCTGCACAAAACAGCCTCAGAGCAGCACAATGCCTCAACAATTTATCCAACGAAAGCACAAAACCCCTCTGTGCACATCACTTCATCTCACACAATGACCTCACACAGCTCTCCATTGTAGCAAACTGTGACACACTTCATACCTTATCAACCGCCTTCTGTTCAATTTCACATCTCTAAGATGGAAGATTGATATAAACCATAGTACTTAAAAGATAACAGACCTCCCTGACTTTCTTCTGCTCTCCACTGTGGGTTTTGTTTAGGATTTTGTTTTGTACATCATGGTGGGACATACGCATGTGTTTGGAAGAAAGCCCACAATGAGGGAGAAAGAAAAGGATAGAGAGAGGGAGAGGAAGGGGAAGAGGCCTCTGAAAGTGGAGACGTTCCTCTCTGCTCCTGACCTCTTGGCCAGACACCTACTGGTCAGGAGAGACTCGGCTGTTCCTGATACGCCCACTGGACAAGGTACTAGAATAGTCACTAACTCATATCACACTTAGATCCATGGTACACTTGCTGTGTTAAAGTCTACCTTAATCTAATTTTATCTTATTGTAGCTTTGATGCGGCCCTTCAGAGGAGGTGCAGTCACACACAACGGAGTGGCCGTTTACAGGGAAACAGTCCTAAAGCCTGGGGATGTGATTGGTCTGGGGAACCACTTCCTTTTCCTGTACCGTGACCCCCGTGTGACTCCAGCTCCACCGCTGGCATTAACCTTGCCATGGCAGGCTGATGCCTCCACCACCTGCTGCCCCTCAGGGTTGGTGGACAGACAGGAAACACTGAGGCAGTACCTGGGATCTCCGGAGGCAGTTCTGAAGTTCCATCCCCGTCATGCAGATTCCCTGCTACAGGTGTGACGGGAAGACAAAGAAGCTATAAGCTCTTACTAACTATGCATTTATCTGGTATCTGGAAAAATGGCCTTGATGACATATGTTATGTGTTAATCCCTCACTTTTCTCTTAGGAGATAATCTCCAAAAATTCCTCTCCAGACTCTGGGGGTGGGCCTTTAGCTCCTGCTTATCTCCTGTCAATCATGATAGATCATGCCTCCAAACACCTGGACCCCGCTCTCACACCACAGATATTACTCAAGTCAGCCAATCTAATTAAAGAAATTGTCTGGGTAAGTAAAAAAGCAACAACAGCTCAATATATAAAATAAAAAATTATATGTGGGGTGCCCTGGTGGCCTAGGAATTATGGCACCAACCATGAAGCACAACGACCACAACAACCGCAGACCTTTGTTGCATGTAATTTCCCATCTCTCCCTCTCCCCTCATTTCCTGTCATCTTTCTACTGTTAGCTCTGTAATAAAGGCATAAAAATACAATAATCCAATCCAATAAATACTAAAAAAAACTCTACTTAGGCACAGCAGTGGTTTGAGCTAAATGCTAACGCTAATACGCTCAAAATAACAATGCTAACATGCTGATGTTAAGCAGATAAAATGTTTACCATGTTTGCCATGTGTTAGCATGCTAACATTTGGTAATTAACACTAAACACAAAGCACAGCTGAGGCTGATGGAAATGTCACTAGTTTTGCAGGTATTTGGTCATAAACTTAAGTATTGGACAAATTGATATTTTAGCTAGAGTTAAGGTCAGGGATTCACCAAAGTCATTACAATTCGACCTAAGGGGGAAATAAATGTCTGTACCAAATTTCATGGCAATCCATCCAATAGTTGTCGAGACATTTCACTTAAAAATGTCAACCTGCTGGTGGTGCTAGAGGAAAAGTCAGGGGATCACCAAAGTCAGTAGGATTCGTCCTCTGGGAACCATGAATGTCAATCCATCCAATAGTTGAGTTATTTGAGTCTGGACCAAAGTAGTGGACAGACCGACATTGCTATTCATAGCCAGCCTGGCTACAAAACAACAGCTCAACATATAAAATGTGCCAAATGGGATGTTAAGTAAAATAATACAGTACCTCAGAAGTGTAGTAGTGGTTCATCTGTGGAGCACGTAATGACTGAACCATGAACCTTTTTTGGGATAGTATTGCATGACCGTATGGCCATGACCACACTTAAACAAGCTTGGCAGAAAAACATCAGGTAGGCAGACTGAGATTGCCACATTTAGTCAAACAGAAAAACCAGCAGACAGACATATGCCCTTCATTGTGGCCTGCAAAGTTGTGGACAGGAGCGAGGATGAGCTGATGTCACTGCCCTTCTGCTGGAAAATGTGCTGTAATTGTCCTGGCTGCAGGGCTAGACTCTGCTCCCCCTCCTCCACCCCCACACTAAACTAAGATGTCTCTCCTCTCTTCTGTCTCCAACTCTCTTTACAGGATAACATTAAGGAATTTGGGGATAAGCATCCCACGCAAAAGTAAGAACATTTTTGTTCTACGTCATGTTTCCTCTGTTTAGAGATCTCCTTCTGAGTGATTCATGATACATTTGTGCTTGTGCTGTTATGTCTCTGGTAAATTCTTCTAGTATGATGAAAGCATTGTAACACAGTGATGTTGAAAAATGGCTGAAATATAGTTGAGGAATAATAACTCAGTCTATTTTTACTCACAATATGGTGTGTTTCACTTTTAAAGCACAAACAAAACACTGACAGGAGAATGTACACAATCATTTTACAGCTAAAATAACTTTGGCATTGCATAAATGTTTCCAGTTCCACGGAGCAAGAAGGTGAGATAAGCACACCGAATGTCCAGAAACTGTCATCTGACCTTCGACCTCTGATGTTCTGGATGTCAAATGCCACAGAGCTCCTTAACTTCTTCCAGGTCAAAGTTGAAACCATGGAGAAAGAGTGGGAGTTTGAAGGTGAGAGTGATTTGAATACAATGGAAATTACTGATTCAAGTAAAAATGTACTTTTAGAAGCTATGACCGTTCAATGAAATACCACAGAACTTTGGCAATGTTGGACAGAGAAATTAAAGCAGACACAAAATCTTTAATTCATCTTAATGATCGTTTCTTTAAAGCCCCAGGGGACCCACTTTTGACGGCTGACATGGACACCTGCTCAGAAGCTCTGGCGCAGCTGGATGATGTCATTATGCACACCTTCCAACAGTGTGTGTATCATCTCACCAAGGTACAGTATAAAAAACAAGACAAAAGCTGTGTCCCAAATCCATACTACATACTAATTCTATACAGTATACTACTTTTCCAATTGTCGTTGTATATTGTTTTAGCAGTTAGTATAAAAGAAAACCCCAAACATAGTTACCATTTTATATGTGTGACGCCAGATGTCAATCAAACTGCAACTTTGGAAAGCCACTGCCAATTAAACTTCACAAAGAGACAGCAAAATGTCTTTCTCAAGACCCAATACATATTTTTTTGTTTTCCAAGATGTTTCTGGAACTGTCTCACCACCAGCCACAATTTCTTTTAATTTTTTCCAGCTGTGAGCAGCAATTTTCTTTGTGCTTTGCATTCTGGGAGAATAGTGTGCATCAACAGCACGTTTGAAAATCGACTATATTTAGTATGTGTACCGTCTAATTTCAGTATACTTCCTTTTGTCACATTTCCAGTGTAAACATACTAAAAACCTTTTTAGTATTAATATGTAGTATAGATTTGGGACTTGCCTACTTGTCTACAGCCACACTAGAGGCTAACATGTTCACAATGATAAGGCTAACATGCTGATGTTCAGCAGGTATAATGGTTACCATGTTCACCATCTTACTTTCGCATGTTAGCTTGCTAACATTTGCTAATTAGCACTAAACACAAAGTACAGCTGAGGCTGATGGGAGGCTAATAGTTTTGCAGGTATTTGGTCATAAACGACAAATTAAAAGCTTGAACTGATGATAGCGCTAGAAAAAAAGTTACTAGAATTCATCCAGAGGTGGACACGAATGTCTGTACCAAATTTCATGGCAATCCATTCAATAGCAGTCGAGACATCTCAACTGTAAATGTCAACCTCATGGTGGAGCTAAACCACCTGAGCTAAAGTCAGGTGGTCACCAAAGTCAGTAGGATCTATCCTCTGGGAACAATTAATATCTGTAAAAAATTTCATGGCAATATTTGTTGAAATATTTCAGTTTGGACCAAAATGGTGGACAGACTAACAGACAGACCAAGATTGCCATCCCTAGAGACACACTCAACAACTCTTCACTTTCCCCTCCATCCTCTACATCTTAATCCATCCATCCATCCCCCTCCCCCACCCATCATTCCAGCAATATATATATATATATATATATATATATATATATATATATATATATTTTTTTTTTTTTTTTTAATCAAACATATTAACTCAAGTTTCTGTCCTTTCTGTCCACAAAGACCCTGTACTCACTCCTTCCAGCTCTCCTGGACACCAACCCATTCTCCAGCGAGGAGAAGGAGAAAGAGAAGGATGGAGCTCGGGGCGCAGAGGGAGAAGAGAAAACTGGAGGGGAAGGAGAGGTGGACGATGTGTCCGCCTTACCGCCCAAAGTTGCCGGGCTGGTGGAAGTGTATCGCTGTTCCCTGATGCTGTCGCGGGAGGCTTGTCTGTCCCCGCCGCTCACCTCCCAAACCTTTGGCTATCTCTTCTTCTTCACCAACACCTCCCTGCTCAATACTTTGCTGGAGAGAGGTGAGAGGGCACTGGTTAAAGTGAGCCTATGTAACTTTTGATGAGCAGCGGCCACTGTGACCACAAGCAGAGAAGAGTCATAAAGTTAGTGACATTAATCAGTAATGCCAGTTATACAGCGATATCCAGTTTCTAACATTAGCTAACAATAAGCTGCTGGTCATACCAGACCAGGTAAGGCTGTAGCAGCAAAACCCCTGAGTGTATTGAAGTGAGCAGTGGTGTTTTATTGTTTATTAATTAAACTTTTCATTTGTAACAGGAAGATTGTTCTATCTCTTTGTCACAGAGTCAAATCTCATAGGCTGAGGATATAAGTGTTCTCTCTTCTATTCACATTTTTCGGAAATTGACACATTCTGTTCCCTCACATGCCCACTTCCTTTTTTTTTTAGATGGGCTGTTTTCGTGGTCCAGAGCTGTCCAGATCCGTACAAACTTGGACCTGGTTCTGGACTGGCTACAGGGGGCGGGATTAGGAGACATAGCCTCTGAGTTTATGAAGAAACTGTCAGTCACGGTCAACTTCCTGTGTGTTCCCAAGACTCGACTTATCCAGGTAACACAGCTACATGTGCAGAGTGCCTTCTCAGCCCTAACCCAAGATTATTAATTAAATCATTAAATAATTTTTCTCCCTTTATTAACCTCTCGTCTTCCAGTCATCATGGACTAGTCTACAGGAGGAGCATGTCTTGTTAAGCCCTGCCCAGTTGCACCACCTGCTCACCCATTACAAGCTGGGTCCAACCAGAGCCCCACCAGCATCCTGGGCCCCTCCGCCAGGCACAGAGCTGTGTGGAGGTAATATATAAATAAATAAAACTAACAGGGGTAAAAATTCAACCATGCAATTGTGAAACTGTGAAATTATCTGTTAAGTGAATTGTTTCTTTTCCTTGTCTGATCTTTTAGACATCTTTGAGAGCTTCCTGGATCATCCTCCTCTAATCCTGCCAAATGAGACTCCACGCCTTGACCTCTCCCAGCCAATCCCAAGCCCAGAGCTCCAAAAGGAAGTGACACGTCTCCGCACCTTCTTGTGGGGACTCGACCAGGATGAGCTCCCTGCCAATCAGAGGACTCGGCTTTGAGGAAGCCCATATTTGTCTCGTAGAAGTAAAAAGGATATCACCAGAAACAGCAAACCAAACTCCACACCACAAAAAATGCAAACTGGACACATTTTCTGCATTTTGTTGCCTGGTTGTTGTTTTTTCATGACATTTCCATATCAATTCATTTATTCATTTAGATATTTTCAAGTAAGAGAAATGTATTGGCTTTGGTATGTCTTTATATATTTTATTTTAAAGCAGGGAGTAAAACACCATGTCTGTTGGGCCACGCAGTGTTATGCTTTACATGACTGTTTTACTTGGCTTGCATGTATGTTTTTAAACTACTTGTTTTTAATAAAACACTCTAGTCTAAAAGACCTACAGTTTCCGCATGATCTTTGACAAGCTTGTTTCCCACAGCAGGGCCCCTTGGGCTTGGCAGTCGCCTCAACTTCAACACCAAAGGAATATTCCACAAGGTGGCGATGCAGGACTCATTCCCCTCTGACGTTAAATGATGAGTCTGCAGGTAGAATAGCTTGACTAAGGAGGCGATCACACAACTGCATTATTGTCTGCTCCAAAGGCCCATTCTCATTTCCTGTAATAATGGTAGCATTTTACAAAAGGTCATGACTCAAGCAAGCAAATGAGACTGTGACGACCACACACAAAGGTTACCTTTACCAAGGTAAGCTGTCGTAAAGGAAAAAGCTGGTGACTTAAGAGCAGGGGAGATTGTAATTTCCCTTTGGTTGATGTGACACACACAAGTGGTCTGATCAGTAGGGTTTCCAATTTCATTAATGTGGTACAATCCCCTGGCCCCATAAAAAAACTCCAGCTCATTAAGCATATATTGGCAAGTGGCTGTCATGAGCAGACAGCAGACAGGTGATACCATCAACAGGAGTGAGTAACAGTAACAGCTTAACTTGAACTTGAACTGTCACAATTTTGTAATATCCACTCAATCTACTGTCTAGTCAGCCAGACTTCTTTAGAAAAAGAGTTCACTACTTTCTTTGTTTTGAGAGTGAAGCTCTATGACGTCTCCATAAACTCTCTCAAAGTTATCATGCTCCTCCTTTGGCGTCCGACCAAATGGCTTCCTTTCTTCCGGTCAGCTTCTCAGATGAATTCCTTTACGGTAAAAAGCTCAAAAAAACATCAGTCCCGTGAGAGACCCCGGCTTACATCATCACTGTTGCCTCCGGTTCTGTCTCCCCAATTTCTTACAGCTGACATCAAAAAACATGCCATTGAGAAAGACCAGTTATAGATTATGAATCATGAGAAGAGGCTCCCTGTGGTTACATTTATCAATTAAGTGATTGTAATCACTCTCATTTGAAATTCAATGTGGTGTATGAGTGAGAGTGAGACTGTGTTTGTGTGCTAATTTCAACTTTCCAGTAATGTCAAACAGATGTAGTCTGTAGCTTTATAATTAAACACAGATGGGGTTCAGACTGGTATAGGTCCATGCTGATTGTATGATATTACAGTAGTCTGTGATACAATACGGTGACCAATGTCTGAGTAGTATTAAGTAACATGTAAGGTTTAGTAAGCATGTGACACACACAGTTTTCTGTGATCTCAATCACTGACACAGACAAAATGTCATACACACTTTCACCCAGAATTGCGTAGTCACACACACAATCTTTTTTCTCTGTCTCTCGCACACGCACGCACAAGTAGATTTCTTTACCCAGGTGCAGAGTCCCACACCTGTTGTAGCAGCTCTCTGTAATTAGCTCAACACAATTATCATTGGTGGATGGAGGGGGTGTGTGTGTGAAGACAATGGGGCAGTTATTCTCTCCCTATCATCTCCTTCTCTCGCCCTGCTGCCGAGTAATGAAAGATTCTTCCCTTCTTCAAAGAGACGGAGTTTCCTACAAAACAGCTGAGTCAGAGGAGAAAAGAGAGAAGGATGAAAAGAAAAGGAGAACAGTAGGGAGGCAAGCGCGGTAATGCAATGCTGCTGGTGTGAGGCCCAGTGGACCACAGTGATTGTGTTCATTGTTGTTACACACAGGAGTCATTTTCAGGAACCAGAAAAGGCCCATGGCTCTCACACTTAAGACTAACAGCTACAACCTGGCACAGCCTCAGTATCTATTTGTGATCTGGTAACACTTTACCTGAGCCCTGCGTCATCCTAAAGCCCACAGAATAAGGAGGTTTTTCAAGTCATACGTCAGGGAAAGGGCAGAATACGATGACTGTATAGGCTACTGATGGAGGTTGTGAGACATGTTTAATCAGGAACTCTGAGGGGAAAGTGTGAGGGGTTTAAGTCCATAGTAGTCATCATTACCAAATATTGTAGGATCTGGTTTCTTATACTGTACCACTGGGGACCAAAATTGTATTTTTTATCCTGGTCTCACAAGGCAAGGGGAGCAATATTACTTTTATGAGTGTGGGTCCCAAGAAATAAGGCTAAATCTCTTACTTTGGGTCTCAGACTGAAAATATTTGAGGACCTGGCTGTATAAGACACAGTCACCAGAGAGTCAGCTCTAGTCTGAAACAAAGTGAGAGTGGAATATTGTGCATGGCTCCGGGCTGTGTCCTGTGTTAAGGCCAGGAAGGAAACAAGGGAGCAGGGGAATCTCTGTTAGGTCACAGACAGACAAAAAGACAGACTGGGGGTGTAGGAATCTGTGTGAGGTTTGAGACGAGTGGTGAGAAGGTCAGAGGTGCCGGGAGGGAAATCTGTTAGATGCAGACAGACGACAGACTGTGGCTGAGCACTTGAGGCGGATGAAATGGACAGCAGGGCCTCAGTAAGATAACTAAAAGGCCAAGAGAAAAGCCTTGGTCTTCCTCAAGGGACAGATCTGTTTTCTCCTGGTTACGTCACCCGAACGTGAAATGCACACATAAACACACAAACTTTTTTTTTGGTGCACACATGCATGCCCTTACACACAAATGCACACGCAGGGATATAAAAGAACCCCTGTGAGGTCAGATCCACCGGGCTGAGGCTGTCCACTGTTAGTAGGACTAGCCAGCTAAGCCTCACAGTCTCACTGGCAGCTACAACCACCACCACCAACCACTATACCCTGCCTTGCCCTGCCCTGCCCTGCCCCGGCCTTCTCTCCACTGGCGGCTGTCTGTCCGGACCTGCTGCTGCTGGTTCTTCGGGGCAATAGTGCGTTTATGTGTGTGCTTTTCAATTTGGGACAGGGCCAGTGCCACCAATTTGGAACTGGTGGTCTTTTCCTCTTTTCCAAAATGTCCTCATCTACCTTTTCCCTCCTTTCGTCTTCTTTCCTCCTGTTTTCCTGCCTCTCTCTCTCTCTCGTTCTCGCTCAGTATGTTTCTCTCGGGCCGGGGGGCCTGTGGGCCTGTGGGTAGGGGCCTTATTCCATCAGCCTGGGGCTTCTGTCAGAGGCTTGTTCCATTTTGCGTCATGGTGTTGACTGAGCGGACCCCACACTTAACTCCCATAGAGCTATGGGGTTGGGCGGCAGGGCGGCCGGCGCGGGCTAACGCGGCCCCGTGTTCAGCGTGGTAATCTGATGGCCATGTTTATTTTATGCAGCTCTCCTTTGATGGAGCAGAAAAAGTCTTTGGGCTTTTTGTTTCAGCACTTTCACTGCCAGGTCAGAGGTGCTCGCCGTGGTTACGCTCAGGAAGAATAATATTTGCCCTTATATTCGCTCCAAACAGGCTTTTTTCCATATTAGTGTCAGGGATACTCTCTGGGTTTCTGCCTTCCACTGATTCGGCACATTGGAGGTGAAGGGTGGTGGGGGACCGCACCTCAAAAGCATCGCTCCCTGGAGGATAATGGGGGTGTTTCACAGGTCGTCCCTGGGGCTTGTTCCTATACCCCTGAGTGAACCCCCGTCACACTCAGCTGCGGACCTGAGAGACAGCCCTGCAGCCATATATATAAGTCCCAGTAGTGAAAGAAAACACACACATAAACACATAAAAACACTCTCCCTCCTGCTTGGCTGCCCCGGACTCCACCTCAGCTGTCAGTCGTCCAAACCTCCCAGGGGTTCGTTTTAATGGAGTTACCAAAAAAACAGTTACCTCTCCTTGTCTGCCTGTGCCTTTCACTGCCTCACCTCAAAACTCACACACCCACCTATCTGCCTTGTGTCAGCTGTTTCAGATGGGTCGAAAAGCCAGGAAACCGCACAAAGTCATTATATGAGGTTTTGACCTAAACGTACGAGAGAGACAGAACTGTCCACGTTCACTGGATCGAATTCTGACCCCAATTTGTTCCGTATAACCACAGCATAAAGTACAAATAAAGTCTCATGTGTTGCCCCTCATCACACTGCTTTGCACTTACTGTGTCTCTATTGAGCTTTACAATGTTGATCTGACCTGGGAAAGTGTTCTCTGAGCGGCGACTTACAGGACTCGCTTTGTCACGCAAGAATGCTTTTTACTTTGAAGATTAATTATTACGAAGCTTTTGAGAGAAGAAGCCCAGATTGCGGCTGGAATATTGTTTATCTATCTCGATTTTGTTATTGTAATTGGCCAAGGTCTATGCTATGATCATGATATTACAGGAATGAATCATTGTCATACAAGATAAGACACCCTGGGGAGTTTTATATGGATAATGTTTCATTTCCTTCTAGGTTGTTCATTATTTATGATCTGAATACAGAAAAGACTGGGTTTAGGCCAGATAGGAACAATAAGCACACACGCACACACGTACACCACACACACACACACACACACACCAGCGTGCATAAACAGAAACTAGATCACCATCAACCGTCCTCTACACCTCTTATCTTTCCATTGGAGATGAATAGAAAACCATGTACACTTCCTGCCCTCCTCCGTATATCCCATTATCCACCTTTCTGTCCTAACACATTATGCATGTTTCTGGCCTCCCGTGTGACTGTGAGGTATGTGCTTACTCACAGATGAATGAGCCTAAACTCTGATGTAATCCAGGGGAAACAGGGAAACGAGAAGGGGGGGGACTACCCTGGTGGTAGGTAATCCAATCCCTCCTGGTGCAATTTAGCAGCTCAATTACCTCAACAATTACCGACTGGCTGCCCCCAAATCAGCACCAGCAGCCAGACAAAAGGGTTGTAGACTTGGCTTGTTAGTAGACACTGATGTAAAGTCAGATTTAGTAGGACACTGCAGAAGGGAAGCTAATCTGGATCAGGGTTTGACAATGTTGTGTTCGCTGTTCAAACTGAGCTTGAAAGCCTCTGCAGATGGCACTGTGCGGGAGACAGTAGAAAAGCCGGGTCAGTGAGTCATAAAGAGGCGCTGTCAGTCAAACCCAAGGATTCACCAGCCAGATATCTGCCTGTGAGCTGTGTGTGTGTCCTCCTCCTCTTCCCACTCACTGTTACCCAATCAGGGGCTGATTAAAGGGGTTCGCCTTTCCTGTGACATGCCTCTATCTATATTCCCTCTTCCTGTCCCACAGTTATCCCTCGCTCTCGCCCAACACCCTTTAGATGGGTGATAATCTGTTTTACGTCTTTGCCATCGCTATCTTCGTTCAGTCATTCTCTTCCATGGCATCACTTTGTTTTTTCTAATCCCATCTATATCGATGGCCATTGGCTCTTTTCTCCATGACTGTCTCACCTATCTCTCTCCAAACCCAACCCAACCCAACCCAGTCCTTTCTCTTTTCATGTGTCACCATCCCATCCTCGTCATCACTCTCAGCTTTCAAGGATAGCCGCTGTCACTGTGTTTATTGTCTCAGTGACAAACCTGTAGACCTATGTCCATTCAGGCATCCTGTTCCATCCCCTCCAGTCCCACTCTTTGTCGTCATCCCTTTCATTTCTCCCCAGTGATTGTCCATTTGCCTGTTGTTTTTGGGCTTTTAGTCCAGTCTGCTGCGGGGAATTTCCTTCTTATCGCTCACTGGGCCATTCCTTGCATTCCTGGCATGCTTCCTGGCACTACAGGGGGTCCAGCCAGATGCGAGGGCGTCTGTAATACAAGGCAGATGCCGAGGCCAACTGACACCGTTCATACATCCAGCAGTGACCTTCTGATGAGAATGGACAGTGTGATTGATGAACAGAAAGACGATGAGCAGCCAGGGAGAAAAGGGAGGGGGAGACATAAAAAGACAGTGGTGGTGGGGGCGTAATGGTAATGTGTGTGAACTCTGTGCCAAAAATAGAAAATTCTGGATAGCTTTCATTTCTAAGTCCTTGACTCACAAACTGTTATTGATAAAAGAAGACATGTAAGGCATTTAAATATCTCCCGACAGAGTAGTTTGTGGCTAATTGGCTACAGCAGGGGGTCAAAGTGCACATAAACACTGGGAACAAGAATAGAGAGATTAGAATAACTGTCATGTCATTCCTCTTAGTCACAGCCCTCCAAGGATAAAGGTGGTTCTCTAACTGCACACTAAACAAAGCTTTTGTGAGTTCCCACAATGAACAAAGGTCAAGAAAATAAAACGTTTGGATTGTGACAGGTCGTGCAGATGTACCAGTAAAAGACGGCCATCAGACTCAGACTTGTCAGCTGGAGATAATGATAATGGTGGTTACAAAGAATGCACGCAAACACATTACTTCCGTATCTTACTCTCACTATTCCAGAGATAAGATAGCGTGTCCAAGAAGTATGAGGGATAGATAGTTCACAGTTTATATAAACATTTACAGTAAATGTTTTCTTTCCACAAGAGAATGCAACAAACCAAACTGGGATACGACAACAACTGCCGAAATCTCCATCTAAAAAGGGAAGACAGTGTATCTTCTGTGCCGTGTTTTCACCGCTTTAAGTCAAAGTCACTTCAAACCAAAGTTGACATTTCAGTGAACTTGAGGTCCGCCTCCCCTCCCTGTGCGGTCAAAGCACAGCCTACTGAATGTGGAGAGAAGTCTTTTTGATTTCCAAACATTTTCAAATGCACTCTGCCTCCAAACTGTTGTACTCAGCTCCCAAATCCCCTCCGTACGTTATTTCAAAACATAAACACTGACAACATGCGGATATGAAATTTCCTTTCCTGTGTTTGCTCTTAGTTATGATGAAATTTACACTCTGCGTGGCTGACGCACAGGAAGTGGTCGGTGGAACGATGGTAGAATCAATACAGCTGCCCAAGAGCTATGTTATAAGTTGTGTTATCTCCTATCATTGTTGTGGGAGGTTGATTTATGATTGTCAGCGTGTAACGAGCGTTAATTTAATGAATGGCCAGTGATGGAGGGGCCTGATGTGCGTCAGCATAGACAGAAACAGCCAGGCCATGTCAGGTTAGAGGGGGTAGTGGGTTATAAATTGTTTTAAATGCTGGAGTAAACTGTCTAACAGACGTAAGCATATGTGTGTCTCTGCAAGTTTGTTTGTGTGTATGTGTGTGTCCATCTGTCTGCAAAAGGGCATCCTCCCACCCCCCTCATGTGACTGAGGTCACATCACGTTGACAAAGTCACTCAGTAGGGCAAACTGCGACGTCACACAAGTCCTCTTCCTTTTGTCTTCCCGCTCCCCTCACTCTTTCCCGGTCGTCTCTTCAGGCCCCACTGCCCCCTTACACACAGACACAAACACACACACACACACACACACACACACACACACACACACACACACAGCCCTCCCCGTTTCCCCTGAGAGTTTGTCAGCAGCTCTCAGCTTCCGTAGAATAACACGACAACAGGCTCAGTGTGTGGCTGACGCAGACGCACGGCGCGCCGGCAAGTAGTGGTCAGCTCTGATACAGTATACATCACTCACAGACGCACACACACACACACACAGATGTAGTAATTCACCACAGAAACGGTGCAAGGCTGACAAAGGGACAGAGAATGCACAAGTAATGTCTCCTGGATAACTATTCTGTACGCTGAGGAATGCACCAAAAATAGCACCTTCACTTTCACTCTCCTCTCTTTTCTTTTACTTTTATGAAAAGTTCTGTACAGGGTCACTGGTGCAGAGATATTGCAGCCAGGTGATAAAAATAATTCACTGTTTACATGCACATGCTTGATTACATATGCTTTGAGTGTTTAAAGCTTGTACTGTTTATGTTTCATTGATCCTCCTCTGCACCAGAGAAAACAAAAGAGACCAGGAGGAGAGAGGGATGTGAAGTGGAAGCGAGTGCGTGTGTGAAAGAGAAAGTAAGAGGGAGCTGAGGGGAAGCACTTTGAAAGGAGGAAGAGATGGGGAGAGAGAGGGATGCAGACAGGACACGCAATGACAGGGGAGGAAAGAATGTTTAGGGCGACTGAGAATGTGAGTGAGAGGAGCTGGGGGGGAGAACCGGAGGAGAAAACGGGAGCTCTGAGACAGGCCTGGGCTCTCCAGTGTATTAACACCAGTCTGAGATGGAGGGAGCAAGCAGGGTAGATGGAAAGAGTGTTTGCACAGTAAAAAGTTCCTTTTGCGTGGGTTGCTTGCTTCCCGCTGTACCCCCCCACCCCTTCCTCTTCTCCTTCTCACACTCTGTCTGTGACCTATTGCTTCAACTAGTTCATTCAGAGATTTCCTCACTGGCAGACGCCAAAACTGCTTGCAGTGAGAGCGAGAGGGGAACGTGAGCAGGTGAGCAACGCAGAGTCAGAGAGGGAGAGAGTTTCGGCTGACTCTCGCTGTTACACGTACGTGCACACACACACACACACACACACACACACACACACACACACGCGCATACACACACGTACACTGTGTTTTGTCACATACCATAGAGTTTGGTTTCCAAACAAAATGAGCCTCGTAAATGTGTTTAATAGAGAGCTTATTTTGAACATTTTGCTCCCCCAGTTTCTGCCGGGAGAGACGTTTGCCTCATGCTCTCCCTTTCATCCCTGCATCCTGTCCTTTGCACGGCTCTCTGTGAGCTGAGCCAATGGAGGAAACCTGCAATAATGATGCTGGTTAATGTCCCCATTTAATGGTCTAATAAAAAGGCAAAGCAACAGATGCACAACAGCCATATCTGCCTTCAGTGGGCAGCTCACATGAAAAAGGAAGAGAGCAATTGACACGCATAATTAGTAAATCACGTCCATGGGGAGTTTTCTCAACTAAAGACTCGCCAGTGGAGGGGAGATGGAGGGGGCTTGAGAGGAGGGTCTCTTGTCATATATCCATTTGAAAGAGGACAACAGAGCTTTAGCACTGATCATTGACAGTGAGAAAGAGAGAGTCAGAGACGTCACTTTATTGCCCAATGACTGCAGCCCCCTCCTGTGTGTCACTATTTCTCCCTCCTATCCCCCCTGAACTATTAACACACTCACTTGCTCTCTGACGTAGATTGAAGTAAGGGGGCAAGCGAAGGGGAGAAGGGGGATGGGGCAATGATGGCGGTGGGTAGCGAGTTAGGGTAAAGTTACCATGACAATTCCCCAGATAGGATCCCGCTGGAATCACGCACTTGGCAGCGAGCTGGAGAGAATGAATGGGGGACAGAATGAGGGAGCAAAGAGGAAGAAAAGAGGAGGTGGAGGAGGTCATGGGGAAACTTGAAGTGTCCTGTTATAGGAGAGTAAATATTAACAGTAATAGGGCGGACCTTTGGTTTTCCCTTTTAATGTAATCTTCACGTTTGTTTACTCAAGCCCTGCTGGAATTCCCTAGAGGAAATGAGGGTGCAACATAAAAATGATGAATTTATTACTACTCCTTCTCCCATAATCCCTTTTACCATTGGAGCAGTGTTGCGTCACAGCCAACATTTGCACTGTTTACATATGACACTCTGAGGTAAGCAGAACACGAGACTCAACCCTAAAATCCACAAGACTACTTTATCATCCACCTGGACATGGAAATTAAACCACAGCAACAAACTCTTATGGGAAAACCCACATTATGATAATGGGCTGATTTGGTATTTGTTCTCATAATCAGATTACAACTCTAATCTCAACAATGTAAAGTAAACAATGAACAAAAATCCCCAACATAAAAAAAAATATATTCTTGCTCAAGCTCTTCCTTGTCAGATAAATAAACTATTAGGAATATTACACTAATACTCGTTCTGAATTAGTTTAAATCAAAGTTTTTAAAGTGGCCAATGGCGAATGAATCACGCAACTGTGTGCATTAACAGCCCGGTAAAAGGTGAGCGAAGAGTGTGAGGCGTTCAAATGATTTGAAGCCTGCGTAATAATGTGTGAATACATGCCATGGCGCACAGGAAACCTAGTGTAAAGCATGACCGAATTGAGTGAAGCTTGTGTGAGTAAAGTTTGTCTGGCAGCAAGGCCTGGCAGGCCCTGTCACAGGTTCCCCTTCCTCTCTGATGTCTTTGAGGTCGTAGTCTGAGTGTCTCACTCTGTTTCTCCTCCTATGGTGGTTTACACAGATTGGTGATGTAATGGGTAGCATATGAAGGCCACACACAAACACACAGACGCACACACAAACACTGATGCTCATGCACGATATACAGACACCGCACTTATACCACCACATACCCATAATTACACACATATACTGTACGCACACCCATTTACACAAACCCTGGATTCCCCCTTTTCCAACAGGCATGCGCCAGTGTGTGCTCGCTCTCACACACAAAAACAAAAGTCCAAACAAAGATACATAACGCTTTTTGTTTTGCGCACTGACATCTATGCACGTGTGCACTCACTCCCACAGACACACACACACACACTTAAAGGGCACCCACCCGGTAGTGTGTGAGTGATCAGCGCTGGCGGATGGCCTAACAGAAGACTGTGTGCTCAGAACCACCCAGGAGACCCCCATCATGAGAGGCAGCCCAGAGAGGGAATGAGGGAGAGTGACTAACTTCACTTTTTCTTTTCTTCTCTCCCCAGCTGTGTCTTCAAACGGCCCTTTGATGTGGGAAATTAAAAAGAGCGAGTGTGTCAATATCTCCCTAAGTCCAACCGCACTCATCTATTTCCTCTCCTTCTTCTCCTGCTCTCCTCCTTACCCTGCTTTTCTTCTCTACTGTTGACCCGAGAAAACAGAGTATGACCCTTTTTCACCACAACAACTCCGCCACCCACTCACTGCCACCAGGCCCTCATCATTTGGAGGGTGTTTGTTTGTCTGTGTAGGCCCACCACCGGACTGGCAACTCTGTGTGTATATGCGTATGAGTGTGCGAGTGTGCGCATACAAGGCCCACCACTAATTATTTTCTAACCACACCATGAGTGTATGTCTGTGAATGAGGGTCTCCTAATCTCACACCCAGACTCAAAAACGCTTTCTTCCTTTTCCCTGGTCTCTCCCCCTCACGCTCTCTCTCTCTCTCCCTTTGTGTGTGTGTGTGTCTGTAGTCAGGTTTCCACCCAAATGTAGCAAAAAATTTAAACCGAATTTTCATAAAATCGGCAAAAGAAAATGCAAATTCATGCACGTTTCCATCCACTACTGTTATGCGAATATTAGGAGTTGGTTCATCGAGATAAGCAGGATGTGGCGCTGATTCTCCAGTCAGGTGCCATTATGCCACTGCAGAAGAAGAGGGCGCAACGTGATGACGTGACTAAAAGTGCGCCAGTCGAACTTCAAATGGTTGGAAAAAATGTAGAAAACATGATGGAAATATGGCATTTATGTTTGTTTCATGTATTAATTTGAGGAAGGTTACAGTCTCTTCATTCTTCTGCCGCCATTTTTCCTCTCTTCAAGTCACATACTTCATGTACATCATGATTAATTGGCTAAGACTGTTTCCGTTGCACTTTGTCGCATTTTGCTTTTATTGATACACCAACTTTTCCATCCCAGTTAAGCCTAAAAACCTTTTGGTGATATTTTGAGGGGGTTTTTTTTCCTGCCGTTTTCACTCAGGTGTTTCCACTCAGGTGTTTTTAAAAATTGAAAATGTGCATAGAAACAGGTGGATATAAACGCACTTATTGACTCCCCTGTGATATATGGTATGTGTACAGTATGATGCATCAACTGTCCCTCTGTGATGACTGGAAACTAATTCTTGCCCTTTGCAATAGTAGGCCACGCTTTACTGCACCTGACTGAGTGTTTCCAGGCTGCCTCGCTCTACGTGTGTGTGTGTGTGTGTGTGTGCGTGAAAGAGAGAGCAACATACAGAGAGTGTGAGAAATCATGTTGATGTGTGTACAGTAGATGGTTATGTTTCTGCATGTATCAGAGTGTGTGTTTCTGAAGCTAGAAAGTGTCTTTTTTGTGTGTTTTGGTTTATTAGAGCAGCATGTTTTCCTATGACACAGCGTGTGTCATGTGTGTGCATCCATGTGCATGTTTTGTGTGTGTGTGTGTGTGTGTGTGTGTATGTGTGTCTGTTGTGTTGACCCCATGAACCACCCCCCACCCCTCAAGCGTGTGTCTGTGTTAATGTCCTGTGGTGTGTGTGTGTGTGTGTGTGTGTGTGTGTGTCCGCTCACTGTTTCTATGCAACACTTTCAGAGGCCCCTTCTGGTCTGGACAACACCTCTCTCCTGCTCCTATCCGTCTCTCACTCCTCACTCTTTCCTTCACCCTGGAGAGGGAGAGAAGGAGTGAAAAAAAAGGAGAGGAGGTGGGTGGGGGGGCAGTGGAAATAACAGGCTGCTGTCTCAGGAGGGGCTCTGAAAAAAAAGAGCAAGGGGTGAGAAAAGGAGGGAGAGAAATATGGGAGAGAAAAGGTGTTTGCTATGCGTATTAGCTATAATACAGGGAATGTGGCATGTGTAGCCTAAGAGAGCCCTGCCATAAATTAAATAACACACTTTCTGTGACATTTCACCCTTGAATACAGCACATAACAGCAGCCAGCAGAAGAAAAAGAAAGGGCAGGTAAAACTAGAGGCTCTGAAAGATACATGGTTACATGAGATATGCTGATACACATGAAAACAATGGGCTTTTTAAAACGTCTGCAGTGATAGAGAGAGAGAGGAGGGGGAAAGAGATTT
This sequence comes from Macquaria ambigua, assembly GCA_008360985.2. NCBI lineage: Eukaryota > Metazoa > Chordata > Actinopteri > Centrarchiformes > Percichthyidae > Macquaria > Macquaria ambigua. The sequence goes on along the minus strand of VMKM01000447.1, from coordinate 154,660 downwards.
GGAGATGGAAAGATAAAAAGTAGGTAGATGGGACTGATTGGCGCAGGTAGCGGGATGCGACGGAGGAAGTGCTGGAGATAGCAACAGGACAGAACGGGAGAAAGTGATAGAGGAAAAAAAAAACAACGGAACATTTTTTTTTTTTTAAGTTTCGCAAAGGGAGACAGGCAGCAGGGAGGGGAGGAGGAAAGAGAGAGAGAGAGAGAGAGAGAGAGAGGAGGGAGAGAGAGAGGGAGCGTGTGTGTCTCTCTCAGTGTGTGTGTGTGTGTGTTTTTATGAATGAAGTGAGTCACTGCCGATGTGTCATAGGCCCGACGTCTTTATAAAGGAAGTTTTAAACAAGCCTAAACACTTCACTGCGCGCAAAAATTGGACTTACCACACTCGCATCCCTCTCTCTGCATTTCTGTTGCCTCTCTCTCTCCAAACTGTCTAAGTGTCTCTCTGCCTTCAGCACTCCATAAAGACTAGGGGGCTCATCTCAAACTTTACCACAGACAGAAACTTTGGCGATATTGACTTTTACCTTCCTTTTCTTACTTTCTCTCTGAGTGCTCTAGTCACCATCACTCTGCTCTCTCATTCATTCTCTCTCGTCCTGACAACTTTCCTCCTCACTCTGACTTGAAGAGTGCGAAGAAGAAACCGGAGCACGTGACAATTTCCGGAGTTCAATTTATTTATTAATTTTCTATTTATTTATTTAACCACGTTTGTTTGCTGGTTTACCTATCCCTTGGATCCGAACCAATATGAAATGTAAGTGTTTGTATGAGTGTATTTTAATTCATAATTTGCTTTGGTTGTTAATTATCATTTATTTCACAGCTTTGTTTTAATTTATTTCTAAACGCTATATTTAAATTGTGGGTCTATACCGTTTATGTGACTGTTAACAGCTAGCCTATATTATCGTCCCTACACAGGCTTAATTAAATTACTTATTCATAGATTAAATTCTAGACAATTGACTTGACATTCAGTATGGACAACTTTATTCTCTGGTGATCCCTTTAACTGTAAAAGTTACACTAGGACAGGGAGCTCAGATGCTCCTGCAGTGTTATTTTGGCTGTGATTCTTGTGGTTCACCTGTAATTATCAAGCATTCATCATTTCAACACTACTGTGGTTCCCTTTTAATACTTAGTCTACCTTGTATTTGAACTTGAAAGGAAAAGAATGAATGAGCTTACTGTTAGAGAGTTGACTTGGCTGGGTCTATATAATTTATACCACCAACTCACGTACCTATCCAGTTGCAGGTGTGACAATCAGTAGCATTCATTGCGTTGCTTATGGTGAAGGAGTGATGGTGATATTCAGTGTCAAAGCCCGGCATTTAATGATTTAATGATTTGCATTCAGCCTGTGAAAACATGACTCTGACACTGAAGCTCTTCAGGATTCATCTGCCAAGTCTGGAGCTATTGTTTATATTATGGTGCAATATCTTCCCCTGGAGCTGACAGCCTTGGCCTGAGGTCATTATCATTATGGCGAGATGACAGCACCTCTCCACTAATTGCTTCCGTTTTGTTTTTACCCCTACAGTGCTGCTGGACTCCTCCTCATCGCTGCTCTTCTCGCTGCTATTGGCTCAGCTGCCTGTGTTCACGTCTGCCTCTCCAGTACCACAGCGGCGGCCCAATGACATGGATAAACTGTCCAATCAGACCAAAAATCTAATGAAGCTCACCCAAGAACTGCTGGTAAGTGAAGATGTCGTCATGATGATTACCAATCTCAGCTACTGATTGGAGGAGAGGCTAATGAGGCCCTGACTATCCAATGCTAATTGAATTGTTAGTGTGAGGGTGGAAGAGGATGTTGTCTTGATTGGTCTTTTCCCTAATTGGATTTTGGTTTTAATGTTACCTTTCACTTTAGGTAACATCACACTCTTTGCAGCACTAACTTTGCACCATGCTTTGTTGTGGAAACTCTGTTTGGTTGAACTCTACTAGGTTTGCTCAGGATTCAGTTTGACTTAAGCTGCTTTCATTGATGACAGACTGGCTGGAGTCCATCTGCATGCTTAGATCAGGGCAGCAAAAGCCTCAGGGGAGATTTGACTGAGTGATCTCACTTTTAATCCACACTAGACTCGGAAGGGAGGGGAGGTCTGACTCAGCAACCTCCTGGTCTGCCTGGTCACCTGACTGGTGGTGGCAGCAGGAAGATTGGTGGCCAGACCAGTGCCTTTATCAAGTCCGGTGAACGTGCAATCAAATTAATATCAAGTTTTATGGAACTAAGGAGAATAAACGCATATTTACATTGTTGGTCTAGCAAGATACATGATGTGGTGAAGGGGAGAGAGAAACAAAACATAAAGTTCTAGGAATCAGTTTAATATCTCCCATCAAGACAAATTTAGAACTACATATCAACACCGTACCTGCATCCAACTAAGGCAGAACGGCCAAGCATACCATCTGTGAAATGACAGCAAAGTATATCACATGCCTGTTTACATAGAAACATGTTTATGTTCTGCGGCTAGACTGTGGAAGTGAGGATGGAGTTGGAGGAGTTTTTTCTCCTATGAAATGTGAATCACTTGCACCGTAATGACAACTCTGGCCTGAAATCTTATTTTGTTGACAGTCAAGTGGGTAGGAAAATCAGATTTGAGAACTTAGCCAAGATCTGGTACCAGCTGGTGATTGTGTATCAACACTGTGTTTTAACAGGTGAAAAGAAAGCGGGATCATATCTCTGCATCTTTGGTCACACATGACTGATCTAGATTCTATTTTTGCATTATGCAAACTTTTAAACTCGTTTGTTCAGGGGATAAAATCAAAAATAGCCACATACTCTCTCTAGACTTGGCCAGTAGATAGTGTTCAGAAAGTGTGTGTGTGTGTGTGTGTGTATGTGTGTGTGTGTGGGTTTGTTGCTTTAAAACAATGTTACAGGCCATTGTGTAGCAGGAGTCTAACCTGGGACCCAGATGTGAACAAACCAGCATCATCAAAGGGAGTTGGGGACAGTATTAGACAGTGTTCGGTAACATGGAAGATTTATTTTTAATTTTCTTTCCTTATTGTGTGGAATTCCACTAAAGCGAGGACAAAGTTAGGAAAGATAAATAGAATGGGAATCCATGGAAAGTCCCTGCAAAAAGGCAATGAAACTGATGCTTTAAAGAGAGAGAAATGTGTGTGCACACACATAGGTCTACATAAGTTTTCCGACGCAACTGCCTATGTGTTTGAGTGAGTCTGTGTGTGTTTGCATGCATACAGTATGAGTGTAAATGTGTATATGTGTGCATGCATTTGTGTGTATGCATTTTTGTGGCTGCGTGTGTGTGCATTGAGGGTTCTGTAAATAGTCATGGTTGTGTAGGTGCAGTGTTTAGTGTTTTGCTTTCGGTCGCCACAGCAAAGTGACTTGATAAAAATCAAAAAGATTTATCACATTCCAGTATTTGCATTCAGGAAGAAAAAGGCTGGATGCTAAGTTCTGTCGGGTGAGGTCATGATCTACGATGGAGAGAGCAAGAAAAGGAGGATAAGAGGGAGAATTAAAGGCTGAGAAAGATGGAGCAAAAACCACAAGAGATGAAGAGATCAGAGAGCCTACTAGATGACAAGCCAGTGGTGTATGTGTGTGCATGCATGCACATGTGCACGTGATGTTGCATGTGCTTGTGCACCTGGTATGAGACAGAGAGAGAGAGAGAGGGAGAGGAGAGGGGGAGAGAGAGGAGAGGGTAGGGAAGCAAGGGATGGAAGGGGACAAAAGCAAACGGAGACAAAACATTGGACCACAAACATAAGTGAGCTCTTATGAAAGGCTGATGGAGAGACATGCGAGACAATGTGGCACATTCATCACTAAAAACATCAACACAAACAACTGGAGGCAAACAGTAGAGAAAGGAAAACACTGCATAACAGGTTAAGGAAGCATTAAGTACACACAACCTGTTTACACAAAACATTTCTCAGCACTCATCATCCTAATGTTGTTATGTTCCTCTACTGATTGGAAATGACGCATGCCACATCAGTCATCTCCGTTTATCCCCATTCATTACTGAATCAGGCATACATCTTTAATACTAGATTGTACTACCAAAGAGCACATAAGCCATAAACCTGCAGTCAGGTTGTTTATCCCCCTCTGGTGGCCATGATGAGCACTACATCTGCCGTCTGGACGTAGTTTACAACACAACTCTAGCTGGGCAGCAGCACTGCGTCATTCCATCTTTTTATAGCTGTGACCCTGGAGTTTCCCTACAGCCCTGTGTTGTCTATCCCACTTGGAGCTTTCTTAGTCACTGCATATGTTGTTATCCTCGCTCCCTGTAGAAAACATCCTGTGGGTTCAGGTCATTTGCTCTTATTGTTGACATTTGGGGTGGCTGAATGTGGATGAACTCACACTGACCCGATCAACCACACTCCCCTCAGTGAGAGCTACTGTCTCTAAGCACAGAAAACAGTCATCCAAAAAAGGTGCTAGACTAATACTTTCCCCATGTTGCCGTGACTTGTCTCAGGATGAGTAAAATTGCGCTGATGCAAATTACTAACGGCCTGCTCTGTGTCTTGTTTTCTCTTTCAGAGGGAGCATGCATTTGATTCAGACGTGGAGCCCCACAGGTTCAGGTCTCTGCCAGAAATGAGCAACAGATCAGCCAATGACCTCAACAATCTTGAGGTAATGCTTTGATAATGTCTTTGTGTGTGTGTGTGTGTGTGTGTGTGTGTGTGTGTGTTTGTGCATGCTTGTGAAGGGAGAGGGGCTGGTCTGTTTCTATTCGCACAGTTACATTTTGCCACACCCATGCTAAGTCTCTAAAGTATGTCTGTTGTTTCCAGCTGAAGCCCACACTCTCTCAGCTGCACGCTGACCTGAAGCTGTATGAGCACCACTTTGAGTGGCTGAACAAGGTTTCAAAGAAGCACCACCACCCTGCTGTGCCCAAGCTGGTAGAGATGATCAGAGAAATGAAATCTCTCATCAACCTGCTGCACCGTCAGGTAAAGAGCTGAGTTTCCCCTTTTCATTCTCAGTTGTCTTCAGTGTTTAATTTTATATTGATCCATGTAAGTTTTAGCAGAAAATCGGTTTGCTATCACTTTTAAATTTACCTTGTGATAAATACATTAATTGTTTTTCTTCTCACCTACAGATGCTGAAAGTTGAAGCACCAAGGCTGACTCCGGCGACCCCCTCCCTGCCCCCTCACCTCCCCTATCAGTTTGATGTCCTGCAATCCAGCCATGAGCTTCTTCAACACTTCAAGCTCTTCTGTGATTGGGCGTACAGAGCATTCGTCAGCCTCAAGCCCAAAGTCTCTGCAGTACAATGATGATCCAAGCACATTAATTATTTTCCTTTCAACTACTTGGCTGCAGAGCCAGTGAGGATACATGGAGTTCCACCTCAGCCAAAGGGGAATTAGGACCATGTCAGTGTGCACTGTAGTCAATAGCATCCCTTTAAAAGGCCCAAACATCAACCAATGACATGTGTGTTGTGTCTTTCCATCAGAGCCAATAAGGATGCACTATACTGCAGCCAGTTACAACCATCAAGATTCCCGTTAAAGCAAACTGCCAGTTTAACTACGATGATCATGTCATAATTCCCCAAACTCTCTCCTAAAGGCCTTGTTCATGACCATGTTATTTATGTATTTATTTATTTATTGACTGTTGGTAATTTATTTAATTTTATTTATTTGAAGTTGTAATGTGTCACTCTCATCTTTATTTCTGTATTAACGTGAATTTATTTGCCCACATCTCTGTAATCTTACTTTTTGTCTTGTGTCTCACTGATCCTCAAAAAAAAAACAAAAAAAAAAAAAAACACAGTAGCACTTCCTGAACCTATAGCTCTGATAATGACTTTTGTCTAAACTAACTTAATCTACTTTGCCTTTGTGTTTTTCTTTAGCGAATAATTCTTCCAGTAGATGTAGCATACATTTGGGATAGCCAAGGTTTTCACTATCTCTCACTTACAGTGCCCTTAAAGCAAACATTTTAGAAGATGTTAATGTTATCTTCTAACTATGTTAAACGTGCCATGACTTAACATATCAATTGATGGCCTATGAAATTAATTGCATTTAACTGAAAATGTCAAGATGGTAGCCGAAGAGAAGTGTTTCTATTTTTGATGCCTGTTTCTTGCATTCTGCATGAGGAGGCATATTTAACATTGTGGTAAAGTTGTTTGAATGTGCCCTGTTGCTGAGCACTGATGGACCTGATTAGATTCTTTGCACAAACTTGTTAGGATTAGCCTCTTGGATGAGTGAGATGGCTGATTTTTAACCTGTGCTTTGGGGTAGAAATTTTTTTGTTTTTTTTAGTTAAACACCCAAAGCCTTAAAATACTATGTATTGTGACACTATGTTCTGTACAGGTGTACATAAGTGTACAAGAATGTAAATTGTTGTATACAGTGCTTTTGTGTATTATGTTGTTTTCTACAATATAATGTCGATTACTTTACCAATTTTATCACTATCATTTTTGTTCATTCCTATTCTAGTATTTGTTACAGTATTGACTATTTATTTAAGTAACTTGGTGGAACTATTTATTTTGTGCTGCAGTGGAGCAAGTCTCCTATGTTTTTGTACTTTTATACAGTTTTTATTCTTATTTACTATTATTATACTATCATGTTTAAATTATTGTTGTAACATCAAGATGCCTCTTCCACACACTGATTGGCCTCAATGTGAAATATGTGCCTTGGTGAAATAAATACTAAAGAATGTGCACAATGGATTTGAGTGAATTTTTTTGATAACAATGGTCTACCTAACCTGCAATGTAAACTGTGACAGATGGGAGTTAGGGCAGACACGCAGATACTACGTTACCCAGAAGTCTGTGCGCCAGAAACAGAATAGAACGGCTACATATCTATTGTGAATAAAGCTTTATGAATTATTTTGGAAGATCTTGGAGTGTATATACATCACTGATAAGTGCTTTCCGTCAAATTTAGAAGTTAGAATTTTTTTAAAGTGAGATTTCAAAACGTCAATCTGCCTGTTGACGCTCCTGGCCAATGGTAGTAGCTCATCTATTGACGCAAACAGCCAATCGCCGTCGCTGTTCTTAGAAGGCGGCATCGGGCGGAGAACTGCTGTTAGTTTGTGCTGTGTTTATTGTTAAGGTTGTGTGGATTAGCACTGCGGTACCCAGTTCCTTTTCATAATATCAACAATATAGCTTTAAGATGAGTTAAAGATCCTCGGTGAGTACTGCTTCAGCCTGTATTCATGCACATCCTTATCGAGCAGTTTAAGGGCGCAATTCCGCAATGACGAGGGCTAGATTAGCTTTAAATGAGGCCAGTAGCTGTTTTTGTTGATACTGTAAAAACTGATATTTTCTATGTGTGTTGTCCGTTGGCTTTCACAGCTGACCGGTGACATTATGATACACTTATAACGTAGCTTAATGTGTAATTTAGCTGTAGCCCCCTGTGTGTGTATGGCACCGCACTGCGGGGACGGACAGAAACGGACTGACGGCCAGAGGAAAGACAGCAGGGAGGGGGGGACTAGCTTCACAGACAGGAGGGAGGAGGGGAGGCAGGGGGTGGAATTTAAAGGGGACATTCTTACCAAGAGTTATCAAGTTATAATCTTGTATTTATTTCCATTTCACTTTATGTCAGACCTGTCCTGAGCTGTCTACTTGGGATGACAGCTGGTGTTTCCAGTGGCTGTCAGGGAAGGGATTTATGAAAGACTCAGAACATGATGGAAAGGTGAAAGAAAAACCATGATACTGCACCAAAACTGATCCACGCCTACTGCCAAGGAAAACCCTCATCTTCTACCAGCTTGCTCTGGTAATGGCTAACTCGGTGGCCTTAGTGGTCCAAGCAGAACTCATACCATCTCAGTCCACCGCCTCCCTCTCTCCTTTCCCATCCCTTCTTGGTTCGGGAGAGGATGGTGAGGACGATAGGGACAGAGGGGAGCTGGTGGATGGAGACAAGGGAGTGGTAGAGGGCGGAGAAGAGGTGGTTCTGGACATGGTGACGTCATCAGTGTCCGGCTCAGCCCAGCAGCCCGAGCAGTCGGACCATCCCTTCCAGTGTATGGACTGTGGGAAGAGCTTCAGGTGGTCATCCAGGCTGACCCACCACCAGCGGAGTCACAACAATGAGAGACCATACCGCTGCAACCTCTGCCCCAAGGCCTTCAAGGGCTCCTCTGCTCTGCTCTACCACCAACGGTACATGATAAAATTCACTTTAACATTCTTAGAATTGTAACACTGTTACAATAGTGTCCTGAAGCTGTTAATATTACTTGTATATGTTTTGAAGTGAATAGGAGAAGAGTGAATTTTCGCAGGGCAGAAGTGTATTGTGATTGTCCCTTCAATAGCCAGAGAACAGAATACTTTCAAAGAGAAATATCTGGAGCAAAGACTGGACCCACCTCTGCCTCACTTCTAATTCAGTCTGTCCAAATTTAGGAAAACAGGAAACTCAAAGTAGTGTGGACTATGTAAAATCCATAATCTATACGTTTAATAAAAACAGTTTGGTGCCAGTAAACGTATCACAAGAGAATGTATTGCAATTTATTTCTCTACTGATTGTGTGTCACACCAGTAATGACATATGTAGATAATTCATTGTGCTATCTTCCTGAATAGTTACTTTTTTTTTGCAGCTCTCACTCAGGGGAGAAGCCTTACAAATGTCAGGACTGTGGCAAAGCCTTCAAACGCTCCTCTCTGCTCCAGGTGAGATGCCAAACAAACTAATTTTTATAGACAAGGATTTTGTCTGGGAAAAGGAAATGCTTACAAATGAGGGATATTTCACATCTGTATCTGTGTCTGTCCCCAGGTCCATCAGAGTGTCCACACTGGAGTGCGTACCTTCTTGTGCCCCTATTGCCCCCTGACCTTCAAATGGAGTTCTCATTACCAGTATCACCTGCGCCAGCACACTGGAGAGTGTCCATACCCCTGTGACACCTGCCCCAAGGCCTTCAAGAACTCAAGCAGTCTGCGGCGACACAAGAATGTCCACCTTGGTCTCAAGCCTTACACCTGCTCAGTGTGTAACAAATCCTTCACTCAGTCTACCAACCTGAGGCAGCACATGAGGATACATACAGGGGAGAGGCCCTACATCTGCAGTGAGTGTGGACGAAGCTTCACACATTCATCAAACCTGGCCCTACACAAGAACTCACACTCCAACCTCAACGCAGGAGGGAAGGAGGGAAAGAGGGGGGATGACGCAAGGAAGGGAAATGAGGTAGTGGAGGTGGTGGTAGGGGCAGAGGAAGTGACATCGTCCATGTTGACGGACATGGTGGGATTTGTGAGCCAGGAAGGAACTGATGGGGTGGGGGTGGGGATGGAAGAAGTGTTCCTGTCAACCACTTCATCCGGCCAGAATCCAAGCCTTCTGCCCCAGCTCACCCTCACCTCCTCAGGGGAGGGCATGTGTACATCTAGGGCCATCGGGACAGAGGTTCACCTGAGCACAGACACCGGGGCCAGTGTGCTGCTGTACAGCTGTGGCAGCTGCAGCCACACCTTTGGCACACGAACAGAACTAGAGGAGCACCAGGCCATCCACATGGCTCCAGAAGATCACGGGGCCAGTGCGGAGGCAGGGCCTGGGGCAGGGATGGAGGTTGGGGATGGGCTGGTGGGAGCTGGTCACCTGCTGGCTGATTTTGAGGAGGTGGTTGAGACTACCACAGTGGCTGAAAATGGACACACGACAGAGGTGCTCCTTGGACTGACGGAGGGAGCAGATGGCAGTAATGCAGTAAGTGATTGGATCAAACAGATAAATGTGAGAAGAGAAGAATAAAACCCTTCCACATTAAATTAAAAGAAAAAAAAGTGAAGTAAATTACAGGAATCAGGTCATGGGGGTTGTATGTGCCCTGGTCCCAGACCTCTGAATGGCCATCCACATCTCAGATTTGTTCAACAATTAAAATAGGTCTGATGTTGTGCTCATCGACAGCTGTCTCCTTTGGTTAGAGAAACACCAATTGACTAGAGAAAAATTGACAGAAAAATGCCGTCAAGTGTGGATGAGATGCACATCCGTTTACAGATCAACATATTTCTTTGTTTCATATTTCTCTTTCTCTTTTTCTTTCTTCTTTCTATGTATTACTTCCTTTGGTTTGTCTTCAGAATGTGGGAACCACCCAGGCCCAGTTTGACCTGCTGCAGAGCTTCACCGAGGTGACTCAGAGCTCTGAGACTGTTCAGGCAGAGGCCAGAACCACATGGGCAGGGCTGTCATGTGGCTACTGCAATAAGACCTTCAAGACCAGTGGAGGCCTCAATAGACATGTGTCACTGGTGAGAATGACTGTTGTTATAATTGCTCTTCTACAAACACTGTTATTCAAATTACAGTACCGATTTATCTATCTTAAAATAATCTTTGCCTCCTGTGTTCCCCTTTTGTTTGTCCAGATGCACTCTCTCTCATCACAATCCCGCTCCCAGTTCAGCTGCTCCGCCTGCGACCGCTCCTTCCCCCTTCTCTCCTCACTCCTCACCCACCAACACTCCCACACCCCTGAGCAACGTCTCCTGGCTGAGGCAGAGGCTGAGATAGTGTGCCCTCCTTCCCTTTCCCTGTCTCTCCCCCTTCCGTCCTCTCCCAGCCAGGCTGACAAGCAGCAAGAAGGCCAGAGAGAGATCCATGTCAACATCATTACCGTCGGTGAGGAGCAAGAGGAACAACCAGCCAAACCGACCAAAGCCCCCAAAAAGACAGGAGCCAGCAAGAGTACTCCTGCTGGAGGTAAAGACATGTTCATAGCAGATCAGACACAAAACTGCATTTCGACTTGGATACAATGGAGATTTGACGATACAATAGGAACTATGAGCCAAGCAATCTGGTCGTGTGTTTTGATATGATATGCTTTCCCCCTGCACTGGTAATTCTCTTAATGCAAAGCTAGCCATGTTGTATCCAATATCAAATTGGTTGTTTAATGCATTTATTGCAACCAGGGAACTTGGTCTTTCTTTTTCCTCAAAATAAGTTAATGCTTAAGAGGTTGTTCTTTACTGTAATAATTAATACAATGGTTGCTAGACAACCAGCATTTATTCAGTTTTTACTGTGTTATGTAATTTTTAATTTCAGTTTCCACACACTTTCATACAGAGAGGCCATACCGCTGTTCAGAGTGCGGAAAAGCCTTCAAAGGTTCATCAGGGCTAAAGTACCACATGAGGGATCACACTGGGGAAAGGCCGTACCGCTGCACTGAGTGTGGAAAGAGCTTCAAGAGGTCGTCACTGCTTTCAATCCATCAGAGGGTAAGGCTCACTCTTTTGTTGCAAGAAACTTACACACAAGTTAATTTTCCAAAGGAGAGATCCATTTTATAATTAAGCTAAATTTTATAATTTATGTCACGGCAAAACGGCAGAGCTTAAGATTTCTCTAGTTTACAGGGACTGCAGTAATCTAGTGTGGTTCACACCCCCACAGATGAATGCAATCTACAACAGACAAATCCAAAAAACAATAAAAACTCCCTTCAAAGCAATAACACACTCTGTAGTTACAACTTTCTTGTGACTATGTGGCTGTTATCGCACAACACTTTAGTTGTAACTTTTGATTGCATCATTCACACATTCGATGTTTCCTGGTTGCCAATCCAACAATGGATTTCACTACAATGAACACTTTTAACTGTATTTACATATGTAAAAACAACCACAAACTGTCCAGCAGATACTAAATGCCAAAAAATGTAAATTAAAATTATATATTAAAATGAATTACAATTTCTTCCACTTTCACCTTACTCAGGTACACACAGGCGTTCGGGCATTCCAGTGCCCTCACTGCCCTCTCACTTTCAAATGGAGCTCTCACTACCAGTACCACTTGCGGCAGCACACAGGCGAGAGGCCATATGTGTGTAAGGAGTGTGGCAAGTCCTTCAAGAACACCAGCTGCCTGCGTAGACACAGTCAGATGCACTCTGGACTGCGGCCTCATACCTGCTCCATCTGCTCAAAGTCTTTCTCCCAGACGTCAAACCTCAAACAGGTCAGTACAGCCTGTACAGGTTCAGTATTGAATAGACTTATCTCATAAACGGTTTTCTTCATTTGTCTTCCCTCTTCTCTTGTTGTTATTTCTCTGTAAACAGCATGAACGCACCCATTCTGGTGAGAGACCCTTTCAGTGCACACACTGCAATAAAAGCTTTACACACTCCTCCAACCTCCAGCTCCACCTTCGCACACACTCCTCCAGCAAGGACTTCAAATGCCCGTACTGCTCTAAGGAGTTTGTCATGCACTCCTACTTGCAGAGGCACATCCGTACCCATGGCAGTGGTGTTCCCCTGCCCTGCCCTGGTGGTGGAAGTAAAGATGGAGTGGCTGTGAAAGCCAGTGTTGGGGGAGTAACAACCACCACTACCCTGCTCAACCCCATCACCCTGGAAGCCTCAGGAAACCATGGCAGCCTGATTGTGTCCCAGCCAGCACTAAATATTCCCCCCAACACCTCCCAGAACTACTTTATGATTCAGACAGTCAGCGGCCTGCAGCTCATTCCCCTGTCATCCCCCCCACCAGCCCCTCCACCTCCTCCTCCACCACCACCTCCGTCCCAGCCCCAAAACTTCTTCCTTCTACAGTGCCCCTCCAACAATGGCAGCCAGTCCAGCTTGATTCTCTTCCCCACGGCAAACAACCCTCCACCAGCTCTGGAGCCTCAGACCCTCCCTGTGCTTCAGACTATCCAAGCACTCCAGCCTGTCCTAAACCAAACACAGACTCAGATGGCCCAGTTTCCGACCATATCACAGCAACAACAGCAGACCAGGATCATAATCACCAACAATAGTAACAATGCAAACACTCCTGTTGCCACGCCAACACACACTCTCTCAGCCAACTCCCTACTGACCAAGCCCATATTAGGGAAAAGCACACGGACAGCACGGGGCAGACGGGGACGCAAACCAAAAGCTACTCTTCAGAAATCTGCAACTGCTCCTGTCAGTCAGACTGCAGGTGGAGCTCTGTCAGTAACAAACTGTAATGTGACAAGTGTCACACAGACTATAACCACAGAGTCATCACCACCATCTGTATCCACAGTGTCCTACTGTCCCCTGTCAACATCTTGCACTGTCCCAATTCTCTCATCTTCCACCACTGTAGCCCCCACAGTGCATACCTCAGGACCCCCATCAACTGTTACCATGGTTACACCAGCCACCACAGTAGCCACAGCGTCAGTTTCTACTCCTGTCCCGTCTACACAAGAAAGGAACCCTCATACCACTGTGGGGCAAATAAGGACAGGAGAGACCATGACAGGGAAACAGTTTGTGTTGTGTTTTGATAATGAAGGACGGGCAAAGGAGGGGATGAATATCGAGGAGGGTGGGGAGTCATACGTGTTGCAGTTTGAAGGGGATGCATCAGGAGAGGCAGTAGATGGAGGAATTGGTGGGGAGGGAAAATCACTTGTGTTGCAGTTCAAGACAAATGGGCAAGGTGAAGGAGAAAAGGGGGGAGATAAGGGAGGGATGATGTCACTTCTGCGTGAATGGGGTGGTGAAAAACAGGGAGAGAGACAGACAGGAGAGGAAGGCAGCCAGGGAGAGTCTTATGTCCTTCATTTCCACACTGAGGCACATGACAGCGGTCCATCCAGTGCTACTTTTAGCCAAGGGCAAGAAACCAGCCTGCAGCTTTCCTGCACACCCACCCAAAGTTTGGTGCCACTTGATGGGCAGGAGGTGGTGTTTGAACTTGGGGGTGAGACCAAGATGGAGCAGGGAACTGAGGAGGGCATGCAGATGATAGCTCTGATAGAAGGTGAAGGGGGAATGATGGGAGGAGAGGGGGCAGGTTGCAATGCTGCAGGTGGCAGGGTTACTGAGGGTGGAGGAGCCATGGACAGTATATTTCAGCTGGAAAGTGGAGAGGAAATTGTCATAATTGAGGTCAGCACCAGTAGCTTAAGAGAAGGACGAATGGAGAGAGGAGGGGATGGGGAAATCTCACAAAGTAGCGAGGTGAAATATGAGAGTGTAACAGCAGAGGCAAAGGAAAAGTCTGTAAAGGAACACAACTCTACAGACAATACAGAGGTACAGACATCAACGGAAGACACAATAAGAAATGGACCTATACCTAACTCTAAAGAGATACAGTTCTCTAACTAAAACCAGTGTGCTTGTTAAAGAAGAAAGTATGTGTCTGAGTGAATGCCTCGCTATTTGTGGGCTCAGTGTGTTAGCACTTTAGTCAGTTTGAGTTCTCCTGGAACTGGGGGAGAACATGCAGTTAGATGAGTACTGTCTTGTAATCCCATGGTGCCACATTCTAGAAATGTTATACATTCAAATAGGCTGTACATGGACCTCGGAATATTCCTAAATATGTTAGTTTAAATGATACTGTCATTGGCAGTTTGTTTATTAAGTAAATACGTTTTTGTGAATAAATGTTGTACATGGCCCTCTTTCTTCACAATGTTAAAAGTAAATAGTAGCTAATTATTAATAAATATGTCAATACCTTTCATCATTTGCCTCTTTTGCTTTCTTTTACTTGTTTTGAGTTTTTCCTTGGTTCAAAAACTAAACATACAAAGGTCATTGCATTTGGAGCGCTGTTTACGCTGTTACGTCGCGTTTGCCATTCACGTAGCCTTTGCGCAGTGCGGATTGTACGTACGCAAATGGCGTAGATCGAAACATGAGAACGTGTAACGGAACATAACAGAGTACGTTTGTTTTCAGAATTCACTCAGGACACTCAGGTTATTCAGTCTAACGTGCCAAACCTGCACGGACTTAACAACAAACTGAGAGGTACATACAGCGTGTATTTCCCATTTTCAGCTTAATTTGAGCCGCGTGGCGCAGAAGGTAAGCGGAAATGGGGGTTTAGAGCAGGAGCGGGGGTCTACATGTGTCAGGACAGACCGCAGCACTTCGTAATAACCATATAAGGATTTGAACAAGGTCTTTTCGCTTTCGACTGTGCCTTTGATGATCACTGATAAACGTGCAGATGAAAGATAGGATGGCGTGCATTAAACAAGTAGGCTACAGAGTGATGGTGACACATGCATGCAACAAATCCTCTATAATCCCCATCTGTCTTTGTTGTTTGGAGCCAGTGTGGGTGTGATGCTACAGTGCAACTACTGGTTCACTGTAGCGAAGTCTACTGCATTGCATAATATAAATGTTGGAAATACATTGACCCATTTCAACTACAGGTCTGTCATAGTATAGATAATGCAATAACCTGTACTGTCGGTCTACAACAGTATCAGTTATCTTAATGATTTAGCATCAAACATCCCAAAGTTGCATTTTACTGTCACCTGTTTTAACCCCTTTAAATGTGTTTTTGTAGGGTCCCTGTGCACAGTGTGTATGTTGGAGTTTGCGATAGACTGTTTGTAGAAACAGTGGTGCAGCAATCCTGCTGTTAGATCATAAAGCCTAACCATGGTGAGGCTGGAGCTGGATCAGGTGGTGATGAGGAGGATGAAGGAGGACGACATAGAGGTGGTCAAAGCCCTCATCAAGGTTTGACAGACAGGCTGCTTTCATCATAGTGGGATTTTACTCTTGTCCTTGTGAGGCTTGTGCTGATATTTATTTATTTTTAACTTGCATTAATGTCTTTCCAGGAGGGCTGTGAGGGCACCGAAAACCGTCTCATCCTCCACATCCTCACTCGTCCGCTCTGCCTATTTGTCCTGGCTGTTTTATCCTCAATCCTGCGCTGCCTTGTCCATTCCTTTATGCTGGCCCTTGCTGTTCCTGTCTTCCTGCTAATTGTGTTTCTCAAGATTACTATGCCGCGGTCCACAGGGGTTCTGGGCAGCAGCCGCCCCTCCTGGGACTATGTGGGTAGCAGCTACAGAGGGACACAGGATGAGACACTCCAGAATCCCTACTGTAGGATCAGTGGCAAGACACCAGTGACTAAAAAGGTTAGTTTACTGGTTTGCTGGAAATTCTTAGTTTTTTAAATAGGTTTCATTTCATTCTAGTGACCAAATGTTGCAGCCAAATAATCTTATTCCTTTTACTCAGCCAAGGCGCAGAATTGCACCCAAAGACAAGGACAAAGAAATGTCAACAGAGAATGTCACCCCAGAGAGGGAACAGGCAGCGGGGCAGGTCTGGGTGGCAGACTGCGAGGGTGACATCCTCGGCTGCATCTTCCAGGAAAGCGAGAATCGAGCGGGCATCAGGAGGATCTGCAGGCTGGTGACTGGCTGCTGGTACCGCAGGGAGGGCCTGGGCCGGCTGCTAGTCCAGAGTCTGGAGCAGAGAGAGAGGGAGACTGGTGCTCACAGAGTGTATGCACACGTCCCCTACCCCTCCAAGCTGGGGGAGGCCTTTTTCAGGAAGCTGGGCTATCAGCAACTTGGGGAGGGGACTGATGAAGAAGAAGATGAGGAGAGGAAGCTGGAGACTCCTGAGAGAGGCTTTCTGGGATACCCCCTAACTAAGGTGTTTTACAAAGATCTGTGATCGAGTGATGATGAACTTGTGGAGAGAAAAAAGTGGCATTGAGCCCAGGAATGCCTAAAGAAGAGATAACATGAGTGCAAACTGGATCTCTGCTGAAGGTGATAGCATCATTTCTGAAACATGTTTGGATATTTGTTTAAGTTAATAATTTATTGGATTATTTGTGTTATTTATGCCAGTATTTATTTACTGTATGTGTTGCAGTTCTGTTTATTATAAGTATATTTTTACCTTTTCATCATAGAAAGTACTATCTCTTCATTTTCATAAAACAAATGGTTGTTTAGTATTTAATTACTCAAAAATGACATCATGAAGCTTCAGTCATTCTGTTCTCTCATAAAATATTTATGCAGATGTGTGTTTCCTAAATATGTGTTTGTGTGGTTCTTTTCACAAAAACTTCAACACAGCAAATGGTGTGTGTAAGTGTGTAACAGCATGCATTTGTGTGTGAAACCATACAGATGTGTAGGAGGATGTACAGTTAGTGTATAGGAAGTATGTGTGGTTTACGTGAATCTGCAGAATTTCTCTGCTTTTATCTTTCTGCGCTCTTCGGCTGCTGTTGCTGTTCTTCTCATACAGTATGTGGGTCCATGAGTCTGCAAAAATAGCGCTCCCTCCCTTTTCTTCAGCTTTCTGTTCTTTCATTTAGGTTTTCTTTGTTATATTTTACTACGAGAATTCCAAATTCTGCATTCTTTAATGCTGGTAATGGTAGTATGTTTTGTTGGTTAACTAAATCTTTTAGATCTGAAACTAAAAAAAAAAAAAAAAAAAAAAAAATCAATGACAGTTTCAAACTTTATTCATTATTATTATTAGTTTTATTCCCTTATGTTTTTGGGAGGCTTTGGGCTGTGGTAACATTAATAAATATTAAATTAACTGATTAATTACAAATATAGATTCATTTATAATGAAAGTAACAATTAACTGCAGCCCTAAAATATTGAATTGATTACAAAGAGTTTATCAAAATCAAAAGTTTTAATCTACTTTGATATTGGTGCTTCAAAACTAATCTGCATTACAGATTTGAACAGCACATTAAATATATGCATAGGTATTCTGACTTGAGAATGTGTGTGGTTTGCAGGTGAATGGCAGTTTATGTGACTAAGTGAGGAAATGCACACAGCCCCAGCCTGAGGCTAACCTTAATATGGTTAGCAGCCCTCATGCTCACATTGCGCATCTACCTACTGCTAACCTCAGACGATGTCAGTACAGCATCTATGTGCCACAGATAAACACCACAGGATGTTTGTACAATGTTAATGTGTGTGAGAAAGAGGCATATCTCACCTGATGTGAAGACAAATATAGGCCTATACTTAACTGCAAACTCTTAATCATGCAAGCTGTAGTGGAAAATCACATCCTTTAATTAACTTTGATGAAAAAGCTGAGACAGCCAGTAACATGACAGTGTTGTTACATGCACGAGTAAGTGTGTGGTCAGGCCATTTTCACTGTGTGAAAGCTGTTTTTACTGGTGACACTTTTTGGTCATCAGGTTGTTTCTTCATGACTGCCAAAGAGCAGACACCTGTTAGTTGGGCCTCTACCCGCCCGATCTGTAGCTATTATTGTTGTCAGGAAACAGATGTGAGTTCACACACTGGAAAGAAAGTCTGTTTGTGACTGTGGTCATGTGCGTCTGCACGGTATGGCTGTGTGTGTGTTTGTGCGCGTGTGCAGGGTGTGGGCGGGTGGGTTTTGGAAAGTATGACTTGGCATGTCCTACACCCGGTTTCTGCCCCTGACTACGGGTTAAATGCACAGCCATGTCTGGCCATACTGTACTACTCCACCACACACACACACACATACAGCACACAAGAGGGGTGGTAGTGCACGTGAGCGTTTATGTGTGACTGTGAGATGACCTTGGTCAACTGTGGTCAAACCCAGAGAGCTGGGTGGGAAGTGGTTACATATAGTTTGGCATTTGATCAGCCTCTTGAAGTCGAGAAAAGACACATGCACACAAGATCAAATGTGCAGAGACATTAGGCTTTGTGCACCGTCAGAGTAATGCAATATGATGTGAGGTCGTTCAGAGCATGCAGACACACATACACATGAATCACTCTAAATATTTTGGGGCACCACACAATCATAGGATATATTAGATAAATTTGTTCCAGATGATGTATAACATATAGACTGTGTTAATGACATGCTCATACAGATGGTTAACACACACATGCGCACATACACACAGATGAGCTCCAAAAACAGCCACCCTGGGAAACGGTGAATTCCCCAAACCACAGAGTGCATGAGAGGGTGAGGGGAGTCATGGGAAAGCAGGATGCCTGCATGCAGTGCCACTGAGTGAGCAGACTGGGCCAGAGCTAAAACAGACAGAGCAAAGAAAAGACGAGAGCAAAATAATACACATCCTGATTTGGCAAGGACGGATGACAGCATCTGATGGTTCAAAGGCTTATGAGTGAGATTTATCCACACACTGTGGTCGGTCAGCTGGCTGGCCGTTCTAGCAGACACGTAGGGCGAGGGAGGTCGATTACAGTTCTGCTCCCAGCCTGAGACAGTTTGGGAAAACCCAGATCAGAGGACGAAGAAGGTGACAAGGCCTCCGAGGTCTGGGAACGCCTATGGTTCCACTAAATCTTGGGGCCCCTGAGTAGGTGGGGGGACTGAATAGCAGGAGGTGTAGGTGGCAATCCCACTGTGGATCAAAGTGAGAAGGTATCTGGAAGTTTTTACTTAATGATCTGGGAAAACCAAAGTGGACCAATGACTGGATGAGTCTTAAGTGTTTGGAAAGTTCCAGCCAGTTGGCTCAGTTTACTGACGTCTGTGAAAAACTCCAAAGGTTACAAATCACGTCAAACACTCCTCCTCTCATGTGTGGTCACTCTGATTATTTTGTTAAATCTGTGTTGTGTAATCTGCCTCACCAATAAGATTCCTTTATTGCCTTGTACCAGAAGAATGGTTTTACTTTGATCATTATGTGAACTAATGTTAGAAATTTTAGAAAAACAATGATGCCCTTAAAAATAATTTGGCAAATGAGTAATTCATTTATAGCTTTCATTGTTTTGCAGCAAGACAATCCAATCCATCCATCTCTTTTGTTTCACGCCCCCTGAACTTACTTTGAAAATTGTTTCTGTCCAACCAGAAGCTGCCTCTGTTGTATGCAGGATGTTTATGTTTAGAGGTATATGTTCTCAGTTCCTTCCCTTTAACCCCCCAACACACACGCACATACTTTCGCTCTTTCTCATTTACCTTCACTTATTACGCACGCCTGCCGAGTGACTAAGCAAAGCGCGTCTTTCAAAATGATTACAAAGCTAGACAGGTGAGCAAAATGGATACATTCTATTTATATGTTGTATATGTCTTTCGATTTGACACATATTTATACAGATTACACATGCATACTATTAAATGGAAAAAAATCAGGAAGTTTTTTATAAATTATTACACTTTGACACCAATATAAGATATTCTTTAGTGGAATTCTGTTTTAGTTACTAAGGCACTATACCACCTTTGAGCACTACAAATTGAGGTTTTTGTATTAATGAATGATGAACAACTGTCCTGGTTTCGCTAAAAGTTGTGAAACTGAGAATGAGAAAAAAAGCAGTGAATGTTAGTTGTCTTCTGACTGTCCATCACTCACATTTGGTTAACCACAGGTTTTACATGAGTTTATTGTGCTAACTTATTAGAACAAAACTTGAATTCATGTATGAGTCATGTGAATAATAATAAGTTAAAAGGGTAATTGGATGAGTTCCTTAACAGAATTTGTCTCAGACTTTCCCAGCATGAAATATATATATCTTTGCTGAATACTACTGAGATCACCAAAGATGTGGTTTACCAGACAGCAACACTTTTGAGAATGGCATTATTACTGATGAAATGTTGACTGATAAATTCCGAGCACCAAGTTTTTGTAAATGCATCTAGTCTTTAAAAGAAAAGTTAAATATTCTTTAGGTAAGCTGTACTGTGCCCACTGCAGTGGGGTTCTCTGTTCTACCTGCACCACATGTCAATAGCTAATAAAAAGGGCACCTCTTCTCTCTTTGTCTCAGTGTGCTTTTGCCCCGAAAAAAGTTCATCTACCATTACAAGAACATGCGCTGGGCAAGGGGCCGGCATGAGACATACCTCTGCTTTGTAGTGAAGAGGCGAGTGGGGCCAGACTCCTTATCCTTTGACTTTGGACACCTCCGTAATCGTAATGGCTGCCATGTAGAGGTAAGTAATGTGGGTCAAGATGGGGGAGCATATGAGAAAGGCCTGTTCAGGGGAGAGGAAGAAAACAGTAAAAAAAAAAAAAAGTATAGTATGATTTTATCCCTCTTATTTTCTCCGTTCTCCGATTTCTCCATAGCTGCTGTTCCTGCGCTATCTGGGAGCCTTGTGCCCTGGTTTGTGGGGGTACGGAGGTACTGGAGAGAGGAGGCTCAGTTACTCCATCACCTGGTTCTGCTCCTGGTCTCCCTGTGCCAACTGCTCCTTCAGACTGTGCCAGTTCCTCAGCCAGACACCCAATCTTCGCCTCAGGATCTTCGTCTCTCGCCTTTACTTCTGTGACATGGAGGACAGCCGTGAAAGAGAGGGCCTAAGAATGCTGAAAAAAGCCGGCGTGCAGATCACAGTCATGAGTTACAAAGGTGGAGGCATAAACCGGTGTATATGTGGTAGAGATATAAAGAGAGAGCAGGCGTGTATATGATTCTAGAGCCAGAAACTTATGGAAGATTAAGCCAGCCAAATTCCACCTAAAAAGCCATTGTTTTCCTTTCATGATTGCTCTCAATGTCAACAACAATGATTATTTTTTCCTCTCTCTTCAGACTTCTTCTACTGCTGGCAGACCTTTGTGGCTCGTAAGCAGAGCAATTTCAAGGCCTGGGATGAGCTGCACCGAAACTCTGTTCGCCTTGCCAGAAAACTCGACCGCATCCTCCAGGTAGAAGTTTTACCATAGGCTTACTGCATGTTTTTCTTCAACCAACAACAAACCAATAATGATTTGTTTAAAATTCTAATAATAATATGTTTTCTTTCTTTCTTTCTCAGCCCTGTGACACAGAAGATTTAAGAGATGCCTTCAAACTTCTTGGACTATGAAACGTACCTGTGACGTCCTCTGGTGTTACTATTAAGTCTATCATTAAGTACATAGAGAAAAGGACATGTTGGTGTTGGTCCATCACTACAACTGCTAAACTGAGAATAAGAAAAACTGAGAAAAATAGCTTTCAAATTGTGGCAAGGCTTGTAACGTTATGTAGCTTCTGCTTGCTGTTTCTGTAGCAATATGGTCATGTGAAATAAAATAATGTACAATGAGATATTGTCTTGTGTTGTTGATGGTAACTGGTCTTTGGACTTGCAGTGATGTTAGCTGACAAGTAGTTAGCCTAGCTAACGTTACCTTTTCAAAAACAGCTCTAACTGCTGGTAGCCTAGTAGGTCTAATAATTGTATTACTAAGGAATGGCTGCAAATTAAAGGGGTTTTCCAGGGATAAATGATTGCACTTTCTTACATTAATAAAAACAATGGTCCCAATAGATATCCTAAATTTCAGTCTGTAATACTAGTCAACACTTTTTGTTACCCTACCTGTATGGTAAATGCTCACTTCTTTCAAACTCCACTCCCCAGTTTGTCATGTAGGTTTTCTGTAAATTTGTAGTATTCGAGCTCAAGCCAAAATTACTCAAGTGATGTCACTTGAGTAATTTTAAACTTGAAACTTGGCTCAGACGTACTCCCCATGATGAGTAAACTGACCTTTATGTGTAAAATCAGTGGAATGGCCCTTTATGGGCATGGCTGAAACTGTAGCAGAGAAGCAGGGTTACCGGTGTGTGCGCAAATACACCGTGTATTACGGTCACGTAGCCGTTAACGCCGCACACACCACTCACCGTCACTACCAGCACCACCGGCGTGCACAGACTGAGTAAAAGTCAAGATGGCGACCGAGGGTCAGTCCGAGTACGAGTCGGTCCTCTGTGTCAAACCTGAAGTCAACGTTTACCGAATCCCACCGAGAGCATCCAACCGGGCTATCAGGTGAGGGGGAGAGCGGCCTGACGGCGAGTTTTCCAGCATCCGCGAGCTGCAGCCGTTCGGTGCCGTTGCCTCGGCGACCTACCTACCGAGCTCATCCCCTAATCACACTGCCTCAAGTAACGGCGGCCGTAGTTTTCGTGCTAGCTGTTTTTGCTGTGTATTTACAAGGTCATTATGGAAAATACGTTACTGACGGTTGGTGTTTGTACCTGCACTGCGTTAGCCCACTAAACAGGGACTGGGTGGGATTGGTTAACGTTACATCCCTGTCAGTGACCGTGTGTTTATTTGCCTTCATCCATCGGCAGAAATAATGCTTACACTGCTTAAAAGTCAGCGTGATTTTATAGGACAACCAGCTCGGTAATGATGCTTTATTTTGCTCCAGAGATTCTCATTTCGCTTGTCTGACCTGTAAGTAGTCGGTAGCATAGCAGAACAGCATCCCTGGAGCTGTAAAGAAGTCAGTGTCTTGCCCAAGGACACTTCAGCAGGGTGGATGCTGTTTGATGACAAGGAGCTTTAACATGGCTAATCCAACTGAAAGACAGTGTTGTCCTGGCAGACACCCTCTACATGCTTTTAAGTGACCCTGCAGGAGAGCTGTGTTGTTGAAAAGGTTGACATTGAATTGTTTACCCCATTTTTCATTGGCTGGTGCATCACAGCTGCATCTGAGTGGACAACCAAACAGTAGCACAGGCCTGAGTCCCATGAGACACATGATTGGTTAACCAGTGACCATATGTATAGTGAGTAAGGGTTGTGATGTAATATTTCAGCCTTAGGTCTCAGTGAAATGCCCGTCTGATGCTTTAGTCACATTCTGTTCACATAGAAAAACAGTGTGTCTGAGTGTTGGACGAATCACAACAATAACACACACTAACAGACACATACACACAAAACACAAATCTTTCCTGTCTCTGGTTTTCTCGCCTATTCTCCCCCGTCCGTTGCAACATCAGTCTCAATAAGCCGCTGTCACCACTTCACCTGCATCACACTGTCTCCCTGACTGCCTGGGTGTTTGTGTCCCAGGGCTGCCGATTGGAAGCTGGATGCTCCTGACTGGACGGGACGCATGCGTGTGACGGCCCGGGGCAAAGTGGCCTACGTGAAATTGGAAGACAAAATCTCTGGTGAGAGAGAAGCAGACATTGTTTACTGGCACTGCTAACAGCAGCAGTAAATCATTTCACTGTGTAGTGTTCTGTTCGCTCTCTCTGTTACTCATCTATTCCAAGGTGACCCAGCCCACGTCCAAGCAAGCAGTTTATTTTGAAGCAAACACGCTGATGATCTCTTTCTGTCTCTATCAGTGCATTTTATGTATTGGCATGCTTGTTGTCCTCAGATTATACCTTATATTTGGCCCATTTTTGATTTCATCTGAGTATTTGAAGTTGGATCCATCTTGCATATGTTGAGCCTCCCCTCTTTTATTTTTTTACAGAGAAAAACATTTAATTTCTGGCCATTTTAAATCAGAAGGTTTCTTAGTTGAGCTTTGGTTTAGTAAAGATGACTCTTCATGATACAAATTTTCACTGGAGCATATTGCCAAATAGATAATGAACATGTTTCTTTTGTTGTAACCTACAGGGGAGCTGTTTGCCCAAGCACCAGTGGACGAGTACCCAGGCATCACAGTGGAAACAGTTAGTGACTCAAGCCGTTACTTTGTGCTCCGCATCCAGGATGACAACGGTGAGTAAACTGTTTGTTGCTAAGCCATAAATATTTTGTAAATGTGCTCATTATTTAGAGGATAACACGTTTGAACAGGAT
Source organism: Macquaria ambigua (assembly GCA_008360985.2). NCBI lineage: Eukaryota > Metazoa > Chordata > Actinopteri > Centrarchiformes > Percichthyidae > Macquaria > Macquaria ambigua. Next base: position 130,223 of record VMKM01000447.1, on the reverse strand, counting down.
GATCCAGAGCAGAGATACACAATTATTTTAAAGCTAAATCTTGGAAACTGTAGTTATTATTATTGTGAGAAACTGTCAGGTTAAGTATGTTTTTTGTGTGTACAACACAACACAACACAACACAAATCCCTTACTAAACTCTAAGCCTTGTTTGTTGTGTTTATTTCTCTCATAGGCCGCAGTGCGTTCATAGGCATTGGGTTTGGAGACCGAGGCGATGCCTTTGACTTCAATGTTGCACTTCAGGACCACTTCAAGTATACAGCTGCTTCATGATGTGTCATGAATCATAACTAATTCAGTCGGGAATGGATTCATTCTAGTTTATTATACTATCTTTAATCGCTTTGCGTCTCTGTCTCCCTCCCTTGTCTGCTCCAGGTGGGTGAAACAGGAAGATGAATTTACCAAGCAGGCGCAGGCTCCAGACTCCACTCCAAAACTGGACCTGGGCTTCAAAGAAGGACAGACCATTACTCTCAATATTGGGGTAACCTTATTTTAATTACATGTAATGGTTATAAGGTTGGAATATTAGTGGAAGAGCAAAATTGCTTTCAGATTGGAGTCTTTTGAAAGTAATATACTACTGTAGAAGTGTCTTTGTAGAACTCAAATGGGTTGAATATAGCTCTGATTGTCTGTGAAGAATTTAGCTTTTTACTGTTTTAACAAATGAAATCATGCTAAGTGACAGTTGAGGATTCATTTGTGATAAGGGTTTAACTTTGAGTCTAAAACCCAGGCAATCTGTGAACTTGTATACACACACACACACACACACACACACACACACACTCACCTAGTGTTTGTTTATCCTAACTGTACCTTTTCCAGCAATCAAAAAAGAAAGACAGGTCTCGTCCGCAGAGTTCAGGTGGCTTTGGGCTTCTTCCACCTCCTCCTGGCGGCAAGTTAGCCCCACCCCCTTCATCCAGATCTACCAATCATAACACACAACCGCTTGCAGGAGGAAGTGACACTGGTAGGTAACACTACAGTACGGATAGCTGTAGAGGTCATGCCCCTACTGTAATTACAGCCTGTCTCGTGTTTTGTTTTTCTCATAATAATGCATAAATGCATCATGATCTCGACAGAAGAAGCTCTGTTATCCTGTAATCACAAAATAATGATTCCATTAACACGAGAAAGCAATTTGATTGTTGACAATAATATTGTGCATGTCAAGATTACAAAAAGTTGAAAAAAAAAAGTTTTGTCATTGTGTTATGTTGAGATCACAAAATGTATTTCTCGTGATTGCGAGAAAACTAAATTTGGAGACAAATTGTTGTTCTTTTGGCCAACATGTCTATGGGAAAGCACAGCCTTGTACTCGCCACTGTTACTGTAGATATAGTGCACCTGAGCACTCTGCTGGAAGCAGCTCAGCCCAATCTTAACTCAGTTGTCAAAATCAGTTTTTCGTATGTCTAAACGGAGGTAAAAGTTAAACATTACTACCCCAATAATCCATTGCATTGCACCTTTACTTCCATGTTCAACTTGCAGGTTGTTTGAGATCGATGCAGCTGTTTCATTTACAGTGGGATGTAGAGTGTGACCTGCCTATGGCACCTCAGAAGTCATACAGAATGAAAATGCATGTAAATGGTCAATATAAAGCGGAGGAAAGTTATTTCGTTGTTGAAAGCTTGTATTTCCTTGGCCCCGTTGGGGTCTGTTGTAACGCTGTTTCCAGTGGAGCACTTGTATCCACAGTCTTTACAATGAAAGTGTTGAGTGCAATGTTATGCTGACTTATAGGAATACTAGCCAAAACTATGACCGATAGACTCCAGTTGTAAAATACTGGAAATTTCCTTTAAAAAACAGTTTTGGCCCTGTCCTCTGTGGCCCTCTGTAGTAGGCTATAGATGCCTTTACACTGAAAATCACATCAAGTTATCTCACAAAACTAAAAAGCCATGCACACCTTTTGTGCTGAGGTTTGTTTATGAGACTTCAGCAGCCGTCTGAATACAATGGAGGTGAATGGAAGTTTGGTTGTGGTGCTCAAAGCATTGAAAAACATTCAGCAGCAATTTGTCTTTCCACAAATGATTTTCTGATTTCTCAACTGCAAATAGTTTTACTACTACTTCAACTACTCTCTACCAAAGAAATAATCCCAAGAAAATAATAAGGTGTGTGGATTATCCAGAGTAAATGGGAGACTTTTTGTGGAAAGACTCATTGCTTTTCAGTTTCAAATGTAACTGTTCGATGCTTTAAGCAGCACAAATGAAATTCCTTTCACCTCCATTGTGTTTGACTGGTGGCAGAAGTTTCAGAGGTCGATATCTCAAAACCGCAGCATATAATATTGAAATAATAATATGGTTAGCCACCACTAGGGTAAGTGGGACAATACTGTATGTTCATTTGTCATTTGGGTGAACCGACCCTTCTTAAAATCCTGCCTAAAATCTTTGAATTCTTAGACTGATTACAAAACAAACATTCACATCAGAAATCTATATTTTTGTTACTTTTTCAGAGGTGCATTATGTTTCTGTTTTTATTTTTTTAACCACCAGGTTGTTTGCTTGACCTGGACGCCAGTAACTCCAACTCAGCGGCTCCATCCAACTCCACCACCACAGCCAGCTCTGACCTGTGGGGAGACTTTGACTCTGTATCCCCAAAGTGAGGAGAGATCCATTTTGTTTTTCTCCCTCTTTTCTCTCTGTAAATTTACGCAGAACTTTTTGCAACTTTGTTTTCCCCGTTATGGGGTCCCGTATCTCTCCCTGCCAAGCAGGGTAGCCCCCTCTTCTAGTTTGTTTTATTCTAGCTCCATTCCTCATGACCTCTGTTCTTAGCCAGACCTCACAGTCCAGTCTTAATTGGAAAGATGTAGAACTATAGGCCATCTCCACTTACTCATCACACTCTCCATTCCCATCCTTCTTCCCTCTCTCCTTCTATATATCCATTCTCCTGTTTGAATTTTGCCTTTACCCTTTTTCTCCGTCCTCTGTTTTATTTGCTCATTTCTATCGTAGAGTCTACAAATATAATCAAGGGAGACATAATCAGAAACATCTGATGATGAAATATAATAAAATATAATAATGAATGAATTTTATGTACAGAGAATATTTATTTTAAATGTACATATTGTCAGTAGTTTGTAATTAGTGTCATTGGTGTTGTCACCTGTATGTACTGTAGCTTATTTTTCTCCAAGTCCCCAGCAATGGGACTGACTATATGCACTGACTGGCAGTCTAGTCTGTCTATGTAGTTAGTAATGCATAAAGTCTGCATTTAAGGCAGGGATTGTTGTCATAGTGAAGTTTACCGCAAAAGGATTTTACTTGAAAGAAATCTGTTAAGCTGTAGCTGATTTACAGAATAGTTGTGCTCTCTAGCACTCTCTAGTGGGCTCTTGTGGCTCTACAGCATTATTTTGAGAGACATGTCTTAGCTGCAGCTGTTGAACACATATTTCAGTGGGGATGGGTCCTGGGCACTGTGCATAGTTTTAACTGTAAATCAGTACAAAGAGAAAGGAAAGTTGGATGCGACAGGGTGTTAGCAAAAGAAAGAGAAGCAACAAGTGCTTTTATCTTTGCCTCAAGGGGAACAGAGATGATTTAGTCCATGTTATGTCATCTCTACTCCGCACAGCTGTTAAAGCTGTGTCTGGTGAGTCATTTAGGTCATGACCTCTCTCCTGCTCAATGAATAGGTCTGTGTTTCTGCACTGTCCCATCAGTCTGGGAAGAGCTTCATCTCCTTAATTCTTTATGGGAAGGTGATCAGGTCGTAGACCTCGCCCGCAGCATGTTGTGCTGTACAAACAAGTTTTAACTGTGAACTTCAATTCCATGTTAAGATGTAATGTTATTAATGGTATTCTGATGCAGACAAATGCAACGTGGGACTAAGCTAGTCTGTGTTTGATGCAGTGTTTTGTTGTGATATTGTTAACGTACCGAGAGATGGATTATGTTGCACTGATATCACATGTGTTGTGACAGATGACAGTCACAAGTGGTGTGATGATGGATGTTGATTGGAACACACAGAGATTGTGTGAGTGTAAAGCCCTAACAATGTTTGTCGGTGTTTGTTTACTGTTTAAATTATATGCATCTCTCCCAAATGTTACCTGTTATTCAAACTGTATATGTGTATGGAAATGTATATGGAAATGAATATGCAAAGAAAAACATAAAGATATCACTCAGTGACCATAACTTTCATTTGTTGTTTTTTTCTTCTGAATAAACAGAGTAAAAAAGAACAAATCAATGAACAAATAACTCATGAACAAATGTAGTTATATATTTTTTGGATACAATAGTGCACATAATACTGGATTGTCAATGAGTACCGTACAATCCTCAACAGAGTGGGTCTTTCTTTGTACAATGAAATGACTCAGTGCTGCTATAGGCCCATTACTACAGTACCTTAAATGGGTCGTAAACCATGGAAGACATGATCTGTGTCCAACAACACACATGAAATGAGCACACCTTCAATATTCACACACAAAAGACTAATACATAAACGTAGATATGACTCAGCACACTTGTGTGTGTGTGTGTTAAAGAGAAAGAAAGAGACCCCCAGGTGTTGAGTGGTGGATTTATGGTGTTATGGGTTGTTTTTATGACTGGTTTGTGTCTCTAAGGGGCTCCATCCTCACCGGTGGTCACATCGCCATCCTGGGCCCATCAGGCCTTGTTTGCCCAGGTTTTGGGGTTGCTACGGCGATTGAGACAGCGTTTCCTATTAGATGACCTCTCAACACGCCTGGGCCACCCGGACAACTCTCTGCACAGTTCGGCTGTAATGTGCAAAAGACACAGAAATGTCTGTAAACTCATGATCCCGTACCCGACTTCATGCTTTGTTTTACTTGTAGAGTGTCTCACCTTTCAGATACTCATCCTGTTGGCACACGGTCCTCATACAGATCTCCTTGTTGATCACATAGACACGAGGAAGGCTGCATCACAAACAGGATGAAATTAGCATCATGAGTATTGTAAAAGAGCTGTAGTGATACAGTTAGACCTGGTGTGACAGGCTGCCACTAACTAAAACATTATGAGAATGATATTACCAGCAGTGGAATGTAACGTTGAGCTACTTGTACTCAAAGTATTTCTATTTTTCTGCAAATACTGTTACTCCACTACATTTATCTGATGTCTGTAGTTATTGTTCCTTTACAGATTAAGATTTTACACACAAACCGTGATCAGTTTATGATGAATTTTTAAGATGAAACTGACCAGCAGTAAATCAAGTAGTGAAAATTAGCTCCACCTGGACACAACATTAAAATGCTGCTTACAAATTGATGCATGAGTAATATTAGTCCAGCAATAACATCAGTAATTTCAAAACACTGACAGGGGCTATTCTGCTGCATAATGAGTACTTTTTACATATTATATTTTAAGTACATTTTGCTGATAATGCTAATATGCTTTGACTTAAAAGCCCCTGAAATGATTTATTCAGTCAGCTTCTTATTATGAGCAATAGAGTCTGACATGAACACATTGTTTTCTGCCAAAGTCAGAACAGTTTTGGTTGTTTCACATGAGAGATTTCTGTATTTCTGCTTTTGTCTTTGCTCTTCTCACTATTTCTAAGTGGGTGACAGCTCAGTTGGAAAAAGGTGATGTCACATACTTCTGTGCACCAATCAGAGTTGAGCAACATTTGAAATCAAAATCTGATGACAGTTGAGGTTTGCACGGTTAAGAGGGGCCACTGTTGATCAAAGTTGATCACACCAAACCCACACAGTCCTTATGAAGCAGATTAGTGTTCATTTCTTAACAAATAAAAACTAAGGAGGTGTTTTTTCTGAACTTTAACTTCGATTGTTGCTTATTTAGTCATGAATATTTAATATCTTAGAAAAATACTTAAGAGGGGCTTTAAATGAAATTGCGAAGGCGAGACTTTTACTAGTCAGTATTTTTACACTGTGCTGTCACACAATTACAGTTAGCCCTCACTGCTAATGTATAAAAGTAATTCTGCAGGTAAACTGCTAAATCAGAAGTGGTGTTCTGTAGGAACATTGCTGATCACCTGTAGAGACAGAGACCACCAATACATCTCCTGATGGGCCGGTGAACTGAGTACATCCTGGTGCAAGGATACATCTCCTCCCTACAGTCTGCAGAGACAGAAGAAACAAGACATACTGAGATTGTACCAATCACAATGACAAGATTAAACCCACAGTTCATGGGGCCTCCTGAGAGGCAGTTCAGAGGTCATCTTCAATCTGCTGTCACTCACTGGCTGGCAAGGTGCCTCCAGGTGCCTCAGTGCTCTCTAGAAACGAGGAGAGAAAACATGATGAGATTGGGAAAACATTTTACCAGTGACCCATTGCAATGACTCAGACTGACAGATGTCATGCAACATAACTCGTCCTGATCTAAAGTGTGACTTATGAGGAGGAGAGCATTACCAGCCTGCTGGGCTTGGGCTACAGCTGTGAGTGCTGTGGAACAGAAACCACATGAGGGGAGTGTTTCGCAGCATAAAAACAAACACACAGCGACTCAACCATAATTAAACAAGATGATTTGTGTGTTCTGTTTGGCAGCGTTACCGTGGAAACTGCAGAGGAGCAGGACCACTGGAAGGCTGCCCATTCCTTCAACTTGTAAGAGGTAAACTTTACGAGCTGGAGGAAACCAAAGAGGAAAAGAGTCAGGGTGATTTCACAGAGTGGAACTGTTCAATATCCTCACTCAAGATTTTTGTGCTGTTTATGTTTCCTTTAATCTCCTTGCATATAAATGCTCCAGGTCACTGTAATGTTTTCCCTAAAGTTTTGCTCCAGCTAAAAACACAGAGAGTAGTGCTATGTTTTGGATAACAGACAAGTTGTCATCGTTATAGAAGAGTGCCTGATGTCATGTTGCTGTGGAATATTCTGCTCTACAGTATATTCTTGTGTACTTTGGACTGCTTGTAAACAGTTCGATAAAGCAGCAGTGGAGCAACTATATATATATATATTTAAAAAAAAGTTTTAAATGACACTTTGTACCTTTGAAAATGTGTTTTTCCTCTTCCCCTCACTCCTTTTCTTACTCTTTCTCCTTCCCTCTCTTCTCTCCCGCCCTGCATCATTCCTCTCGTGATGTGTCAGTGTAACTTTGGAGTCCAAGACGTGAGTTCTCTCAAAAGAATGTGTTTTTTTGTGCCCTATTTGAGCACCCCTCCGCCCCTCCTCTGTTACAGTTGCACATTCTTTTCCAGCTTTCTTTTCATAGAACATATCACTGCTTTCCAACTGTACGATCATCACTAGTCCCCTCTGAGTGTGACGGTTTTGTCACAAGTTGAGTCTTTTCTGCTCCGATAATCCCAGAGTCATACATTTGCAATTACTGAATTGAAAACTGGATTGTCCTGGTTTAGCTCGGCGCATGCCTCCCTTATGTGACATGTTTTTCACTGTTTGCACTTACTGAACTCTGTATGCAACCACACATCACATAACTATAAAATATAAATTCAGATGTGAATCAGTTAATCAGCCAAGCATTCACTCTTTACACCTAATCAATAGGAAATATCCTTCCATTAATGTCTTTGGATGTGAGATATCCTGCGTGTGCAGATGCTCCTCTGTGTATTTCCTACAGTATGTGTTAAAATCAGGTGAAAAAGAAGCAGAATTAACTTATACTCACAACTTTTGCTGTCGTCCACAACTGCTTTAGTTTTATGAATCTTTTGTCTTCTCTGCTTTCTCCTCCTTCCCTCCCCTTCTCCCTCCTCCTCCTCCTCCTCCCTCTGTCCTCCTAACCATCAGAGTTTTCTTGCTTTTCACTTTTTTTCCTGCCACAATCTGGTAAGAGATTTAGCATGCAGCTACAATCTGATGTATTTCATGTGAAGAGTCTTCCCCTTTGGTGCCCTTCACACACACCTTCATCATCCATAAAAAGTAGGGAAGTTGATCTTGTTCATTAAGTAGGCTTCATTAAATTTATAAAGGCACACAACTGACAGAGGACTTTTTAAATACACTTTTCTTTAAATAACACTCAAGTCTTTGTAAACACATATGTAAAGGTGACACTAACTGTATTTATTTAAGATAATACGATCACAGATGCGGTCTTGTCTGAATATATTTGCTACTCTTGTTGTAAGAGCATGTACGTCACATTTCTCCTGGACTCTGCTTGGATTTGTTGTCATATAAATGGAGAAAATGAAATAATGAAGCGAATCAAATGAACAGAGGCATCCTACCACAGAGGGCCTCAAATTTGACGTTTGCGCTTCTTAATACAACCAGCAGGTGGAGTAGTGCACATAGAGTATGGTCATTGGCCTCTAAATACAATCTGGGGTCAGTCAAAAAAAAGTTAATGAATTGATAAAACAGTTAACACTATTAAGTGAGTTAAAGCCTGTCTTTGCTTTTCTCTAAGACTAATGTGAGTTAAACAGAAGTGACTAATGATAGAAAATTAGAAACTCTAACCCCGTTTATCTCTGCAGTAATAATCAGTGACAGTCCCATGTTTTAAACATATGTTTCACCTCCACAAGTCATGTGTTGCACATCCTGAACAATTCTCCACAGCAACCACAGTTTGTTTGTTTAATTTACTGCTGAAATTATGTGTTGATTAATCGATTAGTCGATCAATAGAAAATTCCTAAAAATGTTAATAATCTGATCAGTTTTATATCATCGTAAACTGAATATCTTTGGGTTTTGAACTGTTGGTCAGACAGAAAGAAACATCTGAAGGTCACCTTGGGGCTAAGGAAATTGTGATGGATATGTTTTACTATTTTCTGCCTTTTACAGAGTAAACTAGTAATCAGTTAATTGAAAAAAATATACAAATACAAGTACAAACATAGTAATTGAAGAATAAAATAATCATTTGTTCCTAAACTAATTCCTAGTTTAATTTATTGCCAGGCGTCTAAATCTTTCTTGGTTTGTTCTGATTTTGAGGGAAGCGGTTAAAGAAGATGAAATGTATTTGAAGAGACCTTTACAGACTCAGTGTGTGATTTTTAGCATCTTCATTTATGCTTTATTTATTCATGTGAGTTTTTTTGGAATATTGTGCATTAACAGGTGATGCCTTCAATAAGATATTTGTAAAATAAGCACAAAAGTAAGTTCTAACTTTACAAGAGTATATTTTTCCTCAAACATATTTGCTCAGCTGACCTATTAAGAAGAAAAGGCATCACCATGTGGATCCCAAGAAAGTCCAAGATCTGCTCTCCTTCGTTGTCGATGTGGCACAATTACTCGCAAAATGACAACTTTGCAACATATTAAATCTCACACAATTTAATTCAGCCATTGGATTTTAACAAATTTTGTAGACAGTTTAGTATGTTTGCATGTATATATACTTGTCATCTGTAACCTGCAATTCCTTAATTATCAGTTTACATAAGCTATCCTTCAAATATCCTAAGTGGTTATCTGTGCAAAGATGAAAGCGATCATCAAGTTCCTGACCCTTTGTCTCAGAGGCTCTTTGTATTGAAAAGATGCGTTTCATTGGGACCATTACAGCTGCACTGGGAGGGAAACTTGACTCTGCAGGCTTCCATGGACTTGACTAATATAAATATTGCTACACATACCACTGAAGTCACAGACAACAAAACTCTCACTGGCTCTCACCCTATGATAGGCCTAGTCAGTTCAAGAGGGAGACACTCATCATCCCCTTGACATATCGGGGCTACACGGACTCGGGTGAGTGCCTGTGGGGTGCCCCTAACAAGGTCGACTGGGCGAGGCCGATGACAGGTTGACAGATGGAGGCAGTGTAAGCAAAAGAGAGGAGAGGAGCCAAGAGGGACTATCAATCCTTTGAACACATCAACCTGCCACTCTGCCCATGCTGCTCTGGCGTGAGGGGAAAGTAGAGCTTAGAGGGGCAGAGATGAAGGAAGAGAGGAAAGGTAAGAGAGGAGCAGAGGAGTCAGGTGGTGTGGGAGCCAGAAAGTAACGCACAATGGTTAAGGCAAACATGCCAGATAGTAAACACATGATAATCTCTTGACTTGTTTATTAGTTGGACGGCATTGCATGAGGCATACCAGCTCTGCAATACATACTCTCTCACTGACCTCCTTTTCACCCCAGCACACTCCTCCCTCACTCTACTTCTCTCTTACTGTCTCTGCATTTCAACCAGCTGATACATTTTTCATGTATTGCTGTGTTTCCAATGCAAGAAAACACACACACACACACACACACACACACACACACACACACACACACACACACACACACACACGCGCACACACACACACACACACACACACACACACACAGCTCTACCATTAGCACATTGCCATTCTCAGTAACTGCTCACTCATGACATACTACAAACTAGACCGGTGTAAACTGGTGTTGCTTCACACTCTGCAAAAGTGATAATTTGAGACTCTTCTAGTGAATCAATATCATCACTCTCAATCCTGTTTAAGCAACTATAGTAGTTGAACCTTAACAAGCAGCCAGGTGACAGAGAAAGCTGGGGGTGTAGGGGAATAATTTGGCCATGATGACCCAAGTGTTTTGCTTCACTGCGGGGATACATTTCAGACATTTGGCCATATGGACTCTTTATCTGCTCCACTCTGGCCACCAATCTGACTCTTATATCAGTGTCTGTTTTTACAGCTATCATTATCACGACATGTGACGTCTTTTATCAGAGACCTGTCTAAATATCTGTTACATCTAACATCATTTTCCAGCTGTCTCCATATCCTTCATCTATGCAGCCTGTGGTAATCTGTGTTAAAAGATAAACATTTGTATTAAAGGACACAAAACTCTCTTCTAAAGACAGAAATAAGGTAACGTATGTAAGATATTCACTGCGGACAGTGAACGTGACACCGTGCAGACCTTCACGAAGTTTAAACTTTTGTGCCAAAGTGTGCTTCATTCAATACTGGTAGCATGAAATCTGAATCTTGCTGACATTTTAAATCTAAATCCGATGTTCTTGGGTTTCTAGATTTGGGAGTGTACCTTTCATCTTCACAAACATTTAAAGGTCTGTCGTGACTTGGAAGTACAAACATGATTTAAGATGTAAAATGAGCTGCACCTCCCTGACATTGCATGTGGATTTTAGTAAGTCCACATGTAGAGCTGTCCTTGTTTCTCCTGTTTTCATCATCCCTGCTATCTGTCCTGATGTACCTCGAACAGATTTGCACCTCGATCAGCACCTTTGTGTTGGCACTCTATTGTCTCTGTGGTCCGCGCCATGTGTTTCCATTTGTCAGGCTGTGGTCCTTCATTAACTCCCCACCTGAGTGTCACATGAGCCTTGTTACTCCGTTTCCCAGAAAACAGCGCATCCCAAACAGTCGTTACTAAAGGAGATATCAAGTGTTTTAATGTAAACAAACTGTACTATATAGGACACAGCAAAAGAAGTTCTTGGTTCACGTTACCGGTGACCTGAGAAGGGAAAGGTCCAGGGAGAGAGTGAATGAAAGGGAGACAGCCGCCAAAGGTTGCACAAAGTAGATGTGACCACAGGAGCAAAGATGAAAGGGAAGGACAAGGCCCAAGTGGCATGAGAGGAGAAACGCAAGGGAAAAGGAAGATAAAGCAAGAGGGCCGGAGATAAAATGAAAGCAGCGACGAGGGAGTTAACAGGCAAGATGGGTCAAAGTGTTCCATCAGATTGTGCTGTTTCAGGCCTGTGGGCGCCAAGGCAGCCTGACTTTTGCATTTGGAGGGCTGTGGTGTGCAGATTGTCAGAGGGAGGTGATGATGTGCATGGTGTGTAAATAGATGGGTGTGGGGTCTATTTATAAATCCATCTGGAGTGGCCCTTAGCAGGGGTTAGCACAGGCCCTACTGACATACACACACAACCGCCCTGCACATTAGCAGCTTGCTACCAACAGGGATCCACTCCAAATTGAAACTGAGATATTGTGCAAACTGCAACGTGACAGTTAAAACTGAGGATTCAATTTTCTGTGATGCATTTTTCCATTTATTTACTGCAGTGGAGGTAAACCCAACTCCATCTGTTGTGAGCTAAAGTTAATTTTTAAGGTGTATTTAATTATTTTTTTGCTGCCAAGTTCTTTGCATCTCCAGTGCTAGACAGTTCAAACATCATAGCGTGATTCAGTAGTAGCAAAAGTGTACAAAGTGGCTATAAGCAATACAAAAGCATTCTTTTGGGGGCACTCTAGCAAGAATGCAGGTGATTTTTCAACCAGTTATTGTCCTCTATGACAGATGTAGGGCAACTTCCCCATGAAAAGATATGGAGGTCAACCTGCCATGTGTGTAGATTTCACGTGAGGTTTGTTTTACTGACATCACGTCGATCAATCATGTATCCAAGTACAGTATAATATATTAAATTATAATGGTCTTTTTAGCTTTAAAAAAATTGGCAGTGTGAATAAATGTCATGCCTCTCCTGCTGCAGGTAGTATGCCCGAGGTTTGCATCACACAAACTTGAAAGAAGATCACGCTGGTATCAATATCAGGTTGTATTGTTCAGTCCAATTTTAGATGTGCTTCTTGCGTCCAACAGCACCTGTTGCTTCACCACGTCAAAGATGTCACTTCTTTCCAAAGGTATACTTTTCTAGAGTCTCTTATGAAGGTTTCATAAGTTGTAAATGATTATTTATTTCATTATTTACACACAACTAATAAGTAGTTATGTTTTTTAAAAATTGGATGTCTTGTTTATAGCTCACAATTAAAGTTATATATGTTGATACATAATCAGTAAAGCATCATTGGCTTTTCATGTCACAGTTTTTCTCAGTAACAGAAGTTTGTAAGTCATTGATAAACGTTTCTGGGCTGCATCCTCTGGAAGTGTTGAATAAAAACACAAAGCAGGTAATGTTGGAGGAGGACATACTGTACACCAACCACATGTGTCTGATTTATATGTGGCCTTTCAAGCCAATATTACGAAATTATTAAATTATCATTATTAAAGCATTACTCAGTAATTTATTCACTAAGTTTTTTGTATGTTATTGACTGTATTGTTACATTTATTTTTAAGTTACCTCAATACCTTATAAACCCTTAATGAGTTTAGGATTCTTTTTTTTCTTTAGCTTTGAAAGATTAAAATGTCTCCTGATCCCCTCCTGTCCTGCATGAGAGGCACTGATATTTTAGTCCAGAAAGATCAGGGACCCTGAGGTCAGGTTGGGTGGGGGCTGGAAGTGACAATAGCAGTGGAGCGGCAGTGGGGGTTGTTCCCTACAGTACATGAATCAAGACACAGCAAGCTGTCTCATCTAAAATGCCATTTACCTTAATTGTGTAATAAGAGACAAACTTGTAATTTTGCATTTAAATGAAACCGACTTGACTTAATATGACACTGTATGTGTAACTCATGAAATGTATCTCTTGAGAAGTTAAGGTAATTACAAGGAGTTTATTTTATTTAGACAACAATTCCAGTATTTTTATGCACCGTAATACAGCTTGTAGTTTCAAACATCAAACTTCTCTTGTATTATTTATAGACTCTTTTCATTAAGACACACATACATACACATATATACACACACTCACACTGGAATATATACAACAATGGAAGTGGTAACTTTAGGATATTTATAAAAAATATGGAAAACCTTAGAGTGTGTACATTTGTATTAGATTTAAATCTATAATCATACACAAAATACATTGCAGCATAATGTCAAACATGTTGTATTCATTTTAAAAAACTGTCTTGAAACAATTTAATAAAGACAAAGCTTATCTCTCCCCTCTCCCTTCCCTCACCAGTTCTTCTGCTACCCCTCCTCCCTCTCTTATTTTTCTGGCCTCCCTCTCAGCCTCCTCTGCCTTCCTTTTCTCCTCTCTCTCTGTCTCCATCAGCCATGGCCCTCCCAGGTAGCTCAGGATCTCCTCGGGGCTTCCTCTGTGTTTGGGCTCAGGGTGGAGCAGCTCCTTGAAAAGAGTCATCACTAGTGGGCTGAGGCCCTCAAACTGTGGAGGAGGAGGGTTGTCCCTTTGGTTTTCCTTCATGATTGTGTAACTTTCCTCCTCATCCCTCCACTCACCATCCCCGATCTTCTCCTCCTTTTCAGCCTCATGCTCAAACCACTCCTTGTATCTACAGTAGCCACGGTCGTCATGGGTGCTCTCCTCCCATGGGAAGCAGCCAGTTAAGAGGCAGTAAACGAGTACACCAAGGGCCCAGCTGTCAATACAGGGCTCCACTGTTATCCAAATGTCCTCCATCTCCTCTTCAGTCCCCTCACACTGCCTCCTCTCCCATTCCTTCTCAGCCGCCTTGACAGGTTCCACCTCAGGCGTACAGAAGGGAGACTCATACCAGACAGCACGGACAGTGGAGCCGACGGCCCGGGAGAGGCCAAAGTCACCCAGTTTGACCCAGCGACAGGAACTGTCACACAGGAAGATATTCTCCGGTTTAATGTCACGGTGCACGAAGCCCAGGGAGTGGAGATGTGTAACGGCACCGCTCAGCTGGGACATCACCCTCTGGACACACTCTTCATCCACCCCGACCTGAGACAGAAAGACAGTCTGCATCAGTGCTGCCTCAACATCAGAAAACATACTCTCTATAACTCAGCACAACATTTCATATTAGATGACAGATGAAAATTAGGTGAAGTCTTGTTAGGACACTACAACGCTGGCACAAAGACAAACAAAATCTGCGTCACCAAAATGGTTGGTGACGCTCTTGGAAACCCCTGCTTTACTTCATGTACTCCCACTTCATTCAGTGAGAGCAGGGTGCCCTTATTCTTATCTGTACTCTATTATGTTACTGGCAGTGACACAGACACAGAAGAGGGCGAGCTGAAAGGCCTTTATCAAGCATGTCTCAAAAGTACATGGTCAGCAGTTTCCATGAAATTCCTACGAGAAAGCCACACTGCAGACATAAAGTACAAGCGTTTTGAACTGTTGCAGTGTTGCTTTTGATTCAGATTTGTCATGCAGATGTCAATCTACAACCTTGTCTTCTTGAAATTACATTTATATGCTACTTATTTGTTTTGCTGCCTGGATTAGATAGATAGATAGATAGATAGATAGATAGATAGATAGATAGATAGATAGATAGATAGATAGATAGATAGATAGATAGATAGATAGATAGATAGATAGATAGATAGATAGATAGATAGATAGATAGATAGATACTTTATTGATCTCCAAGAGAAATTCACATTTCCAGCAGCTTGAAAGGTTGAAACATAAGGGCATGCAAGTAAATACAGTAAAAATGCAAAAAGAAACAATAATAAAATAGAAGGTAAAAATACAATATAAAATAACAATATAAAATTACAAAATATGAAATTAAAAAAAATAATTAGCATCTGACAGTTCTTGTTCAAAGGTGCAGTTGTGCAAAATGGCAGTGTGTGACATACAGTTGTGCAGCTAGTCGGTTTGTACACACTTGAGTCCACATGTAGATGTGTGTGTGTGTGTGTGTGATAAAGTGCATGTGTCCAAGGTGCGTGGTGTGAGTGTGTAGTGAGTCCAGAGCTTGTTTTGTGTTATCGATCCCCCCCGAGAGGTGTTGTAGAGCCGTATGGCGTGGGGGAGGAACGATCTCCTCAGTCTGTCCGTGGAGCAGGACAGTGACAACAGCCTGTTCACAGGGAACATTTTTCCAGTGCAGGAAGTGTTGTTCTCTTTGCTACAAAGGCACTTTGGGAAAGCTTGTGGTTTCAATTAAATGCTGATAAACTAAACAGGTTCCTTCTCCTGTTGACTTTTTCAGTATCGAAACCAAGACCGCAATCTGTCCCTAACCTTGACCAAGTGCTGTGAGGGCCTAAATATAACCATAAAAAAGATACATTCATTGAAAACATTTCCTCATTATGTTGATTAAAAACATAATCCAGATGGCATTACGTTTCTGTTCCAAATTAGTTGGATATAAATGTAATTTCTATGAGACAACCTAACATTCATGCAAGCTTTTGTTCTGTTGAAACTAGGGGAAACACCCTCAATGCTTAATTTTCAAGTGAAAGTATGTCAGGCTAGACATACCATGCAGGGCATTAACAGCACGTTTCATGCTGCAAATCAGCCAAACTGACCTCTGACACTATCACACTGTAGAGGTCACCGTATAGACCAGCTTGCTGGGCAAAGACATAGTAGGAAGGTGTGGAAAAGAAGATGCCAAGGGCCCGTGTCAGAGAAGGATGGGTGCAGTAAGAAAGGGAGAGATTGTATTCACGCAGGAAAGAGGTGAGCGCGGTAGACTGACGAGGGAAGAACTTCAGAGCCATAGGGGTTCCTGAAGGGAAGGAAGCAAGACAACATGTGTTGAATACTACAATCTCTAATCAGCTTTAGTCAAAAAGTTGTTTGTTGTTGCTGATATGGACCTATGTGTCCAAAATAAAGTTAAATTGAAAGAGCTGTCATCATTGATGTGAGTCCATCATTGACACTGTGAACAAATATAACTTCCCCTTTGGGGCGACTCTGTTACACAGCTACACCCCAGTTGCAGCAACTCTATCTCAGAGTATGTACCAAAGCACTTCATTACAGCAACAGAGGCTCAAAAGGTTAAGTGAACACTATCAAAAGACAGATCTGTCCTCACGTTACTGCAGCGCTGACCCCACTGGATATGTGTAGTTTCTTCATTAGACAGAAACCTGAGCCTGAGATAAATGTGCTGCGGTGGAGATATACCATTTCACCCATTACAGATCACACAGTAGGAGTTTAAAAGCATAATCAAAACTCTTTTTGAAATTTCAATGTGAATTTCATACACTCTTGCAGACTGATTCATCTGAGATGTAACAGTCTCAGGCTGTCTTGACCTTTAACCTTGAGTCTTGCACTAACCTCTCTTTCTGTGTACAGCTAACATGACCTTTCCGTAGGATCCCTCTCCCAGGAGCTTTACCACCTGGAAGTGTTCGGATACCTTCAGACTGGGCATGGACTGCGCCGACAGGAAACATCGCTCGTCAAGTTCCTGAGCTGCTGCAGCCTGGGCACACACACATGCACACACATAAATCCATATTCAATGCCATTGCACGATGCCTACAGATGATGATTGGTTCAGTGGCGTCAAGAGAAAGGAGATCCACAGCTTGACCAGCATGTGTTGATGTTGGTGATAGATAACTTCACAGAATGAAGTCTGAATCTGAGGCTGAACATGCTGACGTGATACCTGAACCTGCTACTTTAAAAAGGAGCTTGTAACTTTAATTTTAATATATCTCATTAGTTGCAATGCCAATATGTTACTAATACTATTCTCACGATACAAGGGGGTTTTGTTGTTTTCTGACAGTTCATTAATTTCTTTGCTCGCATATTCCTACCAGCCACAGGCTATCCCAGCATGCATCTGTCAGAAATTAGTGGAACATATTGTGTTATGTTATCACTTTCTGCAGATCTGGCATGATCTCCATTGTCCTATGGATGGAATGAACTTCAGACGTCAATGTGATGTCTTATCAGGGCGATCAGAACATTTGGCACTGTCATTCAGTATCCACCGTCATTCACTGTTTTCGTGAAGTCACATCCATGATGACTTCCTTTGAAGTAGATCCCCCACCACATACCCCAGCAAATTAGGAAGGCTGTGAACAGTTACCACATACAGCTTAACACAAAAGATAAAGCGATGATAGGAGGATAACATATTTTTACTTTTGACCTTCCACGTGTTGTGTAACTGAGCTTAGTGGACAACACATTAATTTTGATTAAATTACACCTGTTACGTCCCTGCAAACAAATGTAACATTTCTAGTGGTTATTGCGCTAAAATCAATCAAGTGTTCTGGTTTGGATTAAGATAATGAGCCTGATTATGATCATTCAAATTTTCCAATAAATCTCTGATGGTGATGAGATCAAACGCTGCCATGTGACTCCTAAAATTTATTTTTGCGTTATGCCATGACAGCAGCTTAAAAAATGGATGGATCTCAGTTATGAGTTGCTGCTTGGCAAGCAAATGCATCTGATGTGCAGCCAAAAATAAGACTGCAGGTTTCAGCCAGTCTGAGAGTGCTGTTTGGCAAAGGTGTTACCAAGACAGCTCTATTTTAAATGCTGCGCTGCTTCATAATCAATGGTGTATAGATTGATGCTGCTCCACCGGTGCACCAGTAGGCTCCAGTTTGGATTTCCAGAACATGAACTTTTCAGACATTGAGAGACCTCACAGGCTGATAAAACGCTGCATCCAAATGCAAGGAAAGTCAAATGGAAACATCACGTTTCTTCAGGAAACCCTATGGTAAATAGTAAAGTATCATCTTATATGCAAAGTCAATGCCTTTTCACAGTTTTGAATTCAAAGCACAGTGTTAAATTCCTGAATTCAAATCTCAGCTTGGTTCCGTTCACAGAGTTGTTAACACATGTTTGGGTTATCACATTATTACATTCTTCGGCTGCTCCTCATTCCACTCACGCCAAAATGAAATGAATATCATTTATTACGTATTTCAAATTGAAGTGAGTTTTATCCAGGTCACACTTTGACTTTGTGATTTAGTGGCTCTGATACACTAATCATCACAGATGCATCTGAAACATTTATTGCATCAGGAGCATCCTGATATTTGTCCTTGTAAAGTGAGGTGATTATTAATCAACCCGCTATTAGTAAATGGCTGTTGGCATAAAGCGACGTGTGATCTGAGATTTTAATAAGGGCTCTGCATGAGCTAACTTCATTAACAAATTTGAAGTTCTGTACAAGTGCTCAACTTTACAAGCTGAAAATCCTCTCAATGACATTGTCTATCAAACCTTTCCAGCCTCAGAGTAATTTTGCAATAAAAAGCCAGCAGTGCATTTGTGCCATGCCGGCATGTCATCTCATCATATAGCTGCAAAAACACATTTGTAATATGATATAAACCTCCACAATCATTTGCACATATAGGAAGTAATTGCATTTATGCATGTTTGTTTTTTTCAGCAAAATATGATGATTTCATGAATATCACTTAACGCATAAGGCTGTCATTTAAGTGTGCATGTAACGTTTTGCTGCTGGATGTATCTTCATGGGAATAAAGTGCAATACTTACCGTCATTTTCTGCTCAGTTGGTTGATCTCTGTTCACTTTGTCTCGGCTCTTTTCAGCATCTAAAGACTTAAACTCCTGACAAGCTGCTGCCACTGCAACTAGCTACTGTTCTGTGCTGGTGCTCAACTGTGTGTCCTCTGCTAGACTGATAATTTAACTGGAATTGAAGCTAATATTTTTGCCTTTGCTCCGTGGTTCCATGCAGTAGCACAGCAGCTTTATAGAGGAGGCTCATAGATGTTTACTGGAGACCTGGATATTGACTGTATGCTTCTCCCCAGGAGACACACGCACACACTGAACTCTCTCCCTCTCTTTTCCTACTCTTGTGCCAGCTCTCTCGCTCTCTGCCTCCCTTCTGTTATGCTGGCAAATACGCGTGAACCAGCTACAAGGCATGTCAAACCTCTCCCTCTCTCCCATGTGTGCCCCCCCCCCTACTACACAGCAGTGTTAATATTCCACCGTTTCCAATCTGTCAGTCAGCCTGACCACATTAACTTAACCCGTCGCTCTCCTGCCTCCCGTCTCCTCAGCTGTCACTCACTTTCTGCCCAAATACACCCCTCCTCCCCCTTCTCTTTCCATGTCTCTGTCTTTTCTCGCCCTCTCAGTCAGTCTGAGTCAGTGAATTCCCCCCACAGTGTAGGATTCCTCATTTAATCAACAGGTATGCTGGAATGATCGGAACAGGCCAACAAGCTGTACCCGTGATCCCTGAATCCTACTGGGATTACAGGGTACAGTTAAGCATGTAGTCTGTGGACCCTTATATTGTCCAATATCACTGTCCTTTCTTCTTGTGCTGCCCTTCATCCATGTTTAACTCTGCAGGAGGCATAATAATATAGTTTGAAATATATCAAATCCATTTAATTTCCCCATAACATCCTTCAGCCTCTTGAGTCTTAAGTGACGAACATCTTCAAGGTTTTCATCTGTTATGTTTTTATCATCATCTGACAAACTTTTCCCCCTCTTCTCACTCTTCCACTCTCTTGTCATGAAACCCATCTCCCTTTATCTCTTCCCAAGTGCATATTATTGCCTACCATCACAGACTGACATAGCTAACAGCTGAAACCTTGCCTTGCAAAACATCTTTTCTCTGTACTTTGCTGTCTACATGCCAGCTCTGTTTCCTACTTAGCACCAGCTGCAGGTCAGGCCTCTTCTCCAGCTACCATTGCCTCGACACCCTCCTCCTCTTTCTGTTCACTCAGATAGATTTCCCTTGGTACTACATGCTACAGGACTATTATTGCCACTGGCTTGATGGCTGTTTGTTATGTAACACAAACACTGGCTGCTATCACAACGGCCTGCTCCCTGCTCGGGTTACTACCACCACTGTGCTGTGGCACATAGGCCATAGACCAATGACTAACATGTACTTCCATGTTTGTGCTCGCACCATAGGGTCCTTCGTGCCCCTGTTGTGACAACCTCCGCCACTCAACCACCAAAATACATCGCTTTCACTATGCTGATGCCAAGAGAGAGTCACTTTCATTCACAAATACAGGACGTAAAACACACACATGCACAGCGTAGATACTATGCACACAATCATGGATTCATGGATGAGGGTCTTGCACACATGCACAACATCACACTCTCAGGACAGCTTTGCTGACAGTTACTGCCAAGTTACATAATGTACGACTTTGCTATTTGGTTACAGTTGTATGTTTTTGACTACTAAAAAAGGAAATTGTTTATGCTTACACGAGAGATGAGATGGTCTTCTCTTTCAGCTCTTGCGGTTTAGATATATATTGGTGTACAACAAACATGATATATTGACTGAGAGAAGACAGCAGGGTTTTTTCGTTTAAAAAAGAAACATGACATAAATTGACATAATATTTAAATACAGAATGTCATACTTGTTTGTCATTAACTAAATATATTAGTACTATAGTTGTACAGGTCACACAATGTTTCATTTTCCTGGTATGTGTTGTGAGGATGATGCAATGAAAGAAATAACAGATTTCAAAAGAGGATGAAGCATTTTGCAACTCTAACAGTTTGGAAATTATGGGAAAATCTCAGAAAGTTCAAACTATTGGAATTGGTAACAATAGCTATATTCTAGTGTCTTTCTTCTTATGCATTTCACAACATAGACCAAAATCAAAGTACCCTACAAATTACAACTTCAAGGTAAGCAATGTAGGATGCAGTGACCAGATCCAACCCACAATCTCTCATTCTCAGTGAAGATAACATGACATATATCACAAAAAAGCAAACTTCTGAATAAAAAGAAAATTAAGACACAAGGAGCACCATGTGGTGGGTGTCCATTAGTTAATTTTGGCAACATTTTTTTTGTCTTGGGGCAAGCTAATAAATGTCTTTCACATCCATAAACTGATGATCTAAGTTATTCAAATAACAGACATTGATTTAAGAGATTTAGAAGTTTTATTTGATATAACACTACAAAACATTGATTTTGTGTTCTTGTAACAACCAATGCCAACGATCCAATTTATCAAGCTTGTTTGATGCTTTGCATTCCCTTTACAGCTGGTGTTTTTCAGGTTGATTGTGGTACTTTCCTTGTTTTAATGTTCATGAATCATGTGGACTCAAACCACTCTCTCAGTGAGCATATAGGAAATGCTGTTTAAAGTTTCTCTGTGACAACAGTGGAACAACACATGTCAAAATAGCTTTAATGCTTGTTATAATCGCCTGCATTTCTTTGTTTGTCTTCATGAGATTAGTGTTTCCAAAGCAGTGCAACAGTTATATAGTTTGCTTGAGTCATGCTGCAATGTTTCCTTCAGTCCGCTCCTCCCTGGAGATAACTCAAAGATAAAAGGATAAAGAGATGCAGGATAAAAGGGGAGCTTGTAACACACATGCATATCAGCTGTTACTGTGTTGTTCTGATCTATGAAGCTTATCCTGTTATTTATGGATCCACTGACAGGCGACTCTGAAGGAAGCTGTTCTGGTTTGACTTGATGCTGAGTTAGTTCAACAATGCCTCTTTGTGGACGGTGTGTGGTATTGCATCACTGAGGAGAAACCACAGACAGTGTCATGCATTACATTACATGACTTACGAAGTTTAGAGAGTGATTTGGGATTCTACATTGGTCTTACTTTAATTAAGGCTCTGTAAGCTTAAACTTAAAGGAGTAATGCATGTTGCTCAGTTTTGGAGGTCTCAATATGATGTGACCTGTTGCAGATTATAGCTTCAAACCACTGAGGATAATCAATCAGCAGCCTGCTCATGTGTTTCCCCACTGAGCCTCCGACAAGAAGACTTTTGTTTGATGAGCAGTCATATTGAGAAAATATGATGTGTTTATAACTATTCACGCAAGACGAAAATGTATTCAAATTTAGTAACCTCCATCTCCATTGCCTGAATGGCAAACACGTATAAAAAAAATAGCCCTGTGGGGTAAAGGACTATTTTAAAACTGTATGGCTGATCATTCTTAATATTAAAGGACAGTTAAAGTATTTACAGCTGTCATCTCCAGCTCAAGCTTAAAACATGTACACATTTTCGCAATGGTCATGATTATGATGATGGTGACAATGATGGTGATAATGTCTCATTTTGACTTGGGGCACCATTTTAACAATAGATGAAGTTAATGTTTAAAAACATATATATCATAATGCATCACATTTACTGGGTTATGTCTACTAAACCAGATGTAGGGGAAGGCCAATCTCTAGGATTTGATTATATTATTACAAATTAATAGTCAATGAATAATTAATTAAGACAATTAAAAAATAAAGTTATAGTTAGTATAAGTTACAGAAATATAAATTATCTCACTCTTAATGATGTCTCTGTATAATTGTCTTTTTATCTGCCTCAAGCTGCACCTTTCTGCTTTCCACATGGGTGTACATGCACAATCAAGGTTATCATTTCACCTCTGATAGGCCCGTAGAACATTAAAACATTTTTATAAACTAAACTAAAATACACAAGAGCATGAAAGAGGATGTGATTTCTCCCCCTATGTCGTCAGTGGGTAAGTGGGTGGTATTTGAATAAATAGGGGAATTAAGCCAAACAGCCAATCAAAAGTATCTCTTCTTGGAAGGCTTTAAACATCACTAAAACGTCGTTTTGTATATCTTTTCATTTGGGGTTTTTAATTTTGGCTGTTAAAAATTCAATTAATTATTCATGAGTCTTCTACTACCATCCCAGGAAAACAAAGCTACAGGGGGTGCGGTCTTTCCTGTAGTCGAGAACGGAAGCGGAAATTCGGCCATCTCCTCGTACATTCAAGCTACAACAGGGTCAGTACACACTTGATTTGGATATTTATTGTGGTGTGTTGTCAATATTTCCTGACATTTTGGCTTGTAATTTAAGCGTGTATATTCAACATTGTCCTGAAGCAGGACGTGTCCTTGCTAAAGCGTGTACAGTCTAGCAGTCCTGTTGCCAGTTGCGAACTAACTAGCAGGAGCTAGCTTGCTAACTGCTACCTTGCTAGCTGGCTAATCTTTCCTAGTAGCAGCAACAGAGCAGCAAGTGATTTCTTTTATCAGTCAAACTGGCAGGTAACCTTTAACGTCCGTTTCTGGTCTGGTATAATTCAACGTTGTGACGAGAACATCACCTTTGGTTTGACGTTAGTTTGTCTGTCAACTCGTACCCAGCTACACCCTTCTGTACCCCTGTTTATACTTTACCCAGACTTTACCCAAACCCTGGTGGCAAAGTGCTAGCCAACTGTTTCGATTAGCTTAGGTGAGAATGGGAGAGTTGCTTGCTAATTGGCTAATGTAAGCTAACAGTGCCAGATGACAGCTAACGTTAGTTGTCTAATTGGCTATAGTAATTACTCGTAAACTTTTCTTTCGCATACAGACTTTGTGACACAAATATGCTAGTTTTACGATACTCTTGTTAACACTGTTGTATAATGTCAGGGTACCCATTAACTCTGTGTCTAGACACCAACATAAGTTGCTGGTTCGCTAGCATAACGTCAATTGACTGTTTGCTAAGATTACGTTAGCTAGGCAACTTGGTAGGTGTGACAGGGAAAGTGCTTGTGGGATGGGTAACGATTGTTAACCTTATCTGTGTGCAAGCTAACTGGGTGTGGGTAACTTCTTCGCGGGGCTGTGTAACGTCAACTGCATGCAAGTGATAGGAGGAATAAGTTAGCTTAAGTTTTAATGCCAACTCTGAACCTTGTTGGTAGTCTGTGTGTAGTATATACCTTATCGCGCCTGCATATCATAACGTAGGTGATTTCCTGATACTCAATCACTTGCCTACAACAGGACATTAATATTCAGTCGTTAGCTTGACCTAGCTAGCTGTGATTGTGTACTTTCTTTCTCTCGGGTGTTTCAGAGCAGCAGAATTTAGACGTAGTTAATGAAACCTGAAGTGTCAGAGATTTTGGAGATATTTGAGACAACGAGAAGCCTGAGATACAAAGGGCATGTTATGTCCCTTATCAAAGATTAGTTTGCGTGTCTGAACTTTGGTACTGAGCTTCAGGAGTCTCTGAACTGGCTTTTGCAATAGTTGCCTTATGTTCAGTTATGCAACATGGTCTCATATTTGTCTGACCTACAAATCTGAACACATATGTGTCTATATAGCAGCACTTCAAAAGTATACAGAACTGTTGAGTCTTTAGTGTAGCATATTTGTCATATTACTGGTTTGCCAAAGTAGATTTAAAACCTAAACAAATAGTCATGTCAAAATACATATATTCTCTAAATTGTATTATTCTTGTTAATAAGTTAATTTATTTATTTCTGATTGTGGAAAACAGTCTACAGGCATAGAGCAATTTAGAGTTTATTTAAGACAGTAAGATACAGGTCTAAAGTAGGACTGCTTGAGGCCGGGGGGAATAGAGAGAGCCGCACTGTTTCTCAATTGGTTGGAGGGAACGTTCATACAGTGGGTGGGGTGAATTCATCATCTTCTTTAGCAAAGAGATTGTGCCTTCGTTCCTTGAGAGATGGCAGTTGAGGGAGTGGCCACTTGCTCAAACCTCTCCTCTTTCCTTTAGTGCATCCAAACTCAAGCAATGATTTAATTAGAGTTCAGTCTTATTAAAAGGCAGAAAAATAACTGGATATAGTGACTGGGTGTTTTTTATTTTTTGCAGGAAGGGTTAGGGTTAAGGTTAGCTCTTAAAAACATTTGTGGAGAGCTTTTGAATATACCTATAGCAAAATTAGGTCTTTAATTGAATTGGTATTTTCTATGTCAGTTTCAGAAAGTTTTTGGTTTATTGCCTACCTCAGCTGCTTTGTGACATGGGCTGAGAGAGCATCTGTTTGGTGAGAAAATGCAGATTGGGGCAGTGAAAGGATGCATCTGGTCAGCATCAATGTTTCACCCTGCTGTGTAAGCAATCAAATACAAACAATGCTCAGTAGGTACTGAGGGATCCAATATTGTGCCACAAAATCCTTCTCCGCATGCCATTACACCAGCAGCAGCAGTCATGATGTTTATGTCAAATTCAGACCCTGCTACCAGTGTAACAGAAACAATCATTTGACCTGTTGTTAATATCTGACTGGAGTAAAATATTGCATTTTCACTCCTGTATGCCAGTAACTTCAAGGCTTGACAACTGTATGTTCTGAGATACGCATAGTGTCTTAAGTTCATATCTGCGTACCTTTTAGACCATCTGCTAGCTTAAAAAGTCTTTCTATACTCTTACAATCTCTGTGTCTCATTATTATGCACACTGTTACTAATAGAGTGGAATATTACTACCTGTAATTAAGTAAATGGATACATATTATGTAGCAGGCAGCAGAATTCAAAATTCTGTTTCTGTTCAGAAATACAATATTTATTTAGTACTATTGTTGCATAGCTTTACCTTGATAAATAGATAGATGTTGCCTAAATGATTTAAAATGTGAAAGTAATTGTTGACTGGCTCATGAATGAATCACAAGTTTGAAATACTAAAATATGTACTTGAACGTCTGAACTACGTGTCTCATTCCTAAAACGTTCTGCTCCTTCCAGCTCAGCTAATGTGAGTCCCACTGTTACAATTTAGGTTTGTCAAATGAGGTTATTTTCTGAAGTTTGAGGAACAACACAAGTTATTTTCTGTTCTTCAGGAATTAAAAACCTTTATTTTCTGAGTCAAAGAGCCTTGACTTTAATAAGTAAGATAAAGCATATATATAAAACTAATATTTTGTGTCTCTGACTATAAGCCTTGTGTGGCTCAGCAGCAAATCATGTGATTTTGTTGCTGAATATCTGCTTTGTCCTTATTTTATAATGGTTACTTTGGAATTAGACCTAGCATAAAGTTTTAGATTGTTCTTGATAGTTTGTTGTGATTTAGCAGTGATCTCTCAGTGAGTGCGGGTTCTTTTTTAAATGTTAATCTAAATCTTGCTCCATAGTTTTCATCTCCCTACGCCGGTGGTTTTGGGACCCAATGTTGCCACGGAAAGAAACAGACAGACTGAGACATAGCACTCCGTGAATGAGTGGCTCGCTCACAAGCCAGAAAAACGAAGAGATACCAAGAGGAGAGGCCCTTATTCTACATCATTCTTGTGTAACAGGTGTGCATGAGCGGTCACATGATTTAAGATTGATTTCTGGTGTAGACACCATCTTTCACACTCTGATTGTTCTTCTCAAGGCCTCCCAGTCTTTCATACAGACTCTTGTACTTGCATACATTTTCTCCAGTCTTTTTAACTCTTAAGCTCCTTGCACTCTTTCTTTATTAATATGAAGTATTTTTCATTTGTCTTTGTTTGAAATAAGTGTCCTTTGCCGCTGTTTGTTTTGTATTAACTATATTTTACAACCTTGCTTCTCCATCTGCTGTTCAGATTGCAACAGAACTCGACGGCCAGACCGTTGCCATGTCGACCTCATCGCTACGGCGACAAGTAAAGAACATCGTCCACAACTATTCAGAGGCTGAAATCAAGGTTGTGCGTCCTCTCTACTTATCTGACTTTTCTTCTTCTCTTTTTTTAACACCCACATCCCCCGTATGTCCGTGGCTTAAGTGTAGCCCATGTATCTCTGCAGCACCGATGACATAAAGTAGCTGCTGATAATCTAATATTTCTTTGAAGCAACCTCCTCACTCTTTCCCCTAGTTATACACAATATGAGCTAATATATCATCCATTCATTCATTATTTTGCCTCTCTCCAGCTTGTGTCGTGACTGAATTTGCATTGCTACTCAGAACACTGTGGACCATTTAAATTGTCACAAAGTATTGGCCCAAAATTATTCTTATCACGGACAGTTTGGATGGAGGATAATTTAAGTTTGCCTCTTGCTGTGTTGTTGTCCAGGTTAGAGAGGCAACGTCCAATGACCCATGGGGCCCCAGCAGCTCTCTGATGTCAGAGATTGCTGATCTGACCTACAATGTTGTGGCCTTCTCGGAAATCATGAGCATGGTGTGGAAGCGCCTCAATGACCACGGCAAGAACTGGAGACATGTGTACAAGGTTTGTGTGTGTGTTGAAGTTGGGAATATATCACGATGCATATTCTTGTGATACATAATACAATGTACAAATATCACAATATGTTCTCTCACTATATATTTTTGATGCACTGGTACCAATATTACAGTACTGTGTTTGCAGTGTTATGCATTGTAATGGTGTCTTGACAACAAGATGTGTCTGAAATCACTCCCTATTAGTATAGTGCACTATATGTATTGTCTTCCATATTATTTGAGTGCCAAAATTCAGAATGTGAAAATTACACACTATATAGTGCCTTCAAATATTCCCAGAATGGAACAAAAGCAGTGTCCATGGCATGTACCTTACTGTCTGCTAATAATCCTACAATGCAATGTATCCCATTATAGAGGCAAAAATTACAGTTGTTGTCAGTGATGATGCATGAATGACGATGATACATAGCATACAGAGCAAACTATTGAGTGTTTGCTATGTAGGAGTAGTCAATGAGAAAGCAAGGGAGTGGTTTCAAACACAGCCCAAACATAGCTGGTTTCATGAAATGTATGAATCATAGATTTTTCATTGTAATATTCATGATTTTGTAGTAATTCACTTTTGGGTTTTCAGATCGTGAGTTATTTAGTGATTCCCACACCTAAACTACATTATTGTGTGTGTGTGTGTGTGTGTGTGGAATCTAATAGGGGACCCACTTGTAGCTTGTTAACTGCTTTAATATTTATATTTGTACTACCTCTCTATCCAGACATTTTCTACAGGTGGTCATTGGTTGTGATTTGTATTTTCACCAGGCAATGACTCTTATGGAGTACCTGATCAAGACGGGTTCAGAACGTGTTGCCCAACAGTGCCGAGAGAATATATACGCAGTCCAGACCCTCAAGGATTTTCAGTACATAGACAGGGACGGCAAAGACCAGGTACACAAACACGCCCATGCCCACAAATCTGTATAGAAAGTCAAAGTGATTAGTGAGTAAGTTCCACCTTTGTGGAATGCATGCACACTTATGGATCATTCAAGGACATTTTACAATGAGTTTCTGACCTCTTGTGCAAACCTACAAAGCCAGCCATAAATGTTTTTATGGGTTGTTGATGAATGAAACTGTGGTAATAATGAGTGCGGTGTAACTAACACCATTAGTAATTAAATGCATGTCTGTTTATGTAATATTTAACGTTAAAAACAGTTCCCTAATTTGCAGCATGTCATTGTGTGCTTATACCTGTATATTTCCAGGGGGTGAATGTGCGAGAGAAAGCCAAACAGCTGGTGACACTGCTGAAAGATGAAGAGAGACTAAGAGAGGAGAGGATCCACGCCCTCAAAACCAAAGAGAAGATGGCACAGACCTCCAGCGGTGAGATGGGTACTTAAAACAATGTTTAAAAAGATTCAGCCAGCTTAAAGTTACAGTATTACACTTTGAAAGAAGGGCAGGCTCACAACAGCATGAAGGGCCTTTAGCTCTGAGTAGTTGTTAATCTAAGACAAGCTCTCATCCATGAATATGGCGTATTGTTTCTGCTCCAGCCTCCTCAGCTCCCTCAGCACCCAGCCTCGGGGGCAGCCTGTCGGTGGGTTCCCACTCTGGAGGGGCAGATCCTGAGCAGGCCTGGCCACAGAGCTCTGGAGAGGAAGATCTGCAGCTCCAGCTGGCTTTGGCCATGAGTAAAGAAGAGGCAGAGCAGGTAACACAAAGCAGCCTATTCAAGGCAGGCACAGCTAAGTTACTGCTCTCTAAGCTAAGGATTAAAGCATAACTGTAACTAACGATAGTTAAGTTTGCAGTTTGAATCTGTTGCAGCATTTGTGTTCACAGAGGGCTATTACTCATATTATTCACTACATACACCTAGCTTTACTCTCACCATGTAACGCCTGACCTCCCCCAGACTAGCGCGGACCCTCTGGAGGACGCAGAGCTCCGCTATGCAATCACACTCAGCAAAGAGATCCAAGAAAAGGTCAGGGGCAGAGAGTGTGCCCAGATGACTGGCCAGCCAGTCATCAGCTATCTGTCTTTCTGTCAATTGGAATTTCTCAAACACGCATCAAGCATTGATCAATCAAGGAAATTAATTTATGCTCATATTTGTCATGTGTCATTTTCCTCAAGATACAAATTTGCATCCGACTGCAGTAATACTGTTGAGATAATTTAGTTTGCTGTACAGTGTCACATTCCGTTAGAAAGTGTGGTGTAGTAGGTGCTTTTGAAATCTCAAGATGTGCTAAAACTGCATAAAAGTGAGCACCCAAAGAATTGATTAACACTGATTGAATTGTTGAATTTGCATGGCATTGACAAATATTTTCATAATTGACTAAATTAAACACTGTGTGGTTTATAAACATTGATTATTCTTTCCTCCCTGTTACCCTCTCTGATAGCATGCATTCAACTGTAGTCTTGATTTCAAACACTCTTTTCTTTATGTTACACATCTCCTGCTGTTGTAACTTCCTTTTACTGTGTTGACTGAGTGCAAAACGGTGTTTGCCTGTTGTATGCAACTGTTTAGAGTCCCACACCTACTGTACCACTTGACTGGTTTAGTCTATAAACTAATGCAGGGTCTTTAAGGGATAAAGCCATTGTTATTGTTACTTAGTGGCATCAAGCATAAGACTTGCTCAGTTCTTTAGCAGAGACAGCCTGTTTCCTAATGGATTAGTCAGTGTTCTGCTGTTTGATAGTCAATCCCCCTTATAATGAGCTAGGATAGAAGGTGGCATTAGGTATGTCCAGGAACAATCTGCAAGATCTGTATCAGTGGTGATCGAGGCATTTTTAAAAATTGATTGGTATTGGTTATATAAAGCCTGGTCTATTTCCACTCCTTTGTTTATTGTAACTTGTGCTCCAGGTAGGCTGGATGAAATAAGCTCCACTGTGCTCAGCTAAAAGACTGGTATCTTTTCCAAATGCACAGTGTTGTGAGCAAGTGAGCAGCACAAATGGATAAAAACAGCCCGATGTTTCTGTGGAATATTCAAAATGACAGCATGTGTCAGGAAGCAAACTAACCACAGCTGCTTTTGCTAAAGTGCTGCTGTTGGTTGAAACTGGATTTTAACCATAGTATTCTGTTTATGGGGGGGGATTCACATCCCATCCATGTCTAAACCTTCTTGCCACAACACTTCTACAGTCCTCAGTTTTATTTTAGGTAGCCTTGTGACAGCAGCTCTGGATGAGCTTATTTTCTGTGTGAAACACTAAGCTCTAATGTTTACAAGCATTCATCTGATTTGATCATGTTTTGCAGAAGTACTGTGAGAATTAGACAAACTCTTGCAAACTAATGCAGGGATTGGTTGATTTCCGTTCATGACTGTAGATAATGATTAAAGGTCAGATTTTCAGTTTCCTCTCCCACCGATTCAGACTTAATTTGTGGAATTGTAAACTGATCCTAAATCTTTACCTGTGGTGTGCTTTCCGAGGTTGTGTGTCTCAGGTTGCTGACATCACAGTGTGTGTGATTGGCAGGAAGAGCGACTGCGCAGAGGTGATGACCTGAGACTGCAGATGGCCATCGAAGAGAGCAGGAGGGAGAAGCTGAAGCCTGAGGAGGTGCGTGTAAAATGTATCTGTATATCTCTCTGACATTACCTCCTCTAGCGGCGTCTCTCACTTCTCTTTCTCTTAGTTTTCCCAATTCATGTGCACTTGAGCATTGTGTTAGTGGTTATGTAAATCTGTCCCATGAAATCAGCCACACATTTGAAATTAAATTAATAAGTTTCAAATAGTAGAGGTAATAAATTCATGTGTGGTTGTATAAAACGGATGCTGAATCTTTACTAGTGAATGAGTACACAGTCCATACAAATTACTGACATGGCCAATGTGGAAGATTTTCTAATAATTATTGCATTCCCACTCCTCCATCTATAAACCTGCCCCAATGTAAAAATCCTGCCCAAATGGGGCTTTACTTGGGATATTTTGTGTCCAAGGCTTTATATTGCTATGCTTTATATTTGTCTTTCAGGCCAGACAAGTTAAATATCCATTTGATGTAGTTCATCAGATGTCAGTTTAAATTTTTTTGAATTTCAGATATGTTGATCATACTCAGAAATAGAAGATGACTGTGAGCTAATATGCTGTTGGTTGCAGCTGTAATTTGCATTTTATGCTGTCTGATTCATGACGGAAGGAACTGGCGTGATAAACTCGCTAGTTTAATTCAGCCGCTATCTGGAGCCTGAAATATCTGCCGAAACAATCTGTCTCTGTGACGATCGCAGATGGCCCTCAAACCACAAAACAAGTGTATGTGACTGTAAACTGCTGTGTACATAGTTCAGTGTGTCACAGCTTCTGAATTCACAATTGTTATTTATCAAGGATAAATAAATAATAGTTTATTTTCTGTTTTTAAAAAAACTGTATTTAGACTAGATAAATTGTGGCAGTTTTATCATGTTACATTGACACTGCACAGACGAACTAAGAATTTATTGTCAGAAGTTCAGTCTGATTTCTTTCACCATCTATTTGATGTAATTGTCTGGTTTGCAATTCTCCATCTCCTTGTACTTTTTCCTCTTATCACATCAACACCATCATCTAACCTCAGCATGGTGGGGTGAATGTGTCCTTAGGTTTCTTCCTGAATACAGTTGTAGGAACAATAATCCATCATATATTCTCTTCCACAGGCTGCTCTGATGGAGCTGAGTGCTGTGGACCCCTGGGGGGGTCCTGCTGCTGCTGCTGCCACTGTGGGCTCTGCTGGCCCCTCCCCTCCACCCACAGTTCCTGTCCCTGTTGCCTCCGGCCCATGGGGCACAGCCTCCACAGACCCATGGGGGGTAGCGTCACCCACATCTCCTACAAGTTCTGACCCCTGGGGTGGGGGAGCCCCACCCACTATAGCCCCCCCTCCAGACCCCTGGGGAGAGACGTCGAACAGAGTTAACAACGTCGACCCCTGGGGAAGCTCGGGTAAGCAGCTACAACACAGGTCACGTAGTATCTCTGTAGCCAATCAGGTTGGAGGGAACGTACTCATTGCCGAGTATCATAAGAGAACCACGTCCTGCTCTGTGGACGAAAGAGGATGTGAAGACCTCTCGACCTTTACTCCTCTTCACTCCACTGGTCCATTTCCTGTCTCCATAACAGCCCTGTTACATTTTCTGTCATGTCACCATGCTGTCATATTTTCTCATCCACTCACATGCTTTCAGTTTGTAATGAGGAAAGCAAGCATGCTAAATCCATTCTCCCTTTGTGTCTAAACCAGGGATTTGTATCCTCTTGTTTCTACTCAGGACTGACTGTGGCTGTGTCTCAACCAGAGCTGTCTCGTCTTTTACCCTTTTGTGCCTTTTTAATGTACGAGTTAGCTTCGTATTATCTCTCCTTTACCTCCACTGAGCGTCAGATATTGAATAGGTAAAAGTAACATGGTGGACAGCTTCAGTAAATCTGCTCTCACCTGTCGAGTTAGTGGGTCTGCAGAGGTCAAGGAGAGAAAGTGTTGGAACCCAGCCCAGCTTCCTGCTCCCTCCTTATTGTGGATTGTACCTGTAAGGTGTTGTGTTAACCCTCCCCTCCCCTGCGTCTCCTCCCCTTCCCTGTAGCTGTGACCCCCCCCAGTGCTGACCCCTGGGGCCCCTCAGTGCCACCCAGCACTTCCTCCTCGGGGGGGCCAGTAGACCCCTGGGCAAGGGACGGGCCTGTCCCTGCCTCTGACCCTATCACCTCCGACATCTGGAGTGGCACCGCCAAACACACTAACGGCACAGGTACATTCACACTTAAAGCTTCATGGACTCAAACACTGAGGTACTGGTACACACTTTTAAAGGGATTTTCATAGATTACACACAGATTTTCAGTTGCATGCACACAACAGTTGTCTTGTCTTACATTTCATCATCCTCTGGTATGTGTGTAGTGTATGTTTTTTATTATAATGAAAAATGTTTTTGTATTCTGTCTCTGATTTTTACTATTTCTGTTCCTATTCCTCCTTCATTTCCCCCTTAGGAGACCCAGAGCGACGAGGGTCCCCAGCAACAGGCTGTGACAGTACAGGCTCTCCGGTGCCCTTTGACCTGTCTTCTCTTGGTTCTTCACTTCCTGTTCGTAAGACTCCTGAGTCCTTCCTTGGCCCCAACGCTGCACTGGTGGATCTTGATTCCCTGGTGTCATCTAAACCCAAACCCAAACAGCCGCCGCCTCCTTCCATCTCTTCCTCTTCAGCGCACAACCCCTTTCTCCAGAACACAGGTTAGTTACAGCTATCGTGTTAACTGTGTGTAACCTGAGAAAAGTAACCGCACTTTCTTACCCTATTCTAGGAAGTATTTTGCATTTCTAGGTAGAGCTATGTAGGTCTAAACAAAGTATACAGTTTAAGATGCCATCATAAGCTGTGTTCATATTCACAATAAAATGCAGCTGGCAGAAAAGGACCATCTGATTAAAATGCATTCTTAAAAGATCAAATTAAATGCCTTTAACCATAATATACTACCATTAACTCACGAGTATGGAGACAGTTTGGCTGGAACGAACTTGGTTCTTCTGAACACCCCAGATTAAAAGCAGACAGTTAACCACCCAACAACCACGTTGGAGCCTCTGTGGTATACTCATGTTTCCTGGAGATGCACTAAACTAAACCCTTTCTGTGACAATATAAATGCAACTATAAAAGACAATATGGGAACATTTAGGAGGCTAAACAAGGAACCTTTAAAAGCTTTAACAAGAAATTATTATGAAGGTGATCCTCTAGGGAAAGAGCAATGCCTTGATATTGTTCAGGAAATGTATTCAATGAAAAAGTTGACCTATCTTTTGAGACTTAAAGGAAATATTACTGACAGAAGTTGGGGAAAGTGAATCACTTACATGAAACGAGTTGCCGAATAAATTGTAGTATGTATCCCATGACAACAATTTGTTCTGGGGCTGCAACTAACAATTATATTCATTATCGATTATTTGCAGATTATTTTCTAGATGAATCGTTAGACATTTTTCAGTATTTTACATTTTACAGACCGGTCACAATTTCCTAAAGGCCAAGGCGACACCTTCAAATGTCTTGTTTTTTGTCAGACTAACATATTCAGCTAACAGTCACATAAGACAGAAAATTAGCAAATATTCACATTGTAGAAGCTGAAACCAATGAATGTTTGGTATTTTAGCAAAAAAAAACTGACCAAAACAATTACTTGATTATCAAAACAGTTGCTGATTAATTTTCATTAGATTGACTAATCGATTAGCCAATTAATTGTTTCAGCTCTAATTTTGTGTCATTGTCACATGTTGTTGTTTCCAGATGTGAAAACCTGATGTTAATGATTAAATAGATTAAAGTATATGAAAATGTGTTGAACTCTTATTGTGTTAAATTTTTCTGTGTCACCTCTGACCTTCAGGCTCATCTCCTGCTCCTGGCATGGCAGTGACTCCAGGCAGCACCATTTCAAGTAGGGGGGTTTCTCCAACACCTGCCTCCTCCAACCCTTTCGGCGTGGCTCCACCCATGGCCTCCATCTCACCTCAGCCCTCATCACTTGGCCTGAGCGGCCTCCGCTCCAGTCCTGTGCCTCCCAATCCCATGCTGGGCATGGTGCAACCAGGAATGGGCATGGGGCCAATGAGTGTGGGTATGGGGGCTCCAGGAATGATGGGCATGATGCAGGCCAGCCCCATGGGCATGCCCTACAGCGGGCTCTCGCCTATGGGTCCCCCAGGCTCAGTTCTGTTGGGGCCCGGAGGTCCAGCACCTCCTCAGCTGATTTTGGGTGGGCCCACTGGAACAGGAGGAGTGATGGGGGCAGGAGGATCAGTGGGAGGCGGAGGAACGACGGGAGCAAGCACCAACCCTTTTCTTCTTTGAGGAAGTGTCACCACTACTTTGCTCACCTGTTTCAACCTCCTCTGTCGTACCTGCTGCCCCCTTCATTCATCCCCCCTCAACACAATTTGTGTCCAAAAAGAAAAATGTGTACATCTCTATATTTAAAGAAAAAAACAAAAAATCAAAAATTCTGTTTATCTTTTCCTTCGAAAGCATTATTTCATTTCAGAATAATTTTTCACCTTTAGTTCCTTTCATTTGAGTATGGGTTGTTTGTGGGCGGGAAATAGAGATCTATTTATTTTGTTTTAATCCTGTTCTGTAGCATTCTTCATGTTGTGTTTTTTTTCAGTTCTGTCTTGAGATGAAGGTAAGTCTGTGAGAGCAAAAGGATTTTTCAGTAGTGTCACTCTATTCTAATATTACTGCACTGAGAGAGAGATGGAGGGAGAGGGGACATAGCCACTAACAAACTGAACAGAGAAACTGTTGTACCTGCCTCTTCCTCTTTTCTCCCTCTAGAATGAAGACAAACACTGAATCACTGAAGTGAAACCAGTTCATGAAGGATGATTTTTAATGAACTCCAGACTTGAGATACGGACTGAAAAACCTGCATTAACATTTCAGGCACAATGTGGTCAAATTGTTTCAACTGTTTCACTTTTAATTTAATTTAATGTTAAATGTAATTTATTTTTTTCCAATTTTTGGGAACAAATAAACAAGGAAAATCACACGATGATGCCAATTAAATCAAATGCTTTTTTTTTCTTTTCTTCCTGATTATTGTAGAAAACTAAAGAGAGCTCAGACATCTGTGATCTGATGGGGGGAAATGATGGGATGTTTGTTGAATGTGTGTGTTTGCAGGGATGTGTGAATGATAATATGAATGCTCATTTGTGAGTATGCAATAGTGCAAATGCCTGTTTCTGTGTATATGTGTCAATATCTGTCTCCATTTTTCCTGTGTCTGATCTTATTTCAGTGACTCAGAAAGGAAGAAATGACATCCATTATTTTTGTTTTTAAAAATTGTCACTTGTATTAATACTATGTAATGTTGGGATTTCTAATGAGGTATTATAAGGGTCACACATTTCTCTGCCAATCTTATTTCACACTTTTTCTTTT
This sequence comes from Macquaria ambigua, assembly GCA_008360985.2. NCBI lineage: Eukaryota > Metazoa > Chordata > Actinopteri > Centrarchiformes > Percichthyidae > Macquaria > Macquaria ambigua. The sequence goes on along the minus strand of VMKM01000447.1, from coordinate 93,618 downwards.
AAATTAATCAGAAGCATTAGCTTTTTTCCAATCACACATTTTGTATGGGATCCCTGGTGTTCAGGTGTCCCAGAGCACCACTGTCCTTGTGTTTCATCCCTCTTTTCTTCGGGGAGGGAGAGATACTCATGCTTCCTTAAAAAAAAAAAAGACAATTATTTCAATGAATGGAAGGAGAAAAAAAACAGGGACTTGACGACATGCTCCATGCTGTTCTTTTAATTTAGTTTGATGAATTTATTGTTATTTTATATCAACAAGAAAAATATCTCTTTTAACGGGTAAGGTTGAATTTTGTGTGGTGATGACTGTGAACATTCACATTTGAAAAGAAAAATGGAAAAGAAATCAAAAGGAATTTATGAAATAAAACAAAAACACAGGCTGTGTTTGGCTTGTTTCATGCTTGCTCTGTAGTTAATGCTTATGTCTATATCCCATATATATATATATATATATACTTTTTTTTTTACTGCAGAGTACAATAATGTGATGAATAAATTTACACTTTATTTTCTTTGCTGAACATGTTTATAAATCTGCAGTCCAACAGAAAAAAACAACACCCTGCCAATTACCTGCAGAATATAAGCTAAACAAAAGTTATTACAGCATATGAATTTGAATAAAGGTTTAAAAAAACGTACAACTAGTTCAACCTTGAAATACAGCATTCAGTCATATGTGACAAACTTGATCCCAAACTTTCTCTCAGAGAAGCTTCAAGATGCACAACAGCGAGGCAGCCTCTGTATAGAGTTTAGTGAAGATGGCTGTGAAGAGTCTCATGTCTCTGAAAAGTTCTGTCTTAGTTGTTTCTCCACACAGACAGTGAGGGTCAAATGAGCAGAGAATCCCAGTCAAAGTCATCCTGGATCTCCTCACTGTTGCTGTGCAGACTCTTTAATGGAGGACGCTGTCGTGGTGTCACAGACTGAGGCTGCATCCCAGCTGAGACAGAAAGAGAAACATGGACAAGTTAGTATACAACTAAAAGGAAGTAAGACAATATTGACAAGATTTTTTTTCTATTTAAATAACTTTACCGTTACTGCATCTGGCATTTTGGGAAACAACAAAGACATCTAAAGGATGGGGTCATGTTTTTTCAAGTATCTTATTAAAACAGTCGTGTCCATATGTACATTGAAAGAGTTTTTGGTAGCTGTGATAACTCCTGCTGTCCATACTGGCCGTGAAGAGATCCCTTCCTCTTTTAATGTAAGTAATGCGGGACAAAATCCACAGTTCTTCTTCTGTGTAAACGTGTTTAGTTCAGCTAAAGGTAATATAAGGCTTCACTCCTTGTCCTCTGGACAGTGGTTCCTTGCTTAGCTGTGGTGGAGGGATAGCAAGAAAAAGAGGGAATACCCACCTGATTTCTCTAATTCAGACTACTGAAGCCTCACATTAGCTTCAGCAAAGCTTTTGTATGCATTTTACAACAAATAATGACTGGATTTTGTCCCCCATCACTTGCAATTGAATCACTTGACACAGGAGGAGTGATCACAGCAACCAGAAACTCTTTCAGTGTACATACAGGCTGTGAGTATTGTTTTAAAACAGCCGTAAAAGTTAAAAAGAAAGCAACTTTTTGAACATGATGTCCAGGTCTCACCGGCTGTGTTTGCAGGTTGTGTGAGCTGTGGTCTTTGAAGTCCCTGTCCCTGCATGTGCAGAGCCCTCCGGGGCGGCTGAGCTCCACTGGCAGGAGGAACTATGGGAGAGTAGGGGAGGGGTGAGGGGTGAGTGAGGCTGGCAAGGGTAGGAGGTGGATTGGAGGTGAATGGTGGGACCTGCAAGGAGTGAGGTGCACCGAGGGCTAGTGGGGAGTTACTCCCAGAGGTGATCATGCCTTTCTGAGTGAAGAAGCGGTTCAGAGAGTCACAGAGGGAAGTGAAGAGCGCCGGGTCCAGGGCCCAGTCGCAGAGCTCCGCCTGGCGCATGCTCTCCAGCAGGTCTGGTGACAGAAAGGGAGGGCCTTTTAGAACAAAAAGAGTTATCAAGAGAGGCAAAGTATATATTTAAAAAATACAGATGATGCATTTACTCAACATTTATTTTGCAAATGTCTCAATAATCATCATATTTACTGTTTCATTATCTGCCACTAATTATACATTCTGGCTAGTAAAATGTTTTACATTAGCTGACAGGTGTAGACAAACACCTTAAAGGGTCAGTTCGCCCAAATGGCAAAAAAAAAATAATTCGAAATTACTTCTAGTGGTATCTAGCCATGGAGATAGCCTTGGTTTTTATCTGTTGAGGTTTTGAGATATATGAGATTTCTCCCTCCCACCCAACACAATGTAGGCAAATTAAATTTCATTGGTGGCGTTCACAGCATTAGAAATAACATTTAACTTAACATTTTTGACAGCACTGTCATTCCAAGCTGCAACTAATGATAATTTTCATTATCGAATAATCTGCTAATTATTTTCTCAATTAATGGATTAATGGATCATTTTGGCTATAAAATTACATACAAGTGCCCACTATGATATCCCAGAGCTCATGGTGAAATCTTCAAATTCAAAACCCAAAGGTACTCAGTTTACTATCACATATGACAAAAATAAAGCATCAAATCTTCACATTTTAGAAGCTGGAACCAGCAAATGTTTGCTGTTTTTGCTTGTGAAAATGGCGAATAAGTGCCAATTAATTTTCTGTCGATCAAGAAACTGACTAATTGACTAAACATTCCAGCTCTTGTCTTCATTAGTCTGATGCTTCACAGACCTATCCTATGAAGACTGTAACGCTCAGAGACGGATATCTCGAAACCTCAGCAGATAAAACTCAAACTACCCTCAGAGGTAAGTGAGAAAATATGGTATTTTTGTAATTTGGGTGAAGTGACCTTTTAAACAAGACTCTGGTAAACAGCACAGACCTGGGTGCCCAGAGAGGTCTATGTTTGCCCAGTCTAGATTGCTGGCAATGCGGAAGCTCTCCTTCAGAGAATCTGGGTTACTGAACCAGTCAGGTGGCACCGCTAAAGTGGAAGGGAGGAAGGTAACTTTAGAAAGCACTGATCTTTCCTGTGTTGTGTCGCTGGTTTTAATACAATTCAAGCATTTCTGGGGTTTAATGTGAAACTCACTGTATTGTGAAACACGCTCTGTCTCAGGAGGGTGTGCAGCTGCTGGAGGAGGTGCATGGTGAGGAGATATTGGTAGCAGAGGTGGAGTGTGAAGTGGGTTAGTGTCATTGCTCAGAACAGCCAGGGGAGCAACATCCGCTGGAGAGAACAAAAAAGAAGTAATTCATCAAGCCGTTTATATGTATAATGTACACTTTATCGAGTTATTGGACACACAACACACCTACACACATGTCGTACTTACACTGTGAGCCTCCCCTCTCCCGCATGGTCTTGAAGAGAGACTTGAAAGATGCATACAAGTCTGGTAAATTCATCTCATCAAAGGTGAAACGGAGCGGAGGGTCAGTGGAGGAGTTTAATGAGACAACAGGAGGGACAACAGAGACAGAGGAGTGGGCAGGTCCCGACACAGTGCAAACTGACACAGGCTCCGAGTTAGGAGTGCAGGAGAAAGTGGAAACGGATACGGGCCCTGAGTGAGCAGGAAAGGACAGGGTGGCATCAGAGAAAGAGGGAGCAGCTGGAGAAGCTGTGGACATACTGGCAGCCGACAGAGGTGTAGCAGAGGCAGTGGGGATGGGAAAAGTAGAGCCGGGTGGATGGGGAGGTGGGAAGGAATTGATGGAGGACATGGGGGCAGCGGGTGGGAGCCCAGATGAAGGAGAGACAGATGGATGAGGGACAGGGAGATTGGACACGGGGCTTGGCATGTAGGGTGATGGTTGCTGTGAAGATAAAAGACAAAACATTAGAGTAGGTGCTGTTTCGTTAAGAAAAAAACCCCCAGCAAACATGGAAAAGAGGGGAGAAAGTGGCTCTACCTTGCGTGGGGGAGGAGAGAGGGAGGCCGACTGGGTTGACTGTTGCTGCATGGCTCCCAGTGGCTCTGTGTTAAGAAGCTGGTGGTCCGTGTGGGAGGTTGGTTGTGGTTGATGAGGAGAGGGTCCTCTCTCTGCTTGAGTCCCCAGTACTTGAGGAACCTGTAACAGCACAGCGTTACTATTTGTAATGGTGGAAAAGGTACCAAAATCCTGTAGGAAACTATAAGTAGCATTACTCAAGTTAAAGGGTTGGTTCATCCATAATACAATGCTTACATACATGCAAATACATTGTTTCTGGAAAGACATGTTGGTGTTGAACTTGTATTATTTTTAATGCTGTGTGCACCACAAATGAAAAAGTTTCATATATCATTTGAGTGCAGTGGATGCAGAAATCCATATATTGTCAACACCTGGACAAATAAAACCAAAACTAGTATCTGCATTGCTAAAACCCACTGGAGGAAAAGTAGGAAATATGTTGTTTTTTGGGTGAACTGACCCTTTAAAGTAAACAGGTATCAGGAATAACATGTTCAAGACAGTGTTAATTAATGAGTTTTAATGAATTCATTATCAGATGTTTTTCTGTTTAAAATCTTGATTTGCAGAGATGCTAGTTATCACAGCTGTCAGATTAATGTAGTGCAGTGAAAAGTTATTAGAGGATGTAGGTTTGATGGTTAACAAGTGAGTGAGTGATATTAAACGACATACATCCTGAATCTCCTCTTCCTCCTCTGGATAGGGACGTTTTGGTGCCCTCATTTGATTCGCCTCGGAGGGTCCATCCACTGTCCAATAGGAACCCTGGAAATACAGTACAAGTTTCTAGCTTTAGGGGCTTTTAAGCAATAATTTCTCCATCTCACATGATGCAAACGCACATGTATGCTTTCAACATCATAATATAAAAAGTAATTCACCTTGCCGGGGTCATTCTGTGGCCGGGGAACTTTCCTGAAGCATTTGTTAAGGGACAGATTATGACGAATGGAGTTCTGTTAAGGACACAAAATTACATAAATAAGTCAGTGGTGTACCAGCTGGTGATGCAAATAATATTAAAATTGGTTACAAATCACCAAACCAACTACTTTAAACATGCTTTAACAACGTTATTAGTATTCTAGTACACTGATAATATGCTGTTGTTCTACACTAAAGCTTACTTTCCATCCGCGGCCAGCTCTGCTGTAGTAGGGGAAAGTGTCACTGATCCAGGTGTAGATGTCATTCAAACTCAACTTCCTCTCAGGTGCAGCTGCTATTGCCATGGCGATGAGAGTGGCATAGCTGTGAGGGGGTTTCCCTTTGGAGTTAGAAAGGGAGGGGTCCGGCACGGAGGGTATGAAGTCTCCCCTCTCCCTCCCTCTGTCTTTCTTCTTGTCCCTCTCCCCTCCTCCTCCTCCCCCTCCCTTCTCTCTCCCGGAGCGCAGGCTGCTGATTCCCAGCTGAGGCAGCCAGTCAATACTGGTGAGGCTGGAGTCCAAGTCAGAGGACATCGTCTCTCTTTTTCTCTGTCCAGGATCTGAGGGACCAGAAGAGGAAGTACTGGATAAGCACGTCATTTTACTTTGCGTTTACTTTGGACACTGTAGAGACAAACGCTGAGAAATGCTGTCTGCCTGTAATGTAACACTGTCAACCGTTCTGTTCCTGTTCTTCCAACCAGCGTCAGTTACAAACCAGCAAGTTCACACACAAGACACTTTGTGCTTCTCTGGAAACCGTCCACTCACAAGCAACAAGACGATGCATGAATGTGACATCATATAAGGGTGCCATTTCCAACTACACTATATTTTCTGAGGAAGAGGAGTGACTTGCTTACCTCTCTATAGTCATTCGAGGCCCAAGGCCTTAAAAACTGTTAATATTTGATGTTGTCATCAGCTGTGCACAACTGCTGACAAACTGGTGTCCGTCCTTCCCTTCAGATCTCTCTCTTCTGCATGTTGATCCCCACAAGGCCTCCAATCATACCTTTGCTTTGTGAAAGTATCTTTGGACAAATATACATAAAAACTTATCGGAGAGCTTCCTTTTTCCTCTCTCTCTCTCTCCCTCCCCTCCCTTTCTGGATATACCAGAATTACGTCACTCACCCCTCCCACGTTGTGACGTCACTCTTTGCGCCCCGCCTCTACGAGCTGGTCCCACCTCTTCAACTTTCTCAAAGCTTGAACTAAAGTTTCTGCAGATGTGGGCTCATCAGGATATCAATAAAGAGGAACAACCTATAAGTTTCACCTAAAACTGTTTCAGAAACATGAACATAAATGCACAGCAGTACACATTTTAAGCAGCAGCATCACTTTATTGAAGTATTTTATCAGTACATTGGAAGCAGTGAAATTCTGTACAGTGTCTATGGAACAGACTGACAGGTGATGGTCTCCCTACAGAGCGCTGAAGAAGGCGAGGAGGCCAGTGTCAGGGGACGGGTGGGCCAAAAGCCTCTGGATCTGTCAATAAAGTTGAAAGAATATATGTTTGTCACTTTCATTATTTAGGCTGGCAGCATACTCAGGATGATTAACAATTTTGGTATGTGTGCAAGGGAAGATGGTAGCTGTATGACTAATTTCTTTTTGCCATGTTTGGGTTTGATCACTGCTGTATGAAATCTCACTATACCCTAGCATAAGATCACCTGTAAATTGTCTGGTGTAAAGGTTGTGTATTTTTGGCAGCCCTGAAGCTGCAGTCTGTAATTTATTTGCTTCACTGTGTCTGACAGCAGTCTGAGGACACGCCAAATTTGTTTTCCTTTTGAGTATACTGCCAGGCTTATATTTATGACACATCTAAACAAACAACAGTAACTCAGGAGTGCAACAGAGAGCAGCTGTAGTAAGCACCTCCTTGAAGTTGGGGTGTTTGGCGTCTTGAACCAGCTGCAGCAGAACAGCCTCTGTGGTGGTGAGGTAAGCTCCGCTCTGCTTCAGTCGGGACAGAGCAAACAAACGGTCCGTCTGGCTGTGGAGGGAGACACAAAAGTACTAACATTTATGTCATATACAGTTTCCAGACGCACACAGGAACAAATCTATATTTAATGCATGTGATAACAATGCTATATAGCAGGAAATAACACAGAATACACGGAGACCTTCTGGATGAGACGGCATCAGCCACAATATGAACCTCCATTCCCTTTTCAAGCAGGTCAAATGTTGTGCACTGTGGGAAAGACAAGAAGCAGATGTCGTCATTCATTAATGGAAACTGTGGAAGCTCTGTGGTACACATAATTACATAATAACATAATTAGATTACTTAATAATAGCATAATGGCTTCATAATCATCTGTCACATCATCAATAACTAGTATATGCAGCATAAATATAATACAAACACATGCATTCAGGTGCAATTTAAATTGTCTTTATTAAGAATTCATGCAAGAATGCATAAGACACACGCTAATGTGTATGAGCACGGTCAGCCTTCTTTGAGAATGGTACGATTACGAAAGCCAACTGGAGAATCAAACCTGCAAATAATTGTGTTTCCAGAAAACTATAACTATGGTACACACTAAGAATAAATGTATTGTATTAATTACTAGCAAGCAAGAAGCTTCCAGTTGTCTTTATGTTGTCTTCTCTGATGCTGAGAAGAATATTGTGTCATTTTAACAGCTAAACTGCAGAAACAATGACGTGGTCTTACTGCAATACAGGCGTGTGCCTCTATTCCACACAGTATAGCCTGTTTGGGGTTCCCCAGGGCCTGCAGCTCCTTCTCCACCTCCTCTATCATCATGGTGAATGAAGTTTTAGCATGAGCTGTCAGGTCTGCTGCTCCCAGCTCTGGTACTGTGGGACCCAAGCCTTTAGGGTACTGCTCTGTCAAAATGGCGGGGATGCCCAGAACACGGCTGGCCTGTGAGAAGGAGGAGAGAGCAGGCAGATTTTATCTGATCTATTCAAATAATTCATACTTACGAATGAATCCCAGAGGCTGATAAACTGGTATGACTGAGCTAGTTGTGTGATGGCTGTGATGGTTGTGTGAGTATTTCCAACCTGGAGCAATCTGGCTGCATTGCTGACAATGTTGGTGAACTGGAAGATGTTGGGTCTGAACTTCTCTTGCATGTCACACAGGAAGAGCACTGCATCCTTGGTGGAGAGCCTGCCAACGCTTGCCACTGCAAGAGCAAGGTCACAGAAAACAACAAATTGTGTTCACCATCATCAGAGATGCAAGGTACACTGTGGAGGATGATAGGCCACTGAACATTAAAATATCACCGAAGCTTTGAACAATAATACTTTTTCACATTGGTGGGATTTGTGTCATCTTAAGGAGGAAAGAGATTCTCTTCCTTGTACGAAGTATTTCCTCCATGGTGTTGCATTGTCTTGATACAGATGAGATCAAATATTTGTAGTAGTATTTATAACTTAACACAAATGAATTGGAGCGACATTTCTTAACTTAAACATAAGAAAGTTAACTTACTGTTGTTGCCGGAATGGTCCGATTGTGAGAGGAGTGGGTGACAGGTTCAACAGGACTGTAGAAAGTTCAACTGTCAGGTAAACTATGTCCCATGTAACGCCTCCTGTGTAATTGTAAACCAACAGAAAATTTACCTATTTTACTTGCAAGTAAAGAGGATCAATGCATTCAGTATTGAACAAAATGACTGACCAACCAGACAACCAACATCTGAATTCGTTATGAATCAATTGCGTTATTAACAAATATATCCCCAAAGTCAAAATAATAACTAACCTAGCATGTAGGCTAAGGAGACACACAAGTTCAACAGCCTTTCCTTGATGAACGCCGAAGCGCATTGACCAATAGAATTACGTGTTTTAGAGATTGATGTTCCTTTCAGCCAATAGCAGCCGGTGTTTGCGGCCTATCGCCTTGCTAGTTCAGGTGGGTGGGATGGAACCATAACTAGCCCAAAGTGGTCACCTGAAGATGTCTGACAATGCAGAGTCCCCAACAGAAACGCAAAAAGAGGAGTCACAGGCACCGTCAGACGACTCGGCGACTAACGAAGAGAAGAAAAAAAGTGAGAAAGCGTTATATATCTAAAATTATACTCAATTAGCGAATAATAGCCATGTGTTTACGAGGACTGTTGCTAGTGCGATAGGAAAGAATTCCGGGTGTGTGACGTGTTGGACAATTGACAGAGATTTTGGCCAATAGGAAGGCTGTTTTTTTCTGTTTAGCCAATAAACATTCAGCTTTTAACACGTGGTACTGCCTGTTTGGGGAATGGCTAAAGCTAATGCTAATATTTATGAAGGAAACGTATCACCTTAATGCTCTTCTAGGATTCATACTTTTTCAGAGCTTCTGTTTGTTTCCATAATTTATCAAATATATTTTACGTTAATGCCAATAGCAACTACACATCTTGTACAATCATTTATTGAGGCGAAGCTAACAAGCTCCGGTTAGCCTAAAACTGTCAACCTGTCAGCCCAGTTTATTGTAGATATCATGTTTCCCCATTTTGGGGTTTTAAATAAGTTTGTTCAGGAATTGCCAAAAATATTAATCTTTTCACATTTTAATTAGCTATGTGAGATTTATTTTGCGGATGTTTCAGAGTTATTTCAGAAAACAATATTGGCGACTTTGCCAAATAACTTTGTCTCGTCAACAACCCTAAGATAATAATAATAATAATAATAATAATAATCTTTATTTATAGAGCACTTTTCTAAAACCACTTTACAAAGTGCTTCACACAAGGCAACAACTTAACTTAATAACAAATAAAATAAAAACAAATGAATAAATAAAAACAAATAAAACAAGAAAAACTAATAAAACAAGAAAACAAATAAAACCAGCAAAAACTGTAGTCAATAAAATCAAGAAAAATTAGGAAAAGCTCTCCGTTCCAGAGCTTTGGAGCTCTGACTGCAAATGCTCTGTCACCTCTAGTTTTCAGCCTTGCTTCGGGAACAGATAAAAGACCTCTGCCCGAGGATCTCGGGCTACGTACTGGCTTATATGCAACTAGGAGGACAGATATGTAGGATGGAGAGAGCCCATGAAGAGCCTTAAAAGTCAACAGTAAAATCTTAAAATCTATTCTAAAACATACTGGGAGCCAATGCAAGGAGGCTAAAACAGGTGTAATGTGGTCCCTTCTTTTGTATCTTGTTAAAAGCCTGGCAGCTGAGTTCTGTAGAGTCTGGAGCTCATTAATAGATTTTTGGTTGAGGCAGGTGAAAAGGCTGTTGCAGTAGTCTAGACGTGAGGAGATGAAGGCATGTAAAATGGTCTCTGTGTCATTAAAAGATAGAATTGATCGTATTTTGGCAATATTTCTAAGATGATAATAACAAGACTGCACAAGTTTTGTTGTGTGCTCCTCAAAGCTTAAGTTACTGTCAAACCAAACGCCAAGATTCTTTGCAACAGGCTTGATGTGTTCCATCAGGGAACCAGCTGATGGCAGGATTTGTTTTGTTGAGGGGGCCAATTACAACAATCTCTGTTTTGCTGGAGTTAAGCTGCAGAAAAGTTTGTGACATCCAGTTTTTGATATCGCATAGGCAGTCATGTATTGAACTCAGCATGCCAGGACCAGTGGCTCTAACGGGCAGGTAGATCTGCGTGTCATCGGCATAACAATGGAAGGAAACACCATGTCTCTGGATGATATGTCCCAAGGGAAGCATGTACAGAGATGAAACCTTTAGATTCAAATCAGGGTCAACAAGATATAGCATCATCTTTATACAGTTGTCTGGCCAAATTTCTAATTGTTATCTATTAGTATTTCTAGGTCTTAAGATTACAAGTAAAAGTAATAATATTGCAGTAAATAAAGGACGCCTGCACATTGACTGTAGTTCACCATGTCTAGTACATGAGAAGAAGATAGACTCCAGTGTAATTGGCCCTGTATGTGCAGTAATTTTGTATATGGGGGCACAATTCTGTTGTTTGTGTACAATGTCCAAGACCTGAGCTACAGCTTGAACATGAGATCTGAGCAGCATAAGATAGGAAATTTAGATGTTTCATGATTCAGTTAATTCCTGAAGATGCTATGGGTATGCTTTGCACAGCCTGTTTTTATTCATTCACTTTTTATAAACTCATAAGAAGAGAACAAATGGATCTAATAACTTTAGTGTGTAAAATGTTTGGGTTTCATTCAGAAACTTTCATTTTAAAATTGTAACATAAAACCTGGTAAAAAAAAAGAAGAAGAAGAAGTCTCTTTCTGCACATGAAATTAAGATAATTGAAATGCATATCAGATATGATTAAAGGGAAGAAAACGGACTTATCCAGAAATTCCCCTGAACAGTTCATGGTTAGATTTGCCTGGCACAGTCTGCGTGGCAGCAGCAGCACTTTCACTTTCTATTTTCTCCCTTTTTATAGTTGACGTGTTGCTGAAGGCTGTGGGAGACACTCCCATAATGAAAACAAAGAAGTGGGCAGTGGACAGGGGGAGGACGGTACAGTCCCTGTCGCAGTTCATCTCTCGCTTCCTCAAGCTTGAGGCCAGTGAACAACTGGTAAGGATGAAGTTTGTCCACTGGCTTGTTCTTGTCCCAAAATCATGTCTTTGACAGACGCTTAGAAAACATGCTTCAGGTCTTTCAATTCTTTACATATAACTGCATCTGTATCTGTTTTGTTTTTTTCCAGTTCATTTATGTTAACCAGTCTTTTGCCCCCTCACCGGATCAAGACGTAGGGATCCTCTTTGATGTGAGTACATATGAACACCTGTTTTAATGCCCTATGACTGTAGTGTGTTGTGTACTTTATAGCTATTTTTTCTTAACCTAAAGCAGATCAAACAAAATTCAGCAATGATGATTTCAAAGAGAAACAGCAGATAAACACTAGTCACATGTGTCTTCTTTGCATGAAAGTTCACTCTTGACGTTGAGAACAGTATGTGTAACAAAGTAATCTCAACTCCAAAGTCCTATTACTAGCTTTTTCTGAGCTTTCAGCGGCATCATCAACAAGCAGATGTTTGATTTCCAGTTCCATTCACTGATAAAGACCATTAGAAAGCTCATAGAAAGCTAGTAACTGGACCGTACACACAATCAAAATTGCAACACACACACAAAAGACCAGATTATTCTTTCAACATCCTGCTTATCTTTTCAGTCAAATTGTCTGAGACTTTAATGTATATAGCACTTGGTAAGAAGGTAATAAACATCACCTGTTCCCTTTTATAGGAGACATAAAGTATATACATGCTCTAACAGATAAACTTTGGCCCAGTCAGGAATCAGCTGAGGGAATATTTAGAACACTTAACCACAGTATAACCAAATGTCTTTACCATATTGGTATAGTCTCTTAGCCTTTAATGAAATATTAGATGCCTATGTTATTGGAAAGCCTATGGGGCACAGCCCATTGAAGTGAATGGGCCATGTGGAGCTTTGACCAGCAGAGGGGGCAATAAGAGGGAAGCTCCATGTTACACATGCCCGAGTCCTTGGCCACTGATTAATGTCTTGATAAGTAACAGCAAAGACCTCAAAGTCCAGAATTCACAGCGGACGTTTGATCATCCCACCGCTCTTGCTGCTCGGCAGGTCAACCTCACATGAAACTGTCATTCTTACTGTTTTATTTAACATTTACCTTCATGTCTATTTTTCTCTCTCTTTGTCTCTTTTTCAGTCATTTGGCAGCGATGGCAAGCTGGTTCTACATTACTGTAAATCTCAAGCCTGGGGTTAAAATGCTTTCTTCAGCTCCATTTTGGACATCCCCCCTTTCTTAAATACATCCTCAAAACATGCACACAATAATTGTTTTTGCTTTTTTGCCTTTTGTTTTCTTTCAGTTTTTCTGTACATACATATTGTAAATAAATTATTGTGACTATGTAAAGCTTTTTCCACTGTTTTTAAGGCATGACATTTGGCACCCAAATATAAACACATAACTTAGTGGGCACAGGATTTGGCTTTGCACAGCGCTGGTGCTGATTAGGGGAAAAAAGGAAAAGCCCATTCATATAGATAAGTTGGTTCATAGTTTTATCCTCCCTCTTATATGTGTAATAATTAAATACCTAGTAAAAGCCCCCTCTCTTCCTACGTCTGCCCCCACAGTAACAGATGGACTTAGAAGGATTACATGATTCAGGATGGGTTTGTGACATAAATTCCCAAGAAAGACAGAAAAGAGAGTAGAGTGGCGTGGAGACAGACGCTCAGTTGCTCCATCAGTCTTGCATTCTCCGTCCCGACTATTGGCCGGGAGGATTAAAGGGTTGTGTGCAGCAGGAAGGGTAAGGGGTCACTGATGCTCATCCTGGAGGAGGAATACTTGTGACAGATACAGAGGGAAGAGACGAAGAGGGTGGTGACACGGAGCATCCGTTCAAGATGGAGCAACTAAAATCAAGTTCTTAAGGAGCTTTTTGATTAAGGATAACCGAGGGTTGTAAGTTTAGAGGACTGCAAAAAGTGACAACTAAAAGTGTTGTTTTACTGTGGTAGTTACCTCGTGTTGGACCTGACGCACTACAAGGGACACAAAAAAGGTCTTTGGTAGGTACTTGTCACTGATTATTTTAAAATAACGAGTTGAAATGATTAGTCAATTGACACAAAGCAACTATTTTGATAATAGATTAATCATTTCAGTAATTTTTTACAAGAAAAAGGAGAATTTGATGCTTTTCTTTGTCATTTACGATAGTAAACTGAATAGCTTTGGGTTTCGACTGATCGGATAAAACAAGTTATGTGAAGATTTCACCTTAGGCGATGGGAAATTATAATGGGTATTTTTTTTTTACTGTTTTCTGACATATATAGACGAAACAATTAATAAAGAAGACAATCGGCTCACAGCCTTAAAAATAACTGAGATATATATATTGCTTTTCTTAAGCCTAAACTGAGCTTTTTGATATATTGATAATACAACTTTCAGATATTTCGCTAATGACTACAGGTTAAATGAGGCAAATGGTGTGTGTCCAGTTTCTAATCAGCTTCTTAATATTCGCAAGACAGACAAATCTGTCAATGCATCTGAAAATCAATAACCTCGTGTTTATCACATAATTCTGTTTCTGTTGAACAAAGGATTGTCCAGTTTTCTTGTAAGATTAACAAAAAGTTATACTGGGCTTCTTCATGCTAGATGTCAGTGATTCTAGCAAAATCTGTGGATTTGCCTGCATCCAACTTGTTCACGCTGTAAACGTTTGCAAACTTATAATGGTGACACTGTGCTGTATGTTCAATATGTTATCATTGATAGCAGAAATTGAAGCTGAAAAGTAATGTTTTTAACTGAAAAGAAATTGTCTTGACATTGGAGTAAATAATTGTGATAATATCAGGGGATATACAGAGTTCAGGTCTTTTGAAAACCATGGACACATACAGTATTTAGTTGTCTTTAACATTTCAGAAATCACATAAGGCAGCTAGGCTGGTCTTATTCAGGGCATCCATTAGGTTGCATGCATTTCAGTTTTTTCCAAAACTGTTACTTAATGTATTTTTTTGTCAGCATTATTCAGATACCGGAAACCTCCATGGGTCAGTTCCCATGTAGATTGTGCTAAATTCACTTGGTTTAACTAACGTTCTGTTGTATTTCAGGGGCAGCAGACATGGTCAGAATGAACTTCACACTAAAACACACATAACATAAACAGATTAAAGCAGATTATCAGGGATTACTAGCAAAAATTTCATTTATATCTGTGGCTTATCCATAATTCTATCAAAAAAAGTAATCTCTTGTTTTTGCTCCCCTCCGTCTTGTCTTCTGCATAGAGTCCAGCAGTGGCGGTCATAATGAGCGGCAGGGTCAGGCCTGAGTGTGTTAATCAGGAAGCAGGGAGATATTAGCCTGGGTCACAGGATAGCACACATTACCTATTCTTCCATAACCCTTCCTTATAAACACAGGTGGAGGACTTATGTGACCTCAGGCAGTTTTATGACTCTTACTGTCTCAAGGAACATTCAACATAGTTAGATGTCACCATATGGACACCCTGGTTTTAGCCTTTATGTGTCTCATTCAACCATTTAATTTCACTTTCTTGGCAGGTGATGAATTGCATTTAAGGATGTCCTCTATCTCCTCTTTAGATATACTACTTTTAATGATAAATTCTAGTATTTTTAAATGACCTGACCTAATAAGTGCACACAAGAGGGTCTACAGGTGCTGAGGTCAGGGGATGTGTGGCCACATCATTCACCACAGGGAACAATAGCAGCATACTGTTATGTCCTTACATCCCACTCTCCTCTCCCAGTGTGAACCATCGTCCACCTAAATCCCCTCTTGTTCATTTTTTTTGGCTCCATCTGTCCATTCCCACATGTATCAACTTCAGAGCATCTTATCCCGCTCCCTCCCCTCTCGCTCTCTTTATCTTCCTCTCTTTTAATCACGCTGACTTTACAGTATCACTTTGTCTGTACTGTTACATCACGTTTATCTTTGCTCTCCGTTTAAACCTGGCAGCTCATCACCTCTTAAAACCACCCCAAAGCATCTGTCCTACCCTCCCGGCTCCATCTGTGACTGCAGTCACACCCTCTATCCTGTTTGTCCAGTTCCGACGTGCAGTCTGCCTCCTCTTTGCCTTACTCCCCCCCCCTCCCCCTCTCTCTGGCCTCCCCCTGCCTCCCTCTTCTCCCGTGTGGCCATGCTGGAGCATATGTCCCGTCGCTCTCGCTCCCTGCTCTCCCTGACCTTGACCACTCTGGCCCTGGCCCTCTCCATCCTGGCTCTCTGCACCTCTTACTGGTGTGAGGGCACCCACAAGGTGGTGAAGCCCCTCTGCCTGTCGCCTGTCAAAATGAAGAACTGTGGTCAGAACAACAGTGAGCCTTACACCACAGGTACTGAGATGTTACATTGTCTTTCACCTCTCCACATCAAAAGCTGCTGTATTGTGCTTCCTGTTGCTTTATTGTTTCTGTTGCTTCTACTGTTATTGGCCCGTGGACACAAATTTGTGTACATGACTATGTTTTAATATCCACTTTTTGAGGTGCACCTTCTCATTTATGAAAACAGCTGATTTTGACAGTGATTTGTGTCTCAACAGAGCATTTAAGTGTGCAGCCAGAGTGGAGAAGTTCAATTACTGTTCAGCTAAACTTTAGAATAAACTTGGACAAAAACACTTTGATTATTGCAGATTATTGCAGTCAGATACACAAAGTTTAGCATCTCATAAACATCCATGTTGCATGGATTCTTGAGATGGAAGTCTACTAACAAAGGACTTAGGACTACTTAGGACTCTTTATAGAGAACAAGGAAGCAACAAGTATGCAAATAACAACAGGTATGTTAATGGCAGTGACGCAAGAAGTATGCAAATCCTTTATTTAAGTAAAAGTAGTGATACCAGGGTAAAAATACTCAATTACATGTAAAAGTCCTGCGTTCAAATTAGTATTAGTATTGCTGATGCATTAACATGTACGCAGTATTTTAGTGTTGTAGCTGTTTGAGATGGAGCTCATTTTAATTATTTAACTTACTCTTGGGCATCATATTTTATAAGCCAATCAATTTTTTTTTATGTAAAATATTAATCTGTGAAGTAAACAGTGAATACAGCTGTCAAATAAATTTAGTGGAATAAAAAGTACAAGATTTTTCTCTGAAATGTGGTGACGTAGAAGTATAAAGTTGCATAAAATGGAGATACTCAAGTAAAGTACAAGTACCTCAACTTTTTCTTAAGTACCAAACTGGAGTAAATGTACTTTATTATGTTCCACACTGATGAGTGTATTTCAGAATATTAAGCTTTGAGCCGGCCTAAAGCAAAAGAAGACATTGCTAAGTTTCCCTCCTGTTGGCTGGTGACTAATCCCGATATCTGTTGCAACACGTTTACGAGAATGTCACAGTTTGATGTAAACAGCATGAGTTCATGGATTCATCTCACCTGACATCAACAGCCATGTGATGTTTTCTTGGCTTTAGACTTCTGCAATAGTCAGGCATAATTTGATTGTTAAAACACTGTCACTCACCATGTACCTTCCATCACAGCCACAGGTTACCCTTTGTTCAGACAGATACTCTCAGCAGGATAATGCATCATTTAAGATGCTTTAAGAAACATGACAATAGTTAATTCCTGTCTAATTGCGAAGTCACAGGACAAAATGATAATCAGATATTATCAAATCTGCACAATCCCCATAATTTGACAAAACAATCCTAAATCAAGGTCTACTTACAAGCTTTTTCTGCAGCTTTCAACTACATCTCACAGCCTTCGCCAGCAGACTCTATCAGGTACAGCAGATCAAGTGCAGAGTTTGCTTACTGACCAAACTCTGTGAGACTGTGAGATGTGACCGAAAGCTCTTTCTATTGGAAAAAGCTGGTAAGCACTGGCTAGATGTACCAAATAAAGTGGATACTAAGTGTGTTTGTCACATCTTTACTGTGTGTCTGTGCATATGGTCAATTTGTTATTGTGTATCGCCTCATAAGTCTTCTGAAAAGATAAAATGCAGCTCTATTGATCTTTGCTCTGTGTCACTGCATAACAACCAATACCTCGAACTAATCTGACTGGATAAACTGACAGGCTTCTCCCCATGATAGAAACTGATTGTCCTTGGTTTTGATGTTTTTTAATCTCTTTTTGCCCATACCTTAGTCCCACAGTGAACTTAGTTATGGTTTAGTATTAATCTGTGGGGTGTGAGGGGAGCTCCCAAAGCTTTATTCATCCGTGGAGGAGAGGTTTGCACCGGCTGCTGCCTGGTTTTAAATTTCTCAACAGATACGCTTAATCCACGCTGAGATTAACAGCTCTTACTGCATAAAGGAATCAACTTTGATCACTACATGTACTTTGTGTACTTATACAGAAAGATCTACCTTTACAGTCGTGGATTTAACTCTCCCTTATGCTTCTAGACCAGATTTACAAACACACGTGGGATGACAAGATCCTGGCTGACAAGCCTGCATGTGACTGCAAAACACACAGGCATGTTACTTTTGAGGCAGTGGTGTCATTAACTGACTTGCAGGGGACTTGCTGTCTCTTATTCTAAAAACTCTTTTTAAATGTCCAATTGGACCTCCAATAATTCTCCATCAATACACACCTGCATGCAAAGTGTGTGTTTGTCATTTAATAGTCCTATCTGACTTTTCGATGCATTAAGTTTTTGACAAAGGAAACTATTCAGTCAAAGAACCTGTTAGATGTTTGTGAGGCATGAGTTCATTTGCAGTATGCACTTCTGTGTGTTTATGCATCTGCTCACCTGCTTATGCAGGTGCTGTACGTTTGTGATTTTGATTTTCCTCAGAGTGGATCAGTCGTTAATGCTGGTACTTCACAGGAAGAGGCTCCTGTGTTTGTTTGATGTTTGCATGATATTGCTCCTGTGTATGTGGGTTTCCTCTCACATTCTAAAGAAATGCAAGTCTGGATTGGTTTGGAGAATATAGATATAGATCCACTGCATTTTTAGTTCTGCTCCATTATCCGTAACAGGAATAAGCAGGTACAAATATGTACCTAAATGCTCCTCTCATTGTCATCCTCTTGTGCCGTCACACAGAGAGTCCCACTCAGAACCCCTTCAACCGCACACTGTCCCCAGCCCGGAGGGACGAGCTGGCCAAGATCAGACAGAGGCAGCTGGCCAACGCGGTTCACTACATCTGGGAGACGGGAGAAGACAAGTTTGCTTTTAGATACTTCCACACTGGTTTCTGGGAAAGCTGTGAGAAACACAGCGATGGTGAGACCATAAAGCACACGTCCAATCACGCATAAACTAACACACTTACACCCGGTCACAATATATAATTATACTGTTGTATTTACATGCACCTTAAGGTTCTTCTCAGTTTCAGCTCCTCCACAAAATCTTTTCATTTGAACTCAAAGAAAAGTGTTTTCTATATTTATTTTGTTCATATCTGTAAATTTTGTTGGCAGGGGAGAAATGTCGAAGCTTTATAGAGTTAACGCCTGGAGAAACACAAGGTGAGTTGTGTATCAGTCTTGTGCTGAAATATAAAAAACATGAAATTATTATTTTTGCCCCTTTGAAATACATATTTTTTTATGTGTGTGTGTCATTTGTGTTGATGTACTTCCAAATGTTGCAGGTGTACTCTGGCTGTCAGTCATTTCCGAGTTTACATACATCGGTCTGCTGGGGATGGGCTTCTTACTGATGTGGCTGGAAGTCTTGTGCTCCCATAAAGAGATGCACTCGCTAAAAATCAATGCCTATGCAGCTATCTGTACTGTGCTATCAGGTGAGACTTAGTGTATCCCCCAATTTTACATTATTTTCTTTCACTAACTTTACAACCACCTCCTTCTCCATATCATTCTCTATTTGCATGGTCATCTTTGTTTTCTAGACTTAATTATTAGATTTGTTTTGTCTGTCTGTCTGGTTTTTGTTTGTTTCATCCTCCATGTAGGTCTTCTTGGGATGGTGGCCCATATGATGTACACCACAGTATTTCAGATGACAGTCATTGTGGGCCCCAAAGACTGGAGGCCTCAGTCCTGGGACTACGGCTGGTCATTTGCGTAGGTGGCTGCTGTTTAGAGACAGAATACAAGCCTGTATTATTTGAGCATGGACATAAAATACTTATTTACAGGCTATGATGATATGTTTCTCTTCTCTCTTTAACTCTCTCAAATCCCCTCTGCTCCTAGTCTTGCCTGGGTGTCCTTCAGTTGCTGTATGGGGGCTGCTGTGGTCACACTCAACTCCTACACCAAGACCATCATCGAGCTCCGTCGCAAACAGAGGCTCCGCTTGGAGGAAGCAAGAGCCGCCACTCACGCTCCTTCCTATGACGAGGTCGTTCCAGGTGGCGGGCTCTACTCTATCAGTGGCCTGTTGCAGTGTCCAGATGGCATGATTGACGTAGCGTGGGCCCCGAATGCAGTGTGGTTGGAGTGGGAAATGGGGATGTACCAACGCTGGTTTTAGTAGGAGGCTGTGGGCCAGAGGGGTGTGAGGACTGTGAGAGAGAGATGGATGAGATGGAGGACGCCATGGACCGAGTTGATTCACCTTGTTAAGGGAATCGTTTGTATCCATCACCTAAAAGGGCTGAAAAACTGAAAAAGGAACGACACTGTCACCGTGCTGGAGAAGGATCAATGTGAGCAAACTTTGACTTTCAATGAAGTTGGGACACACTGATTGCCCTTGAAGACCAGTGAAATCAACATGTAAACACTACAATGTATGCATAAGCCACACTGACATGCAAGACTGCACGTTTTCTGGGTATTTCTCAGTGCCTCATGGTAGGAAAGTAAAAGCACGTCTCTATATGTAAACGCAAATATAAATGTTTATATTATTTTATTGTTTATATATTAACATGCAATGTATCAGGACAACATGATCATTTCATTGCATAGACGGGATGGATGCTTCTTCTCCTGTTGACACCTAAACAGAACAGCCTGTCCTTTAGAGTAAATATACAACATACTCTCGTTTATCTGAGTGGGACATTCAACATGTTTCCTTTTTCAAGCTCTTCTCTCTCTTGTGACAAACTTTCGGCAAATACAGCGTTTTGATGCAATGCATGTATACCAGAAGCTACAACAAACACAGCCTCTCTGCAGATGCACAGACAAACCCATAAGATAGACACACAGAGATAGAAAGATTACAGAGATTTTGAAAAGTCTGCACTCTGATGTTGAACAGAAGATTATGTGTAAACCAGTAATCCCGAGTTGGATGGAAAGAAGGAGGAATAGAGTGAGGAGGTAGGCATGTGAAGGGATGAAGATGGAGAGGGGTGGAGCGGGTTGTGGGGGGTCAGAATGCACACACACACACTTGACTGAAAACATCACACTTTCAGGGGAATAATTGCTTTTAATTGGATATAACATTCTGTTGTTTACTGTATTTAACGTAAAATAATATGCACAACAAATTCTAAATAAAATGTACCTACATTTACCTTAAATGTCTGTAGGTTATACATTTGGGATAATCCTGGATTTACTGTCTGGGATAAATACAATTGAAAACTTAAGACCTAAAGCGCCATTTTTGTCAATCACCACCATTATATTATACAGTGTGTTTCTAGGTCATAGAAGAATTTATTGTTTTTTTGGGAAAGATAAATAAATTGATTTTCAAAGCACAGATGTATGAGAATAAAGTACAACAGAGCTACGACCTCTATTAGGTCATTTCCAGTTCTGTAAAAAAAGCTTTAATGAGCTAACAATTGGGTATGGTACTTAGTAATATAATTGTCATCCTTTTCATACCATTAATTTCTCCAAAGCCAAAATTTGAAAAGTTTAGATAGAAGAAAGAAAAGAGTCTAACGAGAGAAAGAAGGAGAGGGGACAAATAGGAATGATTTTATTGTTTGCTCGGTTCGTAGTGGATGAGACGCATTGCATTCTCATTTTCAATCACTCCTTCGATGAACTCTCCTTCAGCCAGTCGCTCTATGAGGGAAAAAACAGAAAGAGTAAGAGATGTTACAGTGGGAAGAAAACAGTAAACAAGATGTACAGCGTGGGGTAAAGATGAGGCTGAATTATCTAAGAAATCCGGTCTTATCTCCTGTGTGGGTGTGTGACAGTTGCATGCAACGCAGTGGAGTCACTTGAGGTTTCATGGTCATTGTCTGATACATACATAATAAAGATTGCATGACACAAGTGATGCTGTAACTGGGGATGTGCCCCCAGGTGGATTTATTGCTTGTATTATTATTAAGCCAAACAGCTGATTGTAAAATGTAATTTTCGCTACAGGATGGAAGAACAGCTGCTGAGGAAAGGCAGTAAGAGCTTACGCTGACTTTATCTCGCTCCAACATAAGAACACAGTGACCTGTCATGCACCGCGGGGACACAACATATACACGTGTGTTGCACATGTGTTGTTATTTCCCTCACCGTTGTCTTTCTTTTCGAAGTAAGACCACAGCTTGTTGGCTCTCTTCTCGGGTGTGTTCTCATCCTCTGGTAGCTTGCTCTGCTCCTCCTTGGGGATCAGCTTAAATATTGCCTGAGATGGGGGTTGGGTATAAGATCAGTTATAATGCTGCATCATTTCTCTCACACAAATAATGTATGGAACATCAACACGGCACATAAAACAAATGTGTACAAGCCAAGAAGCATGCGTGAGTAAGCTCACAGCCCTCTTCAGTTAATTACTGTCTTGTGTGTACGTGCGGTTTATCGAGCTTCTGATGCAACACAACTTGACATTTAGAGAAAAGCTACGAGCTAAGACTTTCTCCTCATGATTGTCTTATGTCTAGTCCCTGATTACTGTCATTAGCCATTGTGTGCAATTTGGTTGAATACAACCAAATCAAGCAGCCTACAATTACATCTTACACAAACTGTAGCCTACAATCCCCACATGACAACTGATCTGCCTACCAAATGCAGCTATAAGAGCAATCCTGGAGGGCTTGGCAATCACAGTTTACATGTAGACTTTGTTCAAAGTTAAAAATCCAAAATTGATAATCAAGCAGCCCACAGCAGCACATTCAGGCCTGTGTGTCATTTTTCAGAGACAGTTAATCTGCAATAGGCCACTTGGAATCCAGCAGATTGTAAATTACTAAATGACTGTGCACTTTAGGTTCAGGCCTTTAAGTGTGTGTCCCACTTAGAGAGGAAGCACTCATCTCCCACATTTAAGACACCTAGATTAACATGGATTAGTGCCAAGACTCAGGCCACAGGCCAAACACCAAGATGTCAATCTCTTTTCTCCCTGGTCTGTCCCTCCATCTTGCCCCTCTGATCTTGTGGTCTGTACAGGCCACACTTGTGGGCTTGTAGATGACAAATAGTTTCCAGTCAGCTATAAAAATAAATAAAACCAAATAGCAGTCGCATACAAACATGGATACCCTCAAAGACACACTGCATTTACACCCTCTCTTAACTAGTCTATCATATCAGTGTATTATATAATACGAGACTAAACTAATATTGGCTAGTCCTGTCTTCCTCACTCACTTGTTACCTACTTCAAACCCACATATGAAAACATATGACTGGATTATCGTTCTGTAATAATGATGTTAGTTTCTGTGCATATATAAGATCTGTTTTTTTCCCACCTCTCTACATAGTCTACTTTAGTCGTATTAAACTTTTGGCAGGGTGGCTTTAAAATGTAGCTATTTTGTGCAGTGGTTGTACACATGATGCATATGGACTCCAGTTGGCCAGGAATTCAATCCCATTACAATGCCAGCTGCATCCTCAGCTGATCTGTCTAAACCGCTTACAATACCATATCATTTGTCTGAAAACTTTGAGACAGACTGAATTTTGATTATGTAAAACCAATGGCTGACAAGTATTACACTGTAATGAGCATCAATAAATCCAACAGTCCAAAGTGGCAGCCTCATGAATAAAAGAAACATGGATTCGACTCAGGGACGATGAGCAGTCCCGCTATTGGCAGAGCAATACGAGAGCAGCCTCATTTAAAAGTAGGACCGTCTGAGAGCTAAACCTGTAATCACAGAGATTATCAGGAGTTTGAGGCTAAAATAAGATGGCTAATTGGGGTGGCAATTAGTACTGAGACCTACATACCATGAGAGGGATGGCCACTTTCCAATAAACAAACTAATTTTATATAGACCTTTAAGGGAGTGGGCAAAATATCAAGAAAACCTGACAATATGATTCTCCAAAACTATTGCCTCAAAAATGACCATAGAGTTAAATCAACTCCTCCCTGGCATAGTCAATTCAAGAAAAATGAACATTATAAACTTAAAAAGTAGTATTTAATACAGGACTATTGTATGGGATTGCATGATGTCAAGTAATCCTCTTATTTTGTCTTTCTGTTGTAGCTTTGTCAACTTAGAATAAAACCTTTCCCTGAGGACTGTGAGCAACAGAGCAGCTTGAATTTCTGATATTATATGTTTATAGCAGCAATGAAGATGAACATTGTGGTAAAACATAATAGCATTTCTGTCTAGTCAATATAGTTTGATATTATTCTCAATAAGATGAATGTTTAGAAATGAATCTCTATCTGAAGAGGAAAAATGTTTAGAACAAGATACATCATCACACAACTGCTTTTTGTGACACTAGAACCATGATTAAAGAGTCTCATCCTTTCATCATTATCACTACTGTTTTATACATCACTGCGTGTTTCCGCCTCACCTGGCAGATCTCCGTCACCTCTGTCTTGTTGATGTATCCGTTCTTGTCTACATCAAACAGCGAGAAGGCCCACTCCAGCTTTCGGGTCGTCTTCCCAGTGGAGGTCATGTGCAGTGCAATGATGTACTCCTTGAAGTCCAAAGTGCCATCATCGTTGGTGTCAAAGGAGCGAAACACATGCCGTGCGTAGCTCTTGGCGTCGCTGTCAGGAAAGAAGCGACTGTAGATCTGCTCAAACTCTTCTGGTGTGATGCGTCCCGTTGGGCACTGCTTCTGAAAGTTCTCGTACCACTGGCTGATCTCATGTTCGGTGAATATGGTGCTGAGCTTCAGGTCCTCCAGGATCTCCTTTGATAATGCGCTACTGGTGGTATTTCCCATGGTACTTGCTTTCAGTCTCTTAGTAGCTTCTTCTCCTGTGCCACCTGAACTTCTCCTTTGTTCAAAATATATTTTCGTTCACTGGCTTCACCTCTCCTGTTGATGTAAGAGGCCAAAGAGAACCCTGCAAGTTATAAAAAAAAGAAAATATGATTAACACATATGGTACATTCCACCTATGATAGCCTATCCTAAATGTGTTGACACTACTCAGTAAATCACAATGTCAGGATGATCAAAAATGTAAATGGGAGAGCTTACCTGTGTGTTGTGTGCAGATGATGGCTGGAGAACTGAGTGTCTGTCTCGACAGTAAGACAGTGAGAGATAAGGAGGGCAGGGGGAAACACACTCTTACCGTGGACGACTGGGTTAATTCTACTAATGCAGGATTTAAGGTGGCTGAGCTTTTGGCTAAAATGAATCCCCGGATACTAATTTTCTCTATTGGGTCTGGAAGTCTAGAAAGATCTACAGTCTATGCTGTGTTGAGCTCATTCCTCTGTTAAATTATTAAATAAACAGTAGGAATTCTGAGTTATGCTTTTTGATAGTGGTGTCCAAGAAGTTAATAGTCTCACTTAACAACTCAATATTTATCAATCAACAGCGCTTCAATGCATTTCACGGTATCCCTGCAGTTACAACCCCTTCACGAAATTCAGTATTTGAGTGCTACAGAATAAAAAAAAAAAAAAGAAACTTTTATACACTTGTCAATAGATTAGCAGACATGTTCTGGGAAGTTATGTTAACATGGCTCCAGGTGGGTTTTCAAAGGTAGCTTGAGGTTCTCCAACAGTATGTCTGCTATTTCAGTGGTGGCTTTTCAATGGGTTTAGTTGACCACGGACATCTAATTCCAGACTACCATCTGTCTGGGCAGTTTAACCCCCTCTCGCTCCACTTACCTCTACCTCCAATCCCACCTATGGTACTCACATCATCGTCATTGCCGGCCTTCTCTGTGCATGACCTCTTTCCTGTCCTACGGGAGCTATGATGTATCCCTCCTTTTACTAATTTTTCTGTCCCAATGCACGTTTATTTTACTGATCTAAATGTTTGTCGCTTTCTCTGGGCTGCCAAATTATCCATTCTTTTTAGCCCTTTTTTGGTCCCGGGCTTGACTTTTCCCTCCACAAAGTATTGTCATAAAGGCGGTGTTTTACATACTGACTGAAAAACATGCACATTCATGACTTTGCCTACTTTGCTACCCAGTCCCTTGTAACTCAGTCCCAGTCCTTGGGCCTTCCTCTGTGGTCTCCATCTTTATTGTAAACAGCCTTCACCCTACAGGAGGGGTCACAGTAATCGGCACATCAGACTCACTTCGTGACACTTTGGCTGACACATTTACGTCATCAGCATGTTTTCTTTGATTAGACTGAAAGTATTACCTTGATTGCCTTAACTGTTGTTTCAGACAAACCTAGCATGGAGGTGGGGGCATAGAGAGTTATGTGTTACAGATTTGCACAAGGGTGTGTATACTGAAACAGGACAGATGAAAGCATAGGTTGACAGCATTAGTAGCACTTCTGTTTATTACACTTCTGATTATCATTCATGTCTTATTTTGGCAGCAGGATTTTCTTTGCCCCATAAATATGTTCAGTGAATCCATCTATTGGATTACCAATGCCCCGCCCGGCCCACCCAATCCAACCCTTAGCCAATTACCATCATCATCATCCTGTGAGTGTCGTGGCCAATAGAATTACCACAAAACAATCCCTGACATCTGACTTATACTCTAGGCTTCACTAATTGCTAGAGCTAGAGCAAGCAAGGATTTGTGGTCCCTTTTGAAATGTTTTTCTGCTTGTGGTGAGGATTCATGTGGATGTCTAGGCACAATCTACTCTATCTAAGCACAATAATGACTCAATAATTAAATGATAATTTCTTTATAGTAGCTTTTACAATGCTTCGCAACATTAAATAGGAAATTTCTTTATCAGACAGTAACATATTATACACATAAACAACTAGAACAATAACAGGTGAAAGTTTGAAGTCAACACATCTAAAAATATCTGAAATTAGACCAGTGACTCGCTATTGGCAACATCCCAGTTGGCTGGTCAGCGTTATAGCCAGTTAACTGGCAGTATCAAGATTCAGCTGTATTACAGCATTGACCTGGGAGCCAGTTCAACGTCAGCACTGACATATATACTGCAAATCTGCCCCACTCAGTATCAACAAGGCAGGTCAGGCACTTTTATTCATATATTTCTAGCACTTGCTAAGAGTTGTTTGCAATTAAAGTGTGTTCAATTTTTAATTTGTGTGTGATTATCGATGGTTATTTCCCAAATTAACTCCCTGATAACAACATGAATTTTCAAAATTTCCTCTTTCGTAAAGAACTCTCAGTGATATTTCAATACAGTCACAAAGTTGAATAGCACACCTCACGTGCCAAAGTTTTATAAGTAAGAGCACTGAGGAAATAATACGCACCCCACTAACAGTGACATGAGGAATGGGAATGCTGAACAGGAAAATGCTTTTAAAAAAGAAAAATCCATTCTCAGCCCAAACAATGCCTTGGTGTGACACAACTCGAATGTTAAGACTGAAAGAGAGAGGAAAAGAGGAAGGGAGTTGTTCCTAGATAAATATCTGGTAATGGGTTATAATGACGCTTAATGACAGACAAGAGCTTCCTACTGAACAAGAGGGAAGAGAGGACAAACAAACGATGACAACAATCTTGACAATTGTGTCCACCATCTTGTGATGCCTCAGGTTGTGACGTATATGATAAAGGTAACAGCACTTGGGCCCCCTGCTCCCATTTCTGCACCCATTGTCCAGAGAGAAAGTCAACTTTGGGCTTTCACTAAAAATCACTCACATACCTGGAAAAAAATCTATGAATTTAAAGGAACTTCACTTAACACAATTTCCACTGCTCCCGATTCAACACTGAGGTAAGCAATGCAATATTTTTTAATATAAAATACATTTTAGTTATTCTAAAGTTATCAGTATTAACATAGTGTCTTGATTTTGCAATTACTTACCAATCGTACTTACCAAGTATCCTATTCGTTCATATTCTACTCTATTCAACTGATTAAAAAGTAAAGATATGTATGCATCTATGGGAAACTTGTGATGTTGATTTCTATAGAAATTTAGTGGGCTTGAGCAATTTTGTTTGCATAGCATGATTTTACAATACTAGATCTGTTAATGATCCACTGGGTTGAAGAGACTAAGGCTTATGTTAAGGTTTATTGCAGTTGAAGGCATTATTGTTATCATGCAGTCTCCAGTCTTTGTTGGAGAGAGGCCAAAGAAAAAAGATTTCACCCGTATTTGTATCTAAAAATAAATTAAATTGCTTTGTATCTTAACTCAGTTCAGTAGAAATGCTTGGAGCTATTTTGGCTGTTTGCCATTTAAATGATCAATGTTAAAATATCATTAATATTCTATAATTCCTTTACTGAACCTGCCAGTGGGTCAGTCAACACATACTCATGCTGTGCAGCCAAACGTTGTTCACACCTACCTTTATTTGAAATTGTAGTGGAGATCCAAAAGTTCCCAAAGATGCCAAATATATCAGGCTGTATTTGTGGGAAATGTGTGTAAATGATGCACCAGACATCTTTGATGAAATGGTGTAGCCACATAGATTCTTAGGTTTAAATATTTCACTCAGTGTAAACATCATACAGCTTCAATGCAGAGTTAGAACTAGGTATAAGAAGATTTTTCCAATCTTAAAGCTACATGAGGGGAAATAAAAAGGGAAAATTGGATGTTAAAAGGTGTTTTAATCAGGACTGTGTGTCATGTTGTAGGAGTAAGAGAGAAGAAGAGGCTGAATGCTAAATCACGTTTGGCCATCTGACAGAGAAATTAAAACCAACCATGACAACCAAGATGGAAACGCTTGATCCTTCAACTCTATCAGATGTTGCTTCTACTGTCACCTACAACCCTAAATCTGAGACGGTCACCTTACCAGGAGGGGTTGTCTCAGTGGCGGGCATCACCGTGGTCACCGGGGGCGCTGAGCTGTCCTGCGGATCCTGCATGCTGGCCTTTGGTTTTTGGGGAACTCTCATTGGCTTCAGTTGTGTGTCTGTGGGGCTGTGGGGCCAGCTGAACCAGCCTAAAAGAGGAACCTCTCACTTACTGGAACTGGGATTTGTGATTCTGGCCCTCAGTTTAGTCATGGTGGGAAGCGTGGTGGCATTTTACCTCCTGACGAGGAAGAAGAGAGCGATGACACGAGAGGAGAGAGAGGATGGAAAAGAGGTTCTTGTAGAGAGTGGGAGGGTAATTAAAAAAGTCACAGTATAAAAAAAAGAATAATGAGAGATAATGAAGAGAAATTGTCTGCGTGCTTTTCTGTAAATAACACACAGTCATTATGGGCAGGAAGAAACACTCCCCTTGTGCCTCTTTTACAAAACAAGTTCACTCCAACTCAGTCCCTCGCTATACGTCCTGCTATTCACTTTATCTTTCAATCTAAATTATGTAGAAATGCAACTACTGTTTTCCAGGGAAACATAACACACTCCCTCCATTTTATGCTACTTTTGACATCTACTCCGCTACATTTTAAGGGAATGTTTGTTCTTTCTACTGCACTATATCTTATCAACAGCTATAGTTACTTTGATGGTCAAGATTTTACATACAAAACTTATGAGCAATTTTTTGTTGTGTATGATTTGTTGCATTGTTATAGATGAAACTACCCAACAGGATATAAAGTAGTTAAAATTAGTTTAGCCTCACCCAGCTTCAAAATGCTGTTTACAAATTAATGCATCAGCAATGATAATCCATTATATTAAAATACTCTGAAGGGAGCATTCTGCTGCTACTTTATTTTTGATACTTTAAGTACATCCTGCTGATAGTGCTTCTGTAGGCTACATCTACTTCAAGAGTTGATAGATCAGGTTTAAATAAATAACTAAAATTATCATAAGTATCATAAATCATTTATAAATTGAGACCCAATTAACATCACAAACAGATGACCAATAGTGAGGCAAAGAAAGTAATTGGATAAATAAAATATATAAACAAAATCTTGATCAAAACACAAGAAATTGAGACATAGCTTGACATAGGTTTTGTATTGGCTGTGTGTATCGGCTAGTATTCGTACAGAAGAAACATAAAAGCAGGGCAGGATTGCATCTTAAAGGGCAACTGAGAACAGAACAGAAACCATCAACAGAAATCAAAAGGGAGAAGAAAGAAGGAAAGCACCGAGAGGGGGGAAATGTGTCAGTAGCCTACCTCCATCTGCTGGAATTAAAACGAACTGTGCTTCAATGTCAAATGACATTCGTCGCCGTGATTTACAGTAAATGTTGTTTCCCAATGTAGCCTACCTCACATGTGTGAAATAATAGCTCCACCATTTGAAGCTTTTTTCTATTGATTATTCAAAGCATATTTTTTATGTGGCCTAATAAAGACAGAGGGTTCAGCAATGGTGCCTCTATAAAAAGACATTTGGCTCAGTCATCTCTTTTGCCTTTTGATTTAACTTGACACCTGAATAGCTTTATCTGCAGGGACCGTTCATAATGTAATCATTGTTAACTGTATGATACTATTCTGATCACTTGCAGTGACATGGGAATATAGACTACCTACATCTCAGGTATGTGAGGTATTTCGACAGACAGGTAACCGACTTAGACGTGCATTTCTCAAGTCACCTGACAGCCCGCTGAAACCTCCTTGGTCACGTGTCATCGTTCAAGTTTCAGGAAACTTTTTTTTCTCTTTCTGAAAACAAAACTGCCCACGTCCCGCCTCTTCTTCCCGCCTATTGGTTACAGCCGACAATTGCAGCGCTCCGATTGGCCAGACTGAGGACATGTCTGCGCACGTCAGAATCAAACAAAACCCCCTCCTTTAAACTCGTTTATGTGTAATTGATATCGTCCCCGAAGAAATAACGGCTGGAATTTCAGTATTTTGGGGCAGTGAAATGAAAGTTACGAAGGAGTCAGTCGGTAAGGTGAGTTTGTAAAACGGCAGCCGAACAGCGCGACGACTCGGCTTGTTTTTTGGTCAAGTTACAACTCTATAAAACTTGCTGCCAAAGATCCCTCAAGGTGTCCACTGTCAGTCAGGTTACTTATTTATGCAACATGTCAATTCAAGTGTTTCATTTTCAATGGTTTGAGTTCTTCTTAGCTAACCAAGAAGGCTAATTAGCTTAATTATCAACGCATATAGCCTGTCGCTGTTTTCAGGCTGTCATGTTCGTGTGTTTACATTCAACAGTTAAATGTTTGAATTTCTGCGTGCTATTCGTGGTGCTGTTACACACACACACACACACATACACACAGGCGCTCGTTTGGTTTGTCTCCGTGCTACACATTACATGATCCTTATTAGAGATACTTAAATATTTAATAGAAAGACCCACTGTCTCGTTCATATGTAGGTTGGGTTGGGTTAGGTTAAATGTGAAAGGGCCTTTTGAAGCACATAAGCGAGACTAGTACCTACATGCAACTACACCCTTTCATTATCCACCTTGCCAAATATGAAGCCACTTCTGATTAAGGCTGCTACTAATGATTATTTTCATTATCAAGAAACCTGCTGTTTATTTGTTTGCCTTATTTGGTAGTATGTTATTGCCTTATAGTGTTAGTGTATGTACATATACAGAAAATCTTTGGGTTTTGGACTGTTGGTCAGAAAAAACAAGCAATTTAAATATGTCACCTCATACTCTGGGATATTGGGATCAGCATTTTTTTTTTACTATTTTTTGACATTTTATTGACAAAACGAGTAATTGAGAAAATAATTGGCAAAATAAGTGGTAATAAAAATCAGTTCAAACCCCAAAGATATTCAGTTTACTGTTACATAAGACAAAATAAAGCAGGAAACCCCAATTGCGATGCTGAAACTAGGGGTTGTTTGGGATTTTTGCTTGAAAAATTACTTTAACGATTAATTGTTAATCAAAAGTACTTGCCAAATGATTTTATGCCAAGTGACTGATTGATCAACCAAATGTGTCAGCTCTTCTGGTAATGTTGCTTAAGTTGTGGTAAAGTTATGGGGGTGAATGTATTCAACCCACTGAACTACATACAACAAACTTGGTTCTGCCTTTTACAATGGCGGACATGACTAAACTGTATGTTTACATTTGTCTGTAAGTCTTTGTCTCTGTCTTTTTAGTGTATACCGTGACTTAAAACCAACCATTTAAATTTCACCCTTTCTCAGTAGGTGCTTTGTTTTATTGTTTGCTGTTAAACAAACCATGTTAGTCACAGATTATAATAGCAGAAAACCACATGACCACGTTCAACCAATATAATGTTATGGTTAAAAAAAAAAAAAAGCATGTCTAAGCTTGAATATTGCACAAAGTAGCTGACTGTCGTTTTTCAGTTAAACTTGGCTGCAGTGTAGAAGACATTGATTATCATAACATATCATTATATTTTCTTCTTTTCTTTCCCAGGATGGACTCTGAAACGCCCCCTGGCATCAGATAAACTTCACAGTACAGAAACGGCTAGTAGCAGTCTAAGAGGATGCTGCCCTCGTCAAGAACAAATGGAGCATTAAGTTGTTGAGTATGGGTGGTGCTGGTGTTAGCAGAAAGCTAGATAAACTAGTTGTATTAGTTGGTTGGGAAGTGTAGTCGGGAGCATCTCTCTCTTATAGAGTTGTAAAATCATTTACCTTTTGGTGTTGAGTTGGGGGAAACCGTTTTGACAGTTAATACAGCAGATAAAAATCATTGGCTGATGGAGTGCAGTGAGAGAGTGCTGTGTGGGTCAGGGGAGGTGGAGCTGGACCCCAACATTGTGAGCGAAGAGGCTGGAAAACTGTATTCAGAACTACAGGTAAAGCAGCTCCTCAAGTTATTTTTTCCTTTCAATTATTCTTTTCAGGAAAATAATATGCCTTGTTTTTCTGAATGGAATAAATATAATGTAGATGTGGTCACACCTGTACCTGGTGTCTTACTTTGCTGCTTTGCCCTATTGCAGACAATTATTGAGACCCATGGTGAAGGTGTGGTGGAGTCGCTGGTGCCCACATTTGTGTGGGTCCTGGAGGGGCTCGCCAGCTGCAAAGCCCAGCTGAGAGACAGGGAGGAGGAGGCGGAGAGGGAGAAAGCTGAGCGAGAAGAGCTGCTGGAGAGATACCAAGCAGAGAGAGCACTCAGGAAAGAAAGTCAAGAGGTGGGGATTGATGGAGTTTCGAAAGTGCTGTTTTTAAAAGCCGTCAAAGTAGGTTGTCTGTGCTCAGGGCTGTTAAAACATTTTGTTTTCTTTAGAGGTATCTGGAGCTGGATGACCAAATTGAACAAGAGAGGAGAGCCATGAGGGGGAGGGAAAAGGAGAGAGAACGGCGAGAGAGAGAGCTAGAGAAGAAAGCAAGAGAGCAAGCTGATCAGTGTGAGTATTTGAATATTAACTGTGACAAGTGGCATATTAGCCATGTATTTCAAACTTGTAATCTCTCTCCTTCCAGTTTAATTAATCTTTGTTGTGCATATCATGACTAGATACATTTGAAATCTTGCAGAAGAAGAGCTACAGTCTACAAAATTTTCAGTGACACTGAATCATATGCCAAGACACTGTCCTGTTTAAACGCTAGAGAGTAATGCTAAAGCTACATATTATCTTTTCTTGCAGTGGTGGCCTTGGAGGAGCAGAAGGCAAATCTGGGTAGAGAACTGAGCACACTGAAGCATACTCACAACAAGGTCAGATACTGCTGTTTAGTCTTAAAACTTGGGTGCTATTGTATCACCACACAGTGACTTCTTAAACACCCACAATATTTAGCTGTTTTTTGGTAATTTTTCTACTTACATCTCACTGATGTTCTCTCCTTTAGTTGGCTCACACATATCGGGAACTTTTGGAAAAGAAAAAGGATTCTGAAAGAGATTCTCCTTTAAGGTTGTTCTTATTCACCACTCTTTTATCTAAAACTCATTTCTTATACTGTAGATAGTGTCTCACACAGGAAGGCTATAGGTAGGCAGCTTTATTGTGAGATATACAAGAGCTACTGTGGGCAGCAAATGTAAATTACATTTTGCTTTTCAGTCACATATGGCAACACACTAGCAAATTTTGCATGTTTTATTGTTGTTAAATGAGACATTTATGGAAAGGGTTAGCTCATTAGCCAGAAAGCTATAATGTCACCTTTGAGCTTTTGTCTGGAAAAATGGTATTTAGTGTTAATTTTCAAAATAAAATAGCAGTTGTTGGTAGGTGTTGATCACAAGCCACAGGCTATAATTCAGTAATGGTAAGAGTGCTGCAAGAAAGTCATGCAAAATGTAAGAAAGAAGCACAAATTGACTTTACTATGTAATGCCCCTTGTTGCGTTTAGGAATCACGTACGTCCCAAGAATGCTGAACTTCCATCCAACCAAGTCTTGTCAGAATCCAGTGTTAATGAAAAGGTAAACATATTCTCACTTTACACTATATCTATATTTCAAACAATTTCAATACAAGATGGTGTCAGAGAAGTAGTTGTTGTTTCCTGCTCTGTTTTTTTGCAGATGATTCAAAGACCACATTCAAAGTCTGGTCCCCCAGATCTAGTAGCCAAGGATGAAAATGTGATTGACATTGCAGTAAAGCCCACCACAGATCAGTTTATCAATGATATCATAAACTCCACTCCTGAGCTGAGGCAGTTTCATGGCTCTGTCGATGCAAGGTAATAATCTGAAACCGTAAGCTAATTTTCGTTTGGCGATATCAGTAAAAAGTATGTGTAATCATGAACTCATGTTCACAGAGAGCACATCAAAGATTAACGTATTTTCTCACATTTCTTACTCTTTTCATTTGCATCATCATCAGCACCCCAGTTAGACCTAACAGCGAAGAGCCCCCGAGAGATGAGTCGGGAGCCAGCTTGGAGGATGAGCTGGGGGAGGTGGAGGAGAAGGAGCCCAAAGTAGAAGAGGGGCAGGAAAAAGACGAGGAGGAGGTGGAGGAAGATGATAGTATGGAGTGGGAGCTGCGCAACACTGACTCTGTGTTCTCTGAACTGTCAGAGCTGAGTCAGGATTATGTGGAGAGTGTAGACCGAGGGGCCAGTGTCCGAGGTACATTCATCAAGAAAACACATTTACAGACCTTTTTCACAAACAGGGTTGATGTACTTTCTCTTCATCTTAACCAGAGGTTTAATAAACGGTTACAAAACGCAAACTGCCCAGGAATTAGCCAGTTATCATTTTGTAACCCTTGATCAGATAGTTTTGCATTCATCTGACAGAAGAAGCAAACAAATATATCTCAATAACAGCACCTGTGTTGTGTTATGTGCAGCATTGAAACACAAAGTAAGTGATCACAGACATTGGAGGTGGCAGAAGGTTGGTTTCTAAAAATAATCTGCAATGGTGAGAAACTATTTATACCCTGCTAACATGAAGTGCAAGTACATCAGTGAAAAGGGGCTCTTGCTGTAGGTTTCATAAAGCTTTACTTCCTTTTTTACCGTTTTGCACCATGTAGTCATTTCTTCTTGGATGGGAATGAAGAGTTAATAGTAATACCAGTTAGACCTTCTCTCGATGTTCTCTGTGTTCAAGCATTTTTAATATTTTCTTTTCTGTGTAGGCGGTGCAGACCAGTTTGAGGAGATTCTTTCTCAGTATGAGGAACTGAAAGTCACCCAGTGAGTCCTATATTTAATTTCTCTGACCTTGTTATGACAAGTCCAGTGTGATTATTTGAGTGAACAGGGGATTTTCCAAACACTTGGGTTTCTTGCTTCAGTACACACAAATCAATAAGAGGATATTATAGTCGCGACTGTTTACTCTCTTTACCAAAGTGATTGGCGATTTCTTCATAATCTTAAATTAGTCATCTTTTGCTCTGTGTCTTTGTTTCAGTGAGTTAGTAGAAGCTGCCCGTAAGGCCGTGATATCTCGGGTAGTAGAGCTGACAGATGACCGTTCAGCTCTTAAACTAGAAGTGTCCTCTCTTCAGGAAACAGTCTCGCGATTAAAGGGGCGGATGAAGGAGAAGGAGGAGGAAACTAAGAGGTGTAGATATTTTAATATTGTTTGTTAATTCTTTGACTCTTTGGGAAAAATTACTGCAATTTATTTTTGTAATTATAATACTGTATATACTGCTGTTACATTAACTTTGTGCTTTATATCCACTGTTTTTCATAGACTTCGGAAAGAACTGGAAGTATGCCAAGCTGAGGATCCTGATGTAAGGAGACATTGTTATTTTCAAACTTTTACCCACTGTATCACGAAGATGTAGTGCAGCAGTAGCACTGCAATGGTGAAGCTTTTTTTTTTTTTTTAAATTAGCTGCTCAGTGTTAATTATGATGTATGAAACTGATGCATGTACCCCATTAAATAGCATACATCTTTCCATTCAGGCCTCTCTACCCACATCCATGCGCCACTTCTCTCGTTCTGAAATGGCTCGTGTGGTCATGGAGAAGAACCAGTATAAACAGCGTCTGTTTGAGCTGCAGGAGGCAGTAAGACGTAGTCAGACACTCAGGTGACTTTGCTACTGAATCAACATAGTTGTATATATGTTTTTTTTTTTTTATGATTTAATGTGTTTTTTTTTTTTTTTTTAAGTTGATGTCTTTTACAATTTGGCTAAAACAAGAACAGTTGTGTTTCAGGTTTCTGTCTCCAACATCATTTAGTGTTTTTTCTTATCTTTTCTTTTTTTATAGAGCAACAAAGGTGGAGAGGTTTACAGAGGACAAAAGGTCAAGTGTTTGGAGAAAGTAAGTGTTTGTCTTATCTGTCATCTCATCTTGTCTCATCTCAAAATGGAACATTGGACATTATACTGCATACTCATCCGTCTTCATAACACACAAAAAGTTGACAAAAAAGAGGCTACCTCTGTTGTTTTGTGGAACGAAGCTGGCTTCTGTGTGCCAGAGGATAAAGCAGGCATTAAAGCCACAGATTACCTTAAAGCAAACCAGTAACGTATGAAACAAAATGCCGTATAAATAAACAACTGGGAAAATTGTAATACCAAGATGTGACGTTCACCAGGTTGCCTTGATCTTCAACCTGTAGTCGGTGAACACATTAAAATATCAATTACAAAAGCAGTGGGAATGTAGCTCTGTAGCACTTGTTTTCTAAAATAGTCACCAAAATAAAACTTCCATTTCAGGGTCCATTTGTTTAGAAGCACTTGAATATGCAGACGTAGGAGCTTAGGAGAGTTACATGAAGGCAAAAAGACTATTCCATAATATTGCTGTAAGGCACCCTGAGTGTTTGAATAGGTAAACCATGTCAGCTGGGAGAGG
Organism: Macquaria ambigua; assembly: GCA_008360985.2. Taxonomy (NCBI): domain Eukaryota; kingdom Metazoa; phylum Chordata; class Actinopteri; order Centrarchiformes; family Percichthyidae; genus Macquaria; species Macquaria ambigua. Next base: position 56,738 of record VMKM01000447.1, on the reverse strand, counting down.
AAAGAATCTTTATTTTTGGATTCATACTGAATCTGTCAGTAAAGCCACTCTGCATCACATGGACACAACACAGACGATTGACACATACAAGTGTGCTAAGTAATTGCATGTTTGGTAATATGCTGTAGTCAGATGTTTTATCGTCTGTATGAATTATTGATAATTGTGTTTTTTTTTTTGTTTTTTTTTTAATTAAAGGTTCAACCGCTTGTTTGGCCTGTCCAAGGAACCCTTAATCCCACCATCTGCTTCTGCATTTGCCCTGCCAGCTTCCCCATCACTCACTCGCTCTCCTCTGGGGCCTCCACAACTGCCAGATGTCAGTCAAACTCATGCTGAGTAAGTGTTTCTGCTGTGTCACTCTTGTGTAGGCTCTTCTATTTACATCATTGTTTCCACCAAAGTTGAATAATCATTAAAGACTCAGTCAAGCTGATTAACTGACAGAAGGATTCTCTCTAGATCTGTTTCTCTTGCTGCCCTCTCCCCTCGTGTCAGGAGGAGAGAACTCTACAGAGACATTCGCACACACATTTGGGGATCACTTGGAAAGAGGCAGATACACGGCTGGAGCACACCACTGGCAAACACACAGGTAGTAGAAATGCATGCACAGGTACACAGAAATGCAGCAGTCTAAGAGGGAATGTAGAAGAGTACATAATTAAAAAGGGGCCTAAAGCTCCCCTGGCTGTTTTTGTGCAGTTTTGTTACTATACAGCATTTATTTGAAATAAACCAATGAACCAACATCTCGCTTTCCATCCATACCATTACAGTGGATTAACAAGACTTACCAAAGAGAGTTTAACATACCCACACGTTTGCATTTTCACAATCCTAACAATATCCTGGTGATTAACTGTCATTGTAGGAATCCCATGAATCTGTCCCAGAGCCTAAAGATGTTCCTATTCTAATGCAGCTCAGACTGTTGGATCAGAGAGACTCCACAGCTAAGGTAGATCTTTTCATTGCGAAACACACGAACCCAGCAGCCTTTACATCAACATTTGAACATTGTTCCTAACTTGTTGTTCTCTTCAGCTGAACTGTGCAGTCGCAGTCACACCTGAGATCTCAGGAGAGGCCACAGTAAGTCTGTCATTATCCTGGTTAAATAGCAACTGTAGCCATACTCTAATCACAATGTACAATGCCACCCAACCATAACTAACACTTCCCAGGTACGCGTCGTTTCATGCCACTCATCTTTCCAAATTCCATATCCGTCCCTCTCTGCCAGTGTTCTGTGTGGGTAGTTTCTGGCCCTGCCTCCTGCAGTGATATTACAGTGATTGATCCGGCACGGTCCAACACAGTACTGGATCAGTTCAGCCTCCCTCCCACAGCTCCTGCTCTCTGCATCTGTGCTGTGCCTCCCATAGGTCAGTGCCAGTACAACGGGCTGCAGCAGCTGCCTACAGACACCCTGTCTAATTCATTCTGTACTTGTATTATCCCAACATACCACACTGATAATTAACTGGAAACATTTGGAAATCAACACTGCTTACTTAGCCTTCCCTTTTGACACAATCTTTCCGGTCTTGTTATGTCAGGTGACACTGCAGGAACTGTGTGGATTGGAACTCAGGAAGGAAGGTAATGTATGCTGAATAAGCAGCTCACTTAAGTAAATAACACTCTCTGAGTAAAATACTTGTTGGCAAAGCACTCTGACCTGCTCTCGCCCTCTTCCCCCGTTTTCTTTTTGTCTCTGTCTCACAGTTTACTGGTACACTCGGCCTCTGCTGGCAGGAGGCGCTGTCTGCAGTCTGTTTCCCTCTCAGAGGGTATTCATTCGCTCACGTGAGTTCTATTCGCTCTGTGTTTGAAGCATATTTGTATTAGTATGTAAGTATTAGCATTTAATTATTGTCTGTCTTAATGTGACACTGAGTTGTCTTCATCGAGAAATCTTTGAAAATAAGCTACGTTTTCTTGACTCGATGTGACAGGTATTCCCAGGGTCAAGTCATAGCTGGTTTAGCTGATGGGACTTTGGCATTTTTCTCACACACTTCAGGTAACGGCTCCTCTTATAGTAATATCTGACTGTCTCCGTTAATCTATTTCTCCATTTTGCTTACTTCACATAACTTAATATTTAGTGACTTCAATAGTAATGAGCACTGTGATTGACAGGTGGCTGGAATCTACAGTCACACTCTGTGACGCCTCTTGGATCAAACCCTTTGCAGCCCATTCGCTGCTGCCTAGCAAAAGGTAGCCGCTTGTGGGTGGGATATTGGAACAGAGTCCACGTGGTTGACCTTGACAGCAAGAAGGTTGAGGTGAGAAACAGAAGAGGTACCTACATTGTTTGTGTCTCACATTCGCACCGTCTTTGAACTCACCATCAATATTCCTTATCTGGCCTTACAGCAAACATTCTCAGTGTCTGAACGCAGCGAGCAGCAGGTTCGTTTCCTGTGTGCGGGTGGAAGTGGTGTTTGGACATCCTGCCGACTTGACCCGATCCTCAGACTGTTTGACTGGTCCACAGGACGGCCGCTACAGGAAGTCGATTTTACAGCTTTGGTCACTAAAACATTAGGTGCTAAAACTGTATTTTTTCTTTCATTACAAATTTATTTTAAATGTAAAATTAACACATTCACAGTTGCACATATACAGTGTGCCTATCTATTATCTCTGGAATTTACAGTATTACAGTGTGTTTCAGCATAGTGTAGTAGTGTCGCAGAATGTCACCAAGCACAGTTTACGCTGATAACGGTACTGCACACACTGATGTTTGTGATAGCTGGAAACTTTGAACTCAGATAGAAATCTTTTTGTTGATACTACCTTTTGTTTCCACACTCTCAATTTTCTTATATTTTTAAACATGTAATATTTGAGAATTGTTTTTTTTTTCATGTTAAACAGCAGCCTTTGTGGTTTTAACAGTATGTGCAATTTCCTCTGTGGTAGTGTGGCAGCAATTCATCATCAAACTGACAAAAGGTCTACCTGCTAAAAATTAAAAAAAAGAGTAGTTATTGTTAAAACATCAGTCAATGGACTACAAATGATTTATTATTGGCCGTGTTTATGCCATATCTAAATTCAAAAATGTATTTACATTCTTTTGGTTTGTTTTGTGTCAGGCAACTTTGAGTTTTAACTCTTTCCTGCAGCTCAGCTAACATATTTCTGTCTCGCTCTGCAGGCCAAGCCTTCCTGACACTCTCGCCTCTCCAGATCTCATCTCTCGCAGTCATCTCTGGCCGCCTGTGGGTGGGCACAGGAGGTGGTGCCATTTTCTCCATCCCATTATCCATAAGTGAGTTTTTTTTTTTTAGACTGAGAGTATAAGTGCTTGACTTTTATATTGTCAGAAATGTGCTCTAACTGGTATTAACTATATTATTGACCATCTACAGCATCAGAGGCTGTTTCCATCCCATATTGCTCCATTGCATCAGCCCAGCTGTGCTACCATGGACATAGACAAGCTGTCCGGTTCATTATTGCTGCACCTGGTAAGAATCTGATAGTCTTTAACCTAACATGCTCAACATTTTCAATAACTTGTTAATTCAGGGCTGTCCTTCAGAGTGCACTTGCTTGCTGAATTTGTCTTTTAGTGACCATGTAATCATCTTCGCCCCACAGGTTGTTTGATCACCTCTCCGGGCAGCAGCACTGTCACTACCTCTCAGCTCATCCTCAGTGGAGGAGAGGGCTACATCAACTTCCGAATTGGTGAGTTGAAGGGAAATACCATTGTAGTGTCAAATTGTTTAAAACTGTCTGATGTTATTAAATTGAGCCGTCCGCTTTTTCAGGAGACGATGCAAGTGATGGATCGGTTGAGTTGTCCCAATCTACACCTCAGCGGTCTGAACGCAGTCACACGATCATCTGGCAGAATCCCACCCCCTCTGTGCCCAGCCCCGCCCTCTGACATTGCTCATCTCCTTGTTCTGGCCTTTTGGAGTGAGATAAAGATGGAGCAGACGTATACTGCACACCGGCAGACCTAGAGACAACATTGGAAATGGTGCTTTCATGGAACTAAATGAATCAGCGTCTCAATGTGGCAGCAATAAAAGTATCCTCTAAAAAATATATATGATACATACTGTTTCATCCTTGTTTACCTCATTCATTTTGTATATCTATCTTTTGACTGGTTTATCTTAATGGATCATGATGCCTTACTGAGTGCCTTGATCGGATTTTATATAATTTCTGTTGAATTGGTCAGTAATTCAGCTGCTGGATTGTTAATAGCTCATTTTTACCTTTGCACTAACAATGTATTCAGTTTTCCTGACATATAACTCTCTGATACATTTTTCTACCAGACGCCTGTTGATGTTTTTTGATGTTGAAGAACTTGCTGAGTTGTCATTCACATCTTCATTCCACTGTGGGGGCACCAGGTCTTTCTGTCATACATCTTCATCGTAAAGTTTCACTTAGTAATCTGGCTGCTCTTGAAGATGCTGTGTACATACTTTGTTGTTAACTGTGAACTGGAAATTATCTTCTCTCAGAGTAAAGACAATCAGACACTTCTTATCTCCTGATGCTGCACTGAGACTGGGGATATCTTCTTTTGTTTGCGATGTGTGTGTGTGTTTCTTTTCAAATTCTACCCCTCCACATTGCATGTGGTGTAATTACAAAAAACTGCACATTTTAAATGTATCTATAAAAATATGTGACATCTCATCTTTTAAGTGAACAATATCAGTGTTTTTCCTTAGTAATTATTTATTTTCTCATTCTCAATCAGTTCTTTGCTGGATGTCTTTGGATGTCTTTGTTTTTTGTTTGATTTCAGTATCTTTTGTAAAATAAGGGAGCACAGTTCTTTCAAGTGTCCTATGCAGTATTTATGTGCAATTACAAGTTTGTGCACACACATTGATGTCATAGCAGCCCCTTATCCTTCTTGGAAAGACAATTAAGACTTGAGTATTTGTTCTGACTCAACCTTGTGCAAACGTGATTATTGTCATTAAAAATGTCTTCAGTGGTTACTGCAGTACCTTTCATTCTGAGTGGTATTTCTGTGAATGAATAACTCCAGAGGAAATCAAGAAAATAATACAGCAGATGTATCTTTTTAATCTTCATTTATTGGAATCTGTACATAACAATTCTGAGTGTAGTCCATGTCCAATTTCTAAAGCAGAGAGGATTCTCACAGTTGTCCTTATGAAAACAATGAATGACAGTTTTCTTCATGTGAACGAGGTGTTTCGTGTTTGTGAAAAGAATGACAACCAGCAATGACACTCCTTTGCCTCAGGCAGTTTGGCTGCCACCTGGATAAGAACAGCCATTCATGTAACAACAGTCTAAGTCAATCAGTCGTTGGTATCTTTGGGTTCCACCGCCTATGTCGGGCTGCTGTGAGTCCTGGGGATCCGTATCCTGCGGCTCAGGGAGCGGGCAAGGCGGTCCACAGCTCCACCCACAGTTCCCCCCAACTCCTTTTTGGACGTCAGACCCTCAATATTGCCACTGTACCACATGACCCAGCCTGCCAGTGACAGCAGCACCAGCAGGGCTCCTGTGTACACCAGCAGATCCCCAAAGTCTCTGCCTTGGATCTCTAGTGGAGCAAAGACCCCCAGCAGCAGGGATATCACACCCAACAGGTCCATCAGCACAGCAAACACCAGGGCCACCTTACAGTGGGACAAGCCTTCATATTTGGGTGCCATGACTGCACTGAAAAAGAGAAAGGAGGATGTTGTGGGAATGTGGCCTTGACAGTTCTTCATATCAAATATATTCTGACTCAAACTAATCAGCCATATACATAGGTCAGAGTTTTTTCCCCCCTCTATACCTAAAACACAAAGTAATTTTAAAACAACATAGCAACTTGAAAAGTACATTTAGTATTTACAATACTGGCTTCTGTTTTCTTTCTCACGTTCCACACTGGCCCTGCATTTACAGTCAAAGCAGGTACCACACCTGTCAGGTACGTTTCAAGAGACTTCTTTTATATGCAAATCAATTACACAGCAGCGAAGTCTACATTATTACGAATACATTTTTAGGAAAAACAAAATCCCAAACACTTACCGGTACGTTACCAGTTTGCTGAGTATTTAAAAGCCAAACGTGCTTACAACGGACATCGTGCGTTTTGAGTCTTTCGGGGTCGAGTCTATTATTGAGCCACCAGTCAACACTGAAACCTGACACCTCTTCACCTGCTCTACCTGTCCTGCAGTCTCACTGCTGCGCTAACAATAAAGTGTCAAAGATGAAAGTGGAAAATGTTGGTGCACATTTTATCATTTTGTCACAGAATTTAGTTCTAATAAGTATTTATCAAGTACATTAGCTAATTGCTCCTGAATAGGCCTACTTGCTGCATACGTATTTGTTATTTTTACATATATATTATTTATACATATATGTTAAAAAGACTCATCGCTTCAAATACTGTCATATGGTAAAATAAACTTTACAAACAAAGCCTCTGTAATAAGCCACTTATTTTTCTATCAGTACCGTTTACTAAGGACGCTCGTTAATTTCATTACATGCGGAAATGACGCAAGAGACTGTTGAAAAAATAAAAGAGCGATAATTGTTATTGTTAGCTTGTTAGCTAGCAGACGAACCCGTGAATGGAGATATGACAGAGTAATAACGTCTTATTACATGTGCACGATTAAGTTATTACAAACGTAACGTGGTATGTACCCATTTCTGCACAATATACTGGTAGCACGGAGATTCTAGTAATGTCTGAATGACGAAAATAAACACTGAAGTGTACAGAAAGGATGGAATTGTAATTTTTATATTCCTAGCTATATTCTTGCTAACGTTATGCAAGGCTAACGTAGTGCGGAGCTAATGTTAACTCGCTTCCACATTGTGAACACATTACCAGGCCGCTACAAACTTATGTTTGAGTAACACATTTAGTGTTTCAGTTTATACGTGCATGACCAGAGAGGTGTATAATAACATTCGCTTTGGTTTGCTGTCTAGCTTGCATAAAATACGACGCACTACATTATGAAAGCTTGCCGGCGAACTGTACCTTCTGTATATAAATGTGATTATAAGCACTATATAACGGAGTCATGTGTACAGTGTAATAGTGTAAAATGCCCCGGCGACGTTTCTTTAAAACCTTAAACTAATCAAACATTTTCCACGTTGTCTGGTGTATGAGATGGAGGACGGAAACAGGACTGATGCTGCTTCCACGTCCAAGAGCCACGCAGGCTCACTCCACCTGCAGAGTAAGGTTTTAAAAGCTTCAAGTTCATGATTATCTGCCTTTAGGCAATGCATTATAATAATAATGTGCATCCTGTTCAGCTCCAAAAAATGAGGATGCCTATGAAATTGCCATCCCCTATGAAGAGAACAACTTTGAGCAGCAAGGATTTTTCAACCAGAGTGATCAGAATTTTGATGGTAAATGTCAAAATCAATAAGATAAATTTCACTTTTATCTGCACAACAATTTTATTCTTCACACACGTTTCTTGTTATGCAATATTATGATTTCCCAAACTATCCTGTCCTCCTCAGAGTCACCCCCGTCTGCTGGCCCGTCTCCAGTAAACAACTCATACATGGTGATCACCAACCTGCGGACCCAGCTACAGATCTCTCTGGAGAAAAACTCTTGGCTGCAGAAAAGAATTGAGGACTTGGAAGAAGAGAGGGACTTCCTCCGTTGCCAGCTGGACCGCTTCATTTTTTCCACAAAGAGCCAGGGACAGGAGCAAAGTCAGAGCCAGTACAGTAACGGTGAGGACAGGGGACAGGTGTGAGATGATAACCAACAAGAATTTGAGTATAAGTTGATTAGAAACAGAACGTTTCTAAGGATGGAAAACTAATTCTTAACTCTTGTTATTTGTGTCTCTGTAGGTTATGAATCTAGACGATTCAACTGGAGGGCAAGAAGAGAGGAAGATCGTCCTGCTGGTAAAAATAAAGATTTATGCACTTAACTGCAAAATAAAAAAAACAATCATGTTTAGATATAAGTATAGCCTGTTCATGCTTTACTGTATTACATGTATGTATTTCATCATATGTCTTTCTTCTCTTCATAGAGCAACAGAAGACAGACTCACAGCATTTCTCCTCACGTCCGTTTATTCAACGACGGCCTGGTCCTCCAACCATGGTGCCTTCCAAAAACCATGTCTCCAGTCCGCTAACTAATCAGCTTGCCTCTATTAATGCTTTATTCAACTCTACACAATCCCAGGCCCTCTTGCAGGGCCATAGCCACAGTACTCCCAGTACCACAGCCAGCAGCAGCAGCTGCAACAGCAACAGTGCTACAAGGTCATCCATGAATGACATGAGTGGACATAGCAACGTAGGTCCAGGTAATACAAATGGCACAAAGTTTTCTATCACCTTAATTGATCTAATGCATGGGAGGGAAAAGAAATGGAAAAAATGTTGCCTGGGGCTTTTATCGAATGGGTTTTGCTGAGGACTTTTTTTATGTTCTTATCAGATTCACTTTCACTCTTGGGAGAATCTGATGAGTACTTGGAGCAGGACAGCTACCTCGACGAGGAGGAAATGATATCAGGGGAAGATGTTATGTCAGATACCATTAACGGCAACAGACACCAATTAAAGAGAAGGCGGGTCTTCCGACCCCCAAGAGAGCGGCAGAGAGGTAAGGGAAGGATAAAGACCCTGCCACGCTCAACATTTCAGTTTCATTACTTACCCATGCACTGTCAAGAGACTGCTGTAGCTAACTCTCTTGTACATTCTTATTCTTCAGTGAAAGATGCTGCTGGAGTGCTGTTTCGCTACAAAAAGATCCTGCTTACATACCAGCGTCTGAAAAATATGTCGAAAGCCTTCCAAATCCATGGTGTGGACCGCAACACAGTGGCTTCCACCACACCCATTGCTGAGCTGCTACTGGTGGCGCCAGAGAAGGTGGCAGAGGTGGGCGAGTTTGACCCATCCAAGGAGAAGCTGCTGGACTATGCCCGGCGCTGCTACACTGCCCTGGATGAGGAGACACTCAGCAGGGTGCAGGCCCTGAAGAAGAATAACCTGCTCCTGCCCATCTCCTACAGGTTCAGGCACTGAGGGGAGAAAGACAGAGGAAGTGGAAAGTGTCTCTGGAAAACAGTGGAGTTGGTGGTTCAGTCAGGAGACAAGAGGCAGTTGGGTTCTACTGCAGCAGGCCAGTCACCTCTGAGGCACAGAGATGTCCAGAGGCATGAGGAATTATTTTGCTATCTCAGAATCCTGGATATGGCCATGTAAACTGCGGCTGACATCCTTTGCTTTTCAGACAAATAAAACGTTCTCACTTTTATTATCAATATGTTGTACAGGAATCTTCGACAAATCCTCACCATCGTCCCAGTAATATTGAGGATGTGGGAGTGCCTGCTGCTGCTGGAAAGGGAAAAAACATGGTTCTCATTGCTGAAAGATGTCTGTGGCATGTCTGTGTGATTCAGAATTTGTGAACAAGAATGTGTCTTTACCGTTATAGAGGGGATTGCTTTTCTTCAGTACTTAAATGAGTGTAACCAACTTAGCTCATTCATGTTTCAGCCCTGAGGTTTGCAGAGACACACAGACTTTTTCTTTCCTGAACATCTGGATCAGCTCGAGGCCAGTAGTTCATTTATTGATTGTCAAGATCACTTCAGTTCCTGACAGTCTAAATGATTTATAAACATAGCAATTTTTATCACTTTATTTGTGTGCAATTTTGACACAATCCTAAAAATATGGTAGTTTTCAATCACAATGTCTGTGTATGTTAAAATGATGCTGCACTACATAGATTTTGTAGAATTACACTATGATTTTAAGAAATAATCATTTCCTTTTGTTGATATTGCTCTGTGTGTCTTTGTTGTATATTTTTGGTATTGTCATTATATCCTCAATGATTTTCACTTGCCTTAATGCAATTTTTGTGATTTCCTCACGTGAGACATGCAATAGTTTGAGGTCACTTTTACTTCCTGAACACTAACTGTATTAGAATCTTGGGAGTCATTTTGCATTCTCTTTTTTTTCCATTTCTCCTGGTTTAAAGGAGGGGAGAACTCTGAAAGAGAAGGATGTGATTGTGAACTGCCTATAGTAAAGACTAGTCCAACACTATGTGCACTATGTGGTGCCACTTGTTTTTAGTTAAAAATCAAAGACAGACACAAATATGTTGGTGATATTGTACGTTTGACTCACAATAATACCACATGTTGGTCTTGGGCCCAGTTTTAACAACAGTACTGCTGCATCACTCTGTTGGACCAACCCTTTTTGTAAATGATCTGCACTAAAATACAGTAAATGTCACTTCAATATGCTTCTGGTATTGAGGCTCTTGTACTGCTATGGTGACAATAATACCTTTTGTAAAATGTGGTACAGAGCATTTACTATACTAGCTATTTGTAACATTGTGTAACTTTTGGTTCTGTGTGAAAAATTGTGGACATTAATCACACAAACAATTTCACAGTGTGAGTTACAGCATCAGCAAAAGCAGCTAGCTTGTGCACACAGAGGATCTGTTATTGCTTCCCAATGCTCCACTACAAATGCATGTGAAAAGAGCTCTTTGATGATGTAATTTTCAAAGCAGCAGACATGTTGATTATATTGTATGACAATGTGTGGTGTTTATACCCGTACAGTGAAATGATAAGATCTCATATATTAAAACAGATTAGGTTACAGTAGAATACAGTGACTTTTGGCTTACATTTTCACATGTCAATAACCTTTTTCCTAAAAATAAACAGAAATAGGTACCAATCATTGGAAGTTATGGCATTTTCAACTGTTTGATTGTTTGTATGACTAAAAAGCAAGCAGTGTAAAGTGCCGTGCAACCTTGAAAATCATACCAGGGTGCAGTGTTTTAAAAAACAATAATCTGTTCTCATTTTTATGTCTCATATTTACGTGTATTGACTGAAACGTGTATCTCACTGAAACAATGCCAATGCCAATGTCATTCACAAAATGTATAGTAAGACTCAAATGTCATTAAGGCATTTCATTTCTTACAAATACATAGATTTATTAATCTGTAAAATCCAACATCACCACTCACTGAAAAAAACTTAAACTTAAAGTGTTAATGATTTTTGTAATACATTGTAGCCTGTCTATGGGGAAGTGTGCATACATACATTTATGTGCAAAAATTCTCAGCATCAGAAACTGGGCAAGTACATTATGCAGTAAATTTTCTTTCAGCTAAAGGAAAATGTGGCTTTACTTTGAGCACTTTATTTCGTAATTTCCAGTTTCTCCAGTTAAAACAATGGAGTCAGAACTCTATCCTTGGAGGAAAACACTGAATATGATCTTTGTGACATAAAGAGTTTGTCAATATTTTTTGTTTATTTGATAAACCCAGTTGGTGTTAAAATTTTTGAATTTCAATAAATCTGACGAATAGCGATGAAAAACGTTCCCCCCTCCCTTTTTTTCTTTTTTACATAAAAAACTTGACTTTTCTTCTGTGTGACTTTGTGTTTGCAGTGTTTGCTTTGAAGCGTCTTTTTCACTCACCGGAAACCTGTCATTCATCAACTTCCGGTGTCACGGGGTACCTGGGAGACGGAGCAAAAAAGCGGGCATACCGAAATCTTTATTGTTTTCACTTGGCTTAAAACATTTGAAAGCGTGTGAATTTGACTTATAAAGTCAAACAACTGCGCCTTGTGGGCCAGTGACCCCGTGGGATTTGAATTTGGCTTTGAAAAGAGTCTCATTCATTCGGCTTTCGTACTAGCTAGCTAGCTAACGAGCTAACGAGCTTCCACACCAGTGTCTGGAGGAGCAGCAGGCCCATTCTTCTGGACTTTGCTACAAGCTAGTTAGCTAAGGCTAACCCATGCGAACACGTTTTCTTTCTCAATGATTTTGTCTGTTACGTTGTAAATAAATACCACACCGCTAATGTGTGTGCTGGTTAACATTTTTTGGTAGTTCAGTTGTTAAGTAGACTGCTAGTTGAAGCAAACTTAATTGAGCTACATCAGCGAGGCGCTTGTTTTTTTTAAAGTGTTGTTCACTTTGTTGCTAGCTTAAGCTAGCCACCGCCAACTGAACAACGCAGTCGCTGAAAGCGTAGTAGCCTTCAACTCAGAGATGTCGGACTTCGACGAATTCGAAAGACAGCTCTCAGAAAACAAACAAGGTAAATGAACCAGTTGCACATCATTAATTGAAAATGGTAGTGGTACTTTTGATTGGAATTACCGCCATCATTTTAGCCAACCATGGACATGTCTATTTACTGGAACCGTGTAAGCAAAATTGTTAGCCCACAGTCTTGAACCATTTGAGATGCGATGTAGTTGTAAGTTACTGGTCGTCGTCAGACATTCTGTCGTACTGATTATGGTTTATGTCAAATAATATGTAATGCTTCTGTAGTGTCTTCATGTTGGTAGCTAGCATAACTGCATAACGTTAAAGCTAACTAGCATTGTTTCTGTAAGGCAGGCCATGGTAGACCTCCTGCCTTTACCAGCTGACTGAATGACTGGGGCAACTAGCATTCATTCTTTGCGTCCAGTGAATATTTCCAGTGCAATTTACCAGTTATTGCATCCAGCTTTGTGACACCAAGCCGGTAAAACCATAGCTACTAAGTTACCTTTATCCCACATTAAGCTCTCTCTAACCTAGATTTACGTTTGCACTCAATGCACTGCATCTAGGCAATAGACCGCGCTAGCCTATGAGCTGGCCAAATTACACATTGTAGCACGTTGAACCAAAAGTTCAAACTTTACTACATACATCTTTTTTGTCTAGATTTCTATTTTAAACAGAATGGATACATTGCATTGAATGGTAACTATTCAACATACCACTGCCATTAAAGCTGTGGTCTTACAATTATTATACAATTATATATTAAAATTGCTATCATATACCAGCTTTAGAATTACCATATGAACTTAAGTGTGTTGACAGATTTATACTCAGTGTTGTTGCTCTTTGCTTGTCTAATATCCATCTAAGGTCAGTTCTTTTACCAGAGTCTTTGAGGTGTAAGCTATGAGTGTTTTTCACTTGACAATTATCAGGATCTATGAATTGCTATGTTTTCATTGTTCCACCAGCTAGCTGTGTATTACATTTATATACTGTTCTGTAAGTTAATAAGCACTATATTCCTGCAGCCGAAAGGGACAAAGAGAACCGCCACCACCGCCGGTCCTCCTCTCGCAGCCGTAGCAGAGAGAGGAAAAGGAGGAGCAGAGACAGGGATAGACGCAGCAGGGACCGCCGTGGGGACAGTAAGGAGCGCAGACACAGACGCAGGTTAGTACCTTTTATGCAATGACACCTGGACCAATAAGCTGTGAAAAAAATCATATATCTCTCCCTACTGGCCTTGCACTTCATGTAATCACCACTGGGTAAAAATGAAGTGTTTCAGTCAAGCAAATGCCATCGCGAATGATTTTGACCATATTACTTTAAAGAAGCAATTTTTTGCTTCCAAGGCTGTTTCAGAGTTAGTTTAGCATATGCCTTAGAGCAAATGTGGGTCCCACAGATGTACACGAGCATGCACACACTTTTTCGAGTTCGGCATCACTATTGAGTGTGCACACATACATGTGTTTTTGCCACACTAGAATGTCTTCTTTACACCCTCAACTTGGTCTTGGCTTTTAATCAGTTGCCTGCTGTATTGTAGGTGGCTGTAAATTTCAAACTCAAGCAAATGCATACAGAAAATGACATTGAAAATACATTAGCATTTACTTTTAAAAAAAGCCCTATCCTTTCAAGCCCGCTCTCGTCCTCCATTAAATATTTTGGGGGTTGACCTTGGCTTGGTAACATTGGCAAATGCCATTCTGGGCAACAGTGCAAATTCACAAAGCTTGACAGGTGTTTGCAGGAAGGTGTGACTGTAGCCATAGATCACAGTGATTTATTTGGATAAACTTTAGATGAGCTAGTTGGGCTCCGTGAATTAAGCCAATGAAAAATGACTGCACTTTAACTCATGAAATATTATTATTCTTATGAATAAGAATATTATTTTAGTAACAAATTGACTTTCATATAGTCTATTTTGGATGATGTTATTTTTATGTTCTCTGCTAATGACATTGTAGTCATTTTGCCTCAAGCGTATGGGACAAACTTTTGAATACACAAAGCATCAGCTGCTGCAACCTCCTTTTTATATTCTTGATAATTTAACACAGCACATCAAGACTAAGTTATAAATGGTTCTACGAAGAATTTCTGATCCATGCTAGAATCAAAAAACACAGACTGGTACTAATAGAAGCCCTGCGAGAATAATTGCTTTGTCATTTTAGACTCCTTGCATATTCACTCTGGTGTCTCATAATATCAGATGTCTTTGAACCATGCAGTATGTGTGTGATTGTCTCATGATGAGCCTAAGCTGCGCTGTTTGATAGAATCTCTTTAGGCCTGTGGCTGTGGAAAAATTTTCATACAGGTGAAAGTTCTTCCCAGAGCACTGCCAACAAGACAAGCCTGTCTGTTTGGAAACATGCTCGCTTTTGGACCCATAACACCTTTACGTCTTTTTGGACATGATTAGAAGTGTTGAGGATGTTCTCTTTTGAAAAATATGCTTATATGTAAATCTGGTATTGATGGTCAATTCTATGGATTATGTTTGTATTAGGCTGATTTTTAACAGTTTGAGCCACACATCTCCTTAGTGACTGCTTGAATAAATAATTTCTAACATGGACTTTTGCAAAGCTTGTCAACTCTCTACTTACTGTTGGCTGTGAATGTGACCTCTGGCCAGACTGTTGATCCTTGTCTCTCAGTGCTAATTTAAAAAAAGTTACTGGTGGTCACTCCGTGGGAGCACTTGGTCAGAAGATGTCAAATTCGACCCCTCCCCTTTGCAGCTGCTGTGTGTTTTTGAGGATATCCTTCCTGCTTTCATTGAATCATTAGTTGGTCACAAATGGCATTGCATGTCAGCTGTGAGGGTCACTGAATGCTGGTTTGTCCTCTGAACTTGAAAGGATTTTACGCTTGTAGAAATACACAGATTTCCAAGGTTCCTGATAGCTTTTTGTATTTGGTGATATTTAGGTTCAAATTTTGTGAAGTGGAAATGTTGGTGAATGTCATGGTTGATTTGAGAGAAATGTGAAACCCTTCCAATGTCATTTCAGCTCACCAACCAGCTACCCCCAGGACAATGCTGGAAGGTAATACAGCAAACTAACACAAAGCCGGTTTGTGCATTATTGCAACAACTGCAATTTAATGACCTGCCTCTGATTCTATGTACTATTGCCTCATTGTGTAAATGTCTGCCTGGATGGGGTTTTCTGTCCCTTCTATTCCCTTTACCATCATGTGTACAAGTTTACAAAGTTTTGATTGATGCTATCCCCCCAAATGTTACTAGATTTTGTAGTATATTTTGAAGACATGACCGTCATCGGATCTAGTAGTTTACTGCTGAGTTAATGAGAGATATCTTTTGCATGTTGATTGTTCTACTTTTATTTCACTTGTCTTCTATTCCTCCAACAGCCGCTCTCCACACCGTGAGAAGAAGAAGAAGGTGAAGAAGTACTGGGACGTCCCTCCGCCTGGTTTCGAACACATCACTCCCATGCAGTACAAAGCCATGCAAGGTAACCACCTCACTTTTCTTTTCTTATTTGATTCGTTTTTGAAAGGCTTTCTAGTTTCAGAGTTAAAAATTAGTTTTGTTGTACTACAGTAGTTAGTGCAACCTTACCTTACTGCAGCACATCAAACTACAGTATGGTTAGAGAAAAAAAAAGGATAATTGGGTTGTTGAATGTTTCTTGTCTTTGGCTTTGCTCTCCAGCTGCAGGCCAGATCCCAGCCACAGCCCTCCTGCCGACCATGACTCCAGATGGCCTGGCTGTTACTCCCACCCCTGTACCTGTAGTGGGCAGCCAGATGACCAGGCAGGCCCGCCGGCTCTACGTGGGCAACATCCCCTTTGGTATCACAGAGGTAAGGAACAGGACAGCATTTGGCTTTTGAGTGATGACTTAATGTGACTATTTCATCCTTGTGTTATTAATAATTTCACCGTTAATTAAAGTACCGAGGTTCCTTAATTACTCCCCTCTCTTCTGTGTAGGAGTCCATGATGGACTTCTTTAATGCCCAGATGCGTTTGGGTGGTCTTACTCAGGCCCCTGGAAACCCTGTCCTTGCAGTACAGATTAACCAGGATAAGAATTTTGCCTTCCTTGAGGTGAGATAATCCCCTCATAAACATGTAATTTGTTCTCTCTGATAATCCTAGTAAGTAAGCCATGTTTGAAGAGCAGTTTTGAATTTTGTCACGTGTAATTTTGTTTCTGTGTAGTTCCGTTCAGTGGACGAAACGACACAGGCCATGGCCTTTGATGGCATCATCTTTCAAGGCCAAAGTCTCAAGATCCGTCGTCCCCACGATTACCAGCCCCTACCTGGCATGAGCGAGAACCCCAGTGTCTATGTGCCTGGTACACAGACAATTAATGGTTTTTAACTCTAAGTACTTGTGGCATAATTCATAAGGCATCAGCAATTCATCTACAGGAGCTTGCTCCCCGTACCTTTATGTTTGTTACTGTTGCCTTTGTGTCCCTTTTTTAGGTGTGGTGTCCACAGTGGTCCCTGACTCGGCTCACAAGCTCTTCATTGGTGGCTTGCCCAACTACCTGAATGATGACCAGGTCAGTATTTCTGCATGAAACTGCTTTGCCTCCACACCGAGCTACAGCTAATGTACCACACTTGTACTGCACAACACCACATTATACTGTGAGTCCGGTATTGATCACTGGTTGGGTAATTTGAAGTGCCCAGGATTGCCATTGCATACTGCATCCTCTTTGTTGAATCGTACCCTGCCCTGAACTCTCAGTGACTCTTTTGTCTTGTGTGTCTCAGGTGAAGGAGCTGTTGACGTCTTTTGGCCCCCTGAAGGCCTTCAACCTGGTGAAGGACAGTGCCACAGGCTTATCTAAAGGATATGCCTTTTGTGAATATGTTGATGTCAACCTTAATGACCAGGTAATCGATGCAACAGAAAAAAAAGATGTTTACAGGACATTCATGACATGTATTATTCCCCTTTTGTCAGACAATTTTAAATAGACTCTGTCCAAATAATACATTGTCATTTTGTACAGTTTTTTGAAAGTATAATTTAAAACCTTGATATTGTTACAGGCTATTGCTGGGCTGAACGGCATGCAGCTGGGAGACAAGAAGCTCCTGGTGCAGAGAGCCAGTGTGGGATCCAAGAACGCCACTCTGGTGAGTGTCCAAAGGCTGGACAGATGACAGCAGGGTGGTGGGAGGCTGGATGCTCAGTAAGAGTTGCTAAAATGGATTAAAACAGATTGCTGATTTAATCTACAGTAGCAATTTATCTGCTAACAAACAAGTGCACATATACAACTTGATGTTCAGTAAACCAATGTTTGCAAAGTAGTACTACTTAGTAGTACTTAATTATATGAAAATGATAAATACGACCTCTTCACCACTGTTTTGGCCAATAAGGCCTACATTGAATGACACTGCAGATGTCTTGCAGCAAGTCATAGTACTTGGAGCAAATTGTGTAAAACATGTCATTAACCCTGATCTAACCTTTGTCTGTCCTTCCAGACAAGTATAAACCAGACCCCAGTGACGCTGCAGGTGCCAGGTCTGAACAGCTCAGTGACCCAGATGGGTGGCCTGCCCACTGAGGTGCTGTGTCTGATGAATATGGTGGCCCCAGAGGAGCTGCTGGATGATGACGAATATGAGGAGATTGTGGAGGACGTCAGGGACGAGTGCAGCAAGTACGGCCAAGTTAAGAGTATTGAGATCCCTCGACCTGTGGACGGCCTGGAGGTGCCCGGGACTGGCAAGGTAGGAACCGTTATATCTGATTCAGTCATCCGAAACTTTAATTTGTCTTGAGCTGGATGTCATGAAAAGTGATGTTACCATACAGTGTATACCCTATATCATCATTGTAATGGTTATGTTTCACTCTCCTGTAGATCTTTGTGGAGTTCATGTCAGTTTTTGACTCCCAGAAGGCCATGCAGGGGCTGACAGGAAGGAAGTTTGCCAACAGGGTGGTGGTGACCAAATACTGCGATCCAGACGCTTATCACCGCCGGGACTTCTGGTAGAGGAGGCATGAAGAGAAGAGGGGGTGGGGTGAGGGGAGGGGAGGGGAGGGAGGGAACGTGTATTGTCCATTTCCAAATCAGCCCCCTGAATGATTTGGTAGAGCAACATTTCAGGTAGATCTGAGAGTATTAATCCCTTGACAAAGGTAATTTAATTGGTAATTTTGAGATCTACATGAAATGTCTCGCAGTTAAAACAGATATTTGGAATTGGAAAAGGAGAAAAAAGCTGGAGGGTTTATATTCAGTCCATAACAGAGGGGGCTTGGTTTGGGTGGTGAGGGTGTAGCTGGGTGGGTAGGGGAGTCAAAGATTTTTGAGAAATGTGTGTAATAATAGGTCCAGGGTGGGGTCAACACTTTTTATACTTTGTGAGACAGGGATGTCATTTTGGGTGGGAGGGGGGTACCACACTTTAAGGTTTGTATTTAAATGGAGGTCGCCTGTTTTAAGAACATTAGGAAGGAGTTGCAGTAGGGAACTAACTGGACTATTGTGATTGAGAAGAGTGATGGAGAAAACAGGAGTGTTTATTTGTGAAAGGGAGATGTGGGGGAGATGGAGAGGAAGATGAGGGCATTTTTGTTTGACCATCTAATGTAGATATACAGTAGCTGTAACATCCACTTCGGTTTTGCCACCATCGTTAGAAAGGCGAGAGGAGAGTCCTCATTTTGATTTCTTTTTTTTTTCTGTTTGGACTTGATCATTTCTTCATGTTCCTTCATTTTCATCTGACTACTGCCCCCCTCAGGACGATTGTTAGAGAATCTGTTGTCTAATTGGACTCTATCTGAATGTTAACTGTAATTGTTCCAATACTGTGTGTAGCTTCACTGATTTGAGATGTAATATCACCTTGTATTC
Source organism: Macquaria ambigua (assembly GCA_008360985.2). NCBI lineage: Eukaryota > Metazoa > Chordata > Actinopteri > Centrarchiformes > Percichthyidae > Macquaria > Macquaria ambigua. The sequence goes on along the minus strand of VMKM01000447.1, from coordinate 37,701 downwards.
AGGCTGCAGAATAACATGAACAGCAGAAAAGAAAGTTTTCAATTATGCTAGTTTGATTTTCTTTTTCTTTTCTATTTTCTGTAACTTTTTTCACGTCCATCTTTTGTGCACAGCTTTTAACAGGTGATATTGTTTTGTCTCAGCAGTTCAGTCCTGATTTAATTCAAGAGGAAATAAACAAAAGGAAGATGGGGAGAGGCAAACAGATTGGCATTTAATAGGGGGTTTAACTCTTGCTAACCAAAAAGCCTTAATGTTATTACATGTCAATTCGCTAGCAAAAGAAATTCGGCTTGCCACTCTATCAATGATGTCTGTATGTTCATAGATGTCACTATCTTGTACTTCAGCCTTGCAATACCAGTTTTCATTTTTCCTTATTTCCCAGCAGATTTGGGATGTACGGTGTGTTGGACCCGGTTTTTTTTTTTTGTGCAACGTCTCACCTCTTTGACAAGACCAAATAAACACGTGACTAATACCCACGACTCATGTTGTACTGCAGAGTGAAACCAAAACAAAACAACTTCTCTCTGTTCTGTCAACTTCCAGCCTCAATTGTTAAAAAAAAACAACAACTAGCTAAATTGATAGTGATGTCTTGTCCACACTAAAGAATTAAAACTAAACTTAATACTGCAGTGGTTCATTTGGGCTCTCTTGAGAATAGTGAATAAATTAAATATTTACTATCACACGGCAACAAAATTTCAACAAATCAATCATTTCACAATTAGTGTTCAGCTTTCATGATTTTATTATGTTACTGTTTAGCTGTTGGGATTTTTACTAAAAAGAAACTGTCCGTATGTACTTCTCATCTCCCTCATCTTCTGCCCCTGATTCTCTGAGGACCACATGTTCACACTGTACCGGCTTGAGACTGCTTTCATTTGATACCTTGGGTTGCTTAAAACAGCACTGAAGAGAGATTGTGTTAGTGATAACACTTATGAGATGTTACTCCTTGCTTTCTGAAAACCTGCTTTCTCAGTGTCATTTAATTTCTTTTCTTTTTTTCTCTGGAAAAAATGTGATTTCTTAAATGATTTAAAACCTAAAAACCACATCTAGTTTATAAAGGCAAAAACAGTCTTTCATTTGTCCAATTTGTTTTCAAATGTTGATTAAAAACTGAATTTACATGAAGTCTTTCTTCTTTATGCTTCCTACGCCCACATTCACCCACCCGCCCCACTGCAGCACAGTTTAATTCAACCAGCGAGTGATGACATTCAGTTAATTATGGAGATGGAGTAGACTGGAGCCATGTCCGGTCAGTTTCATTCAGTCGATGGCATAATTTATCAAGCCCTGTAGTTAATGGTAATGTCCGAACGATGGAGCTATTTCACAGTCACAAAATACTCCATTAGACTTTTTATGTAATAATAGCATCTATATATTACATATTACTTCTCATACTGCATAAATATATGGGTATGAGTAGATTTTCTCCATACATTTTTATTTTCTCCAAAAATGCCCTTTTTTTTAGCATTTCAACCCGCTCAACATATTAAATTATGTGATGTTCTTTTCCTAGTACGTACTTCTATGTCTTTCAGATCATTTCAGGTCTTATTTTAAAACTAATTCACAGCTAAACTTCTTCTAAACTAGACATCTAGTAATCTAATCATCTTCCCAAATATCTCACGAGCAGAGGTCAGTTTCTAATCAGATACAGGCGTCTTAACTTATGGAACTCCTTTTTTCATTTGGTTAAAATTAGTCAAACAAAACATTTAAGACAGACATTAATCTCTTATATTTTATTTCTCATGTCTTGCATATATATTTTTAACAGTGTTAAAACATAGTGTAGCATAGCTAATCAATAGCTAATCAATAAGCTAGTTTTTTTCCTCTCCCTGCACAATTCATTTTCATAGTCATTTGTATGTCATTTAACCTGTGCAAAAAAAAAAATGAAATTAAAACTAATATTTACCCCCTTAGAAGGCAAATTTATATAATTATGAATTTCTTAGGAATAGTAACTTGCTCTTCCTTGAGTTGGAGCAGCATCTATGCCTGCTGTGTCAAAATCCACACAGAAATCAAGTGAAATTGTTTTATCCCGTCTTTCCCTTTATGCTTAAGTCAGTCTACACGAGTACACGGTCTTGGTCAACAGCAATAAATGCCATAAACTGTGTCCACCTGGGACTTATTCAACGGGGAGTTCCTGTAAAACAGTTGCAGGGAAGCAACACATCTCTGACATGAAATAACGTCCTGTGTCAGCTCTATACTGCCCATCTCCATCTGCATCGCTGCACCCCACTGCACAAAACCCAGCAGCAGGGCCACTGATGCAACACTCTCTACCCTGTTGTACCCGGAGGGCACAGATAAAACAGCAGCTCTCCCGGGCTGCTGAAGCCGTATCCACCAGAGGAAACATGTCAGACTGACCCTGCCTCTCTCATACATCAGGACATCCAGGCTGCCTAACATGAGACCTATTAAATGTTATTAGCAGCCCTCCCCAGGCCTGATGCTGCAGTGAAGATTGTAAATGCATTATCTCCCTCTAGTGGTGAATGTAAAACTCTGGTGATGGTCATTGTCATTCTGGGCAGTGCCTCCCCATTGATCCTCATTCAGAAAGATAGAACACTGCAGCAGTGGGAGAGTGCAACACTGGAGTAGGATGGATGCAATACTCTGTGTACATATGGCAGTTTCCATTCAGAGTATGGGAGTTAAAAGAATGTAAACATCCCATAGAAAAATGCGGGTTGAACGCGAATAGGCCTTTTTCACAGACGACATCTTGACATGTCACAGTAGGAAAAGCACAGGTGTAGATATTAAAATTAGTGATGGCTGAATTCCATTTAGCTGCTTCAGTTTCAGGGTCCTGGTATTGTGAATGCTGGCACCACTAATAGTACTAGTAACACCTGTGCTTTTCCTGCTACGACAAGTCAAAATGTCTGCTGTGAAAAAGGCCTATCAGCACTGTTTGTCGACTATTAAAGAGGTCTTGCAATCAGCACTTTGATTTGCCAATCTCCAGAGCAACACAAGACACCTAACAGAGCACAAAAGAATCCAAATCAGGTGATTTGACCAAGAAATGTATTAATATGTTTAAGGGGATCGTCTCAAAAGTGATGAAATCTGTCAAACTCAGACAAACTGCACTTGCAAAGAAGAACAGTGGTCACATGGTGAAACTTGCAGACACATACAGCATATAGTAAATAATTTACTAAAATAGCAGGGCACTGTAGTTTGTAGCAAACATCACTTTAACAGGAGTAAATAGCGAATATGTTAGGGACTATTTTCAGCTGCGGATTTGGCGCGCTAGCTTGTATTTACAGCACAAGAATCGCACATGTGGGATAGATTGAAAATAAACTACAGTGCACATGTTGTTTAGTGTGGCTCACTGATGGGTTTTTTAAAATAGTTTTTGGACAACAATGGAGTACTCTGACACAGAGGAATAAGCTGAATCAGGCTTTGGCTCCACAGGCGATATTTGTTAGTCGGATCAATTCATAGTTGGGTTTGGTCTTTGCGTGAAATTTGGTGACAATGAGAAAAATCTAAGATATCACCAGATTTATGCTTTAATCGGGCAAATATTCTCGGTCAACATTACTTTGCAACGTCCGAGTAAGAAATGGTTGCAGCTGTAATGTGCACAAGTGTGCTCAGTGTGCGCATGGCTGCATACATGAGCACACATGTGTGCACTTCAGTGTGTTCAAGCATAAATTAGCACTGCTGACAGGGCCACTTGAGTGATGTGGAGACAAGATTATTCACATCAGCATACTGTAGATTATTGATGGCCTCACACTGTCTGTGGACACTTTCTATCAATCTCGTATGATGGAGGAGCAGAGATAGGCTGCATAATTAGAAGCAAAGTAATTTTAAAGAATGGACACACATATGTGCGTTAACACAGATAGCTGTCCTCCAGATTAAACAATTTATCATGGCTGTCATGTGCCCAACATCTTTCTTTCTCTCTGAGAAAGTCCATCTGCAAGCTGCACTGTGGCGTCACAACGATCTCTCCTAAAAAGGAACAGGGCTTTGACTGTTTTGGACATCGTAGGTGTTTATTTTCCTGTCACAGCCTACAGCCTGTTTCGTCCCTTTTCTCCGATTCTCTCCTGTTCTGTCTCTCTCACTCTCAGTTTGCATCCCCCCTCGGTCCCCCCTTTCTCTCTCTCTCTCTCTCTCCCCTTCCCCCTCTCCCTGCCCTCCCTGAGCGTGGCTGGCCGCTGGGGTTGGCCTCTCTCTCGCTGTGCCACGTATGTAACCTAAACTGCGGAGGAGCCAAGCAGGGCTGGGCCACGAGAAAAGCTTTCCATAAGACCAGGCTGAGTCTCTGAAATCTCTCTGGACCTTGTTCAGTGAGGAATGAAATGGGACTGCACACTCTCATTTTCTTCTCTAAACCGCTTCATTTTCAGCCAGTGTAGTCCACATCTGCATCTACCTCGGACATTAGTGCTCCTTTGCTCCTTTACCTTTTTATCCCTCTTTCATCTCCTTTTCCCATCCTGTCCTGTCCTTTCTTGCACTTAATTTTTCCATTTCCATATGTGTCCCTCTCTGTTGCTCTTCTCGTCTCTCCGTTTCACTTTCACTCTCTGTCTCTGTGTCAGATTTTTATTTTCCTCACAGTATATTGTGTTGCTGTAAAACGCTATCCTGGCCCCTCTCATATAAACACAGGCTCCTCCTTCACCCTTACTTAATGTCATTAACAGGTGGCTGTCTAAAATAGACACACACACACTCACTCACACACACACACACAAACAGCAAGGCCGTCACAGACACAGACATGTTTTTAATCAGGCCTGTTGTCATGTGAGCGGACCACCCTGAAGCACCTCAATGATTTAAGATTTCAAACATGTGTGGAGTATGAACAGGGTGCTGTTGAGATTGAGCATGAGTTGCAGGTGCAGTCTAAGGGGCAAACAGCAGTGCAAACACACACATTTAATCACCAGCAGTCTTAACCAACCAGGCTGCAGCCCCCTCCCTTGTTACACTCACTTTCCATAACCCTTATGTACCTCCCTCCCACCCCTTTCCCTCTCTCTCTCTCTCACTAACTCTCCCATCACCACTCTCCCCCTCTATTAAGTTTCAAGCGTCTCTTACTCCTGAGCTGAACAACACACACCAAACAGGTCAGACTTATTCTTCTTTTCACTCAAGTGCATTAGCCAGTCGTTGCTTTCTTACGCCCACGTGTCACACAGGTGGCCGTGGCTGTCTGTGGTGAGATGGCAGAGAGAGTTCCTCATTTTCACAACATAAAATGCGCCCGTGTGTACCAGCTTATCATCTGCTCAGCTGCTATAGAACGTAGGTCAGTGCACCATAGTTATTATCAACCTCAAAAACATGTATACACTGCTTAATCTTTTAGTACAAAGTGAGCATTTGTCTGTGTTATCCCTCCAGTAGAGTAGCCTGGCATGCTCTGACCCCTCCGATCATCCTGTGGTTAATATGGTTGTAACGTGATCAAGGTTTGTAATTCTATGACTACTAATATGGCTGTCAGCAGCTGCAGTCTTGATAGTCATTATTACATTTAATGCTGGAGGAGTATTCTAATGCATGGGTGCTATTCCAAACCTTTGGTTCATTAGAGACATGCATGGATTTGTTTTTTGTTAGCTCTTAATTTTAGAAGATTATATCCCTTTACAGTGCTTGCTGTGAGTTAGGATCGGGCGATAAACTCATATTATCGTTTATTGACTTTTGGCAGAATAATATCATGATGATATAATCTTATCATGTTATCGTTCTACAAATTTCTGTTGTCCAAATGAATGAAGTTGTAATTCAAATCTAACTCAATCAGTTGTCAAAACAATCTCAGCACAAGGCCTGTTGTGTAGCTGTTCTGGAGTTTTTCAAGCTCAACTGATGTTATTAGTTATTTAAGTTTTTGTTTTACACATAGGAAGAGTTTGGTGACATGTTATATATATTACAGTGAAACACAGTTGATTGCTTTGAACATTTGTTGGATTATTTTATATGTGATTTTGCACACATTTGCTATATTGTAATGTAAAATCTATACCAGACATTATCCTTACAAATATCGTAATAATGACTTTAGGGCTGCAACTAACGATTCATCTGCAGATTATTTTCTCGATTAATTGATCAATCGTTTAATCTATAAAATGTCTCCAAAAAAAGTGGAAAATGCTGCTTACAAGTTCCTAAAGCAAAAGGTGACGTCTTCAAAATGTCTTGTTTTGTCAGACCAACAGATTTTCAGTTTACAATATAAAAACAAAAATCGTCACATTGGAAAAGCTGGAACCAGGGGATGGTTGGAGTTTTTGATTGATAAATTACTTAGCAAGCAAGCAAGTTTATTTGTATAGCACAAAGTAGCAATTCAATGTGCATACATAAAAAAGCAGAAAAAATACAAAATGCTTAAAATTAATACTTAAAAGAAAGTAATATATAAAATAAAATAAAATACAACAATAATATTATTAAAAGAACATAAAAAAGTACAATAGAATAAAAACATGGTGGGCTAGAGGTGACTAGAGGTCTGCTTCCAGAATTAAAGTTCAATGAGAATAGAGAGTTTTTTAGAGCTCAATCGTAGGCACATGAAAAGAGAAAGGTTTTTAACCTGGATTTAAAAATTGCTACATTTGGGGCTCATCTAAGAACAAACAATCGAGTATCAAAATAGTTACTGATTAATTTTCGGTCCTATTAACCAACTAATCGTTTCAGCTCTAAATGATTTCAAATGACAGTGACAATAGTTTTGTTCTGGTTGTTTATACTTAAATATCTTATTGGCCATTTTGATGATATGACTCAGAATTTATATACTGCAAAACTAAAAATTTAAATGTACATATTGCATACAGCTCTCTATATTTCTATACTGCTAAATATTGTACACAAAGGCCTTGCACTTAGTGGGTTCATGTGGGGCGTTGCCTATATAAAACCTCTGATGCTGTCAGCGCAAAGCTCTGAATTAAGTGATCCACCAACTGCTGGTGCTGCCGTCCTAACTGGCCAGGCCTCTTGCCTCCACTATGTGACCTGTTGTACTGCACAGGAGAGTTAATTACTGCACCCCCCCCCCCCCCTTCTCTGTCAGAGGGTTCAGGCATGAATTATCACCTCTCATGCACCCTGCGCACAGCGGCGACACCGCCGTGCCCCGTCACTCACGTTGTTTAAACTGCTCCAAAGGCCCCTCGCTCACAGTTTGGAATAACAGAAACAACTCTATAAGCCTGGACCCACCAGTGCATATGCCACACACTGAAACACACACACACAAAGACACACACACTCATGCACGCTCAGAAAAGACATTCATGGCTGCAGATTCTAAGTGTTTGCTGGTACACGTAATGCAGGATGGGAGGTATTTGTGGCAACCCATTATCCCCTCAGATCAAAGGGGATCTGTGTCTAAGCCAGAGATAGTGTACCTGCTCGGGGAAGAGCTCTGTTGTCAACTCCTCTGGGAAAATAGAAGATGGGTGGTCCGGTCTGGCACTGTAGCATTATCTCTCACCTTGACCCCGCACCAACCGACTCCTCTAGCTCATCCAGCTCAATTGTTGCTTCATCTGAAGCAAAATCTGCCTTTCAGGGAAACGCCATATGGCTTATCTATTGTTGGCTGAGAGCATGTCATATGGCTTTTAGGGAGGGATAACTGTAGATGCTGATAAAGCTGTTGGAAATTAAATATTACGCTGGTGATGAAAGGATTTTGCTCTTGTGAAGCATATGCCGGCTGCTCTTTCATCTTTCTGTTTCATCTCTCCGTTTTCTCAGGACTGGACGGAAAACAGACACTGGCTCTCCTGGTCCTTGCTTCCGTCTCCTCCCATTTTATCATCTCCTTACTTCATCCGCCCCCTAATTCATTGCAGCTCTATTCACATCTCTTTCTGTCTAATTTCATTATTCAGCCCACTTATTTTTACTTGATACTTTGTTCACTCTGGCTGCTCAATTTACCCATCCATCTCAGGGTAGTTGATAGCTGTGTCTCCTCTTTTTTAACATACTGTTTTTAAAACATCCAAACCTGCACCCTCTTCTCCTTTAACTTCTCCCCATTTTCTTCTTACTAAACCTCCCTTCCATCTTTTCATCTATTATTTTCTCCTCTAATCTTTAACCTCAGTGCCCTGTTCTTTCCCCTGCTCTTCCTCGGGCCTGGCCAGTTGAGATCAGTATGTGGTCCAACTTCTTTGTACAGCAGGATGAGGATGGTCGCATCGGGGTTGCAGGGGCTGGACAAGGTGGAGGTTTGGGTGGAATTAAAGGTGGAAGGGGACTGAGGAGGACCCACAAGATGAGTGACAGCCAGGAGGGGAAGATCAAGTTGGCCTTCTTTGTGTCTATCATTGGCGTGACCCTGACGGTGTTGGGCATGGGGACAGAGTTTTGGGTGGAGCTGGCCCAACCAAAGAATTTCAGCGGCAACCAGACCTGCCAGATAGCCCATTATGGCCTGTGGAAGGGCTGCATCCGCACCCTATGGGTGGCTGACATAGACCCAGAGAGGACAAGCTGTGGCCCCGCTGAACTACCTGGAGGTGAGACCCCTGGCTGGGTGTGCCTGTGTGATTTTGTGTTCATCTGTCTGTCTGTTCTCTGTGCTGTCTAGGAGGTGAGCAGGTGAGGTTTCTGGAGGGCATGTGTCTGTTTTGTTTCTCTGACTGTCTGCTCATGTCTGCTTCTCTGCAAACGCCCGGCCATGCAAGTCTACCTCGAGGCTGCCTCCACGCTACAGTATGTGCCTCAGTATGAAAAGTGAATTAATAGAAAAGGGTCAAAAGATGTTTCCGAGAGGTTGCAAGTTGTTGACATCATTGAGGAAAAAACGTGTACACTTAATTGCCACGATTTTTCTTTGCCATCACCACTGATGTGAAAACAGAGGGAGCAAGCATAACTAATATGATGTATGCCCTCTGGGAACATACCTACATCTGTAGGTCTTTCATCTGAGCCCATAAGGGACTGAGGAAAGCTATGCCAACACTTTGTTTTAATAAAAATAATTGTCATCTCACCCACAATCTTCAGATTTCTGAGCAACATATTTATGATTTTTGACATACATTTAAAGTCATTTTTGCCTGTGTATATATGTATATCCAATGTAACCTTGCAAAGGGATAGAGAGATGTTAGTTGTGTATGTGAAGCTGCCTGCATACATATGTATCTAGGTCATCCTACAGATAATGTGCAAATTAAATCGTAGGACAGTAAAGCTGTTTTCAATTCTTATACTATCGTAACAACACAAAGCATGCAGGTACAGCATTATACAATAATAATCTTTGTGATTCACAACATTGTCAGTGTAATGAAGCATTCATTTCAAGTTTTTCCCTTGACTGGGTACCTAATCATCGTTGTAGCTACACAGTACAGACAGGTGATGTGGGGCAGACCACAGGTTTATTGTATTGACGAACATCCATGTTTAGAGTTGTGACAGCTCCTTTTTAAAAACACTTTATTCAACTTGACCACGGTTAGGTTCTCCAGAGTGCGATGATTATCTGCACAATGACCTATTTCTGTCTGAAAAGCGAGTCTAGAGATGGAGAGAGGCAGGTAGTGGAGGAAGTGAGATGGAGATAGGCAAGGCAGGCTTTAGGAGGAGCTGCTCCTGGAATCACCGCCTATCTCAGGGAATCTGCAGAGACACAGCGGAGCTCTGAAGAAACAAAAAAATCTCTTCATCCAGATACACGTGGATCCCATATATACATAAATACTATTCACATACATCACATTGAATGATGTGTCACAACATTGTTTTTCTATCCAGTCGCCAAGGACTAATTCATCTAACCCGTCAAAACATCCTGCATCTCTGGCTGCTTCTAGCCAGCAGATATATATCTGTGCCTCCGAGATGGTCTGTTGGTGTGTGAGAGCAGCCAGTATGCTTCTGACAATCTTTCTCACACGTCCTAACACTGTTGGCCCACGCCGCCTGTCGCAGATGGCCGTGGGCTTGTCATGTTTGGAGGAAAAACAACTGTTTTTGCCATCTCTGCTTCTCTGTTTCACATCCCTGTTTACATGCCTCTGGCTCCCGTCCCGAGCAAAGTGCGGCCCGCTGATGCCGCGCCTGTCATCTCAAGACCAGCTATCCATCTTCACTGCCTGCTGGAGAGGGAACATGACAGCTCAATAATTATAGTCTCAGCAGGGGTAGTGAGAGCAAAAACCAGTTGACTGTGATAGCATAATGTGTTAAAAAATCAGTAGGCTGATAAATGGTGTGTCTGCTTCCATAAAAAAAATGTTTGCAAATGTGCTCGGGCACAAACATATTTGTGTGTGAAAGAAATGTGTGATTATGTGTGTGTGTGTGTGTGTGTGTGCAAGCATGTGGTCATCTTGGACCACATAATATTCAGTGGGTGAAAGTCATCACTATGCGCTTGTGAAGCCAAGTGGAATCTGACTACTTCACAGTTTGTCTAAATATAGAGAGGGGGAAACGAGGATGAGGGACAGACAGGGACTGAGGGAGAGTGTATGTCTAATGCAGTATTAACCAACCCCTCTGTGTTTCCTCCCCCTCTTGACATCTCCTGCTCCCCTCACCTTCTTCTCCATCTGTGGCTCCCCTCTCTCTTCCCCATCACTCACCACCCCTCCATCTGCCCCCAACTCACTCCTCCTTCTCCCCGCTATCTCATCCTCTCTGAGCCTCTATCCATATTTCCTGCATCCCCCCTTCATCATTCGCTCACCCCACATATATCCTCTTCCCCTCACTCCTTTTTCTTCTTCTTCTGCAGCCACACCTCTACATTTCTATCCTCCATCTGCCCCTTCTCCCTCGTCTACCTCTCTTTCTCCCCTCTGACATCCACTCTCAGTGTTTTGCTGTCTCTCACCCTCTCTGGCGGCACCATATGTGCAGTACTGGGCAGTGTGTGTGTGTGTGTGTGTGTGTGGAGCGGTGTGTGTCTCTGGGTATTCCAGCTAATGCTCAACACTTGGATATAAATAGGAATGATGCCTGGAAGGATGCATGCAGGGTGCATGGATGCATAGGAGGCACATAACAGAAGACCAGCAGCCATCCATAGAATTGTGTGTGTGTGTGTACGAGTGTCTGATCTGATCTGTATCCTTTACCCACAGAATCCAACTGCACCTACTTCAAATTCTTCACCTCTGGGGAGAATGCAGTCATGTTCAAGAAGACAACAAACAAGAGTGAGACATTATACTTTCCCCCGCAATTTCTGTTATACATACAGATACACACTAACAGTTACACTGCAGCTACTATCAATAAAGATGTTCACTGGGAGTGCTCAGAGGACCATGCTGGTGGTTTTTGCATGTTGCAGCCCATTAACTTCTGCTGCCACCCATTTTCCAAAGAAAATCATAAGCTATCAGACTGATTAATGTGTTTACCTTACTGCTGGTTTCAGCGCAGTTTGGAGATCAGCTGGCTGAGACTTGATGCGTACATCACAGTGAGCATAAAGTCAACTTTATCTTTTGGTCAAAAGTTTTGACCAGGGACTGTTTTGTCAACTTTCTTGACGCATTCAAGGAAGCTCAGACATTTAATACATGAGATCTGTGAGAACATATTACAATCAGAAGGTGTGTTGTTAATGCATATTAAACTTAGGAGACATACGCTAAGCAAACACTGATGTAATCACATGGATAACGGGATGCAGTTTTTAGCAACGCTAAATGGTTGTTGGTCAGTCCGCCACTTTGGTCCAAACTTGAATATCTCAACAACTATAGGATAGATTTCCTTGAAATTTTGTACAGATATTCATGCTTCCTACATGATGAATCCTAATGACTTTGGCGATCCCCTGACTTTTCCTCTAGCGCCACCATGAGGTTGACATTTGTGGTTTTGAGTGAAATATCTCTTAACTATTGGATGGATTGTCATACAATTTGGTGCAGACATTCATGTTCCCCTCAGGATGAATAGTAATCACTTTGGTGATGCCTTGGTATTCATATAGCGCCACCATCAGGTCAAAATTTTAATTCGTTCATTGCTTTGGTGTATGACCAAATACCTGCACAATTAATGACATTCCCATCTGTACTTTGTTTTTAGTGCTAGTTAGTGTGTTGTTATCATGCTAACGTGCTAAACTAAGATGGTGTACATGGTAAACATCAGCTTTGTCATTGTGAGCATGTTAGCATGTGTGTGTGTAGCCTCACAGAGCTGCTAGCATGACTTCAGACTCTTCAGTCTTGTTTTCCTAAAAGTGGTTGCTGTTTGGCAGCCAGCTCATATAGATGCCTGAAATTTCACCAGGCACCAACAAGAAAGACTCTTCAAAGGGTGTGTGGTGCCAACTGCATTAACAAAATAACAGAACTCTGACAAAGCGTGCACTGTGTTTTAAGTCTCTGCAGGTTCATTTTAAAATCTTATGGGCACACACTTACACTAATGGCTGCCATGGATGAAAAATGCGTTAATCAGTCTAAAAACTGGAAAGTGTAGCCAGACAAAGACAAAACTGCTGATAGTGTTTTTATGTTGCTTTCTTTGTTATTTATCTCACCTCCTTTTTGGCTTCTTCTCCCTCCAAAATAACAAAACCCGTTCCTAAACCTTGTATGTGTTGGAATACGTGTGGTGGACTGTCAAAAAAACCCCAAAAAAAACAAAACACAAAACTGGCACCGGCTGATTAGCTTTTTGGGTTGCACCTGTTCAGGTTTACAATGCCAATAAAATCTGTTTTAAACAGAGCCAGTATGGGAAGTGGCACAATTCACTCCATGTTTGTATTTCGACATTTCAGTAATCATGTATAATCAACTATAATCCCAGTAGAATCAAACTTTGTGAGGTGGTGCGCTGTCTGATTCTGCAACCAGTTTCCACGCAGTATTTCCTAATACCTCTGCTAGAGTTCTTGCTGCATAAAGTTATGGATTTCCACTTTAACTACACTTATTGTCACAAATTCTCACATACACTTTTATGCTCTATTCCCTTTTCTCTTTTAATTTTTTTTCTGCTCTCCTTCACAGATCTGAATCTAGCAGCAGCTATCTTGGCCCTTTTGAGTCTGACCATGATGGTAATGGGCTCCATCTGTATCGCCATGTCCCTCAGCAAAGGAGTGCCCTTCTTTCTCAAACCAGCCTCCTTCTGTTTCATCCTATCAGGTGGGACCTCACTATTCTATTCACATTCAAGTATGGCAATATCCCTAATTTACTGATATTTGGCAAGATGATTATTTGGTCTTTATGGTCAGTTTGTTTCTATTAAATGATCTTCTAATGTGATTTTATTTTAATGTCTCTCATCTCACCAACTCTTCTCTCCCTCTGTGCAGGTGTACTGGTGCTTCTTTCTGTTCTGATATTCCACCAGTCGGTGCTGGCCTTGCTGTCCAGTGACCACTCCATACCTTTACAGCATGAGCTGTCCTGGTCTGTGGCCTGCGTGGGCTCAGCGGGAGCTATTCTTATTATTGGAGGCTTCCTCTTCATCATCCTTGCCCTTCCTTTCAGCCCCTGGCAGAAATGCTTTCCACACAAGAATAGCGCCACCTAGCATTTGAATGCTAAAATATGCACACAGTATTCTTGAAGTCTTGTTTGAGAGCAAGTGGAAAAGTCCTTTTCCTGAGGGCTGTGACTTTTCTTGCTCTTGACATTTAATTTGTCCGAAAAGTCATACTAGGTCTTAATCAAACGTATGAAGAGAAGTCAGCAACACATTAATAAGGCCGCCAGAATTTGCTTTTGCAAAAATTTGTTTTAGTGGTTTTTAGTATAAAATAGATGGAAAGAGCAACATGACTACTGCTGACTGTTTAATCTTTAGCTCTGTGTTGTGTTTACTTAAACAAGTGTCACAAATAGGCTTGTTAGCCTGCCTATAGCTGTACAGCCACACATAAATCTAGTCTTTCTGCTGGCATGAGGAAAGTGAATAAAAACGTTTCAAATGCTCAGACACTTTTCTATTTTAAAGCTTTTGTAGTCTCTTTAATATGGAAGCCCGTTTCTGCCAAGAAAATAAAACAATACATGAAAAGTTAGCAACAATTCCCCCAAATTAAACAACAACATGTTGGGTCAGGGGCCAGGGAGTGGCCTGGGGTGGCACGGGCCACCTGAAATCTGATTGGTCACCCCAGATGCCACCCCATTATCCTAAACTATGATTGGCTATCTGCCCAGTCAGAGGTGGGACCTTAGTTCGGACCAACTGTTTGACGAGTAAACCGGACTTTCGTTTATAGGTGCAAGGTCTATTTATCTTTTAAATTAAAATTTTAAACAGGAATGTAAGAAACTGTAAGATGTGCACGTACTTCATGCCACCCCTGCATTAGTCAGTGCCCCACTTGGGCCACGCCAGTCAAAAAAGTCTGGACACGCCAAAATGACTGATTTGTTACCGTTAGGGGACCTTCATTGTCATGGTTACAATAATAAACATCTGTTTAAGGTTAGGGAACAATCGTGGTTATTCTTAAAAAACAACAACATTGACTGTCGGTTGGAAACGGGAAAAGAACAGCTGTCTCCCGTGTCCGATGTTTTGTCCAATGTTTTGTTGACATATCCATCCACACAGACCTCCTCCCTACTTGGACTTTGTCGCTCTAAGTCAACGCTCCATCGTCAGCTGATTTCCTCCTTTGCTACCGTCATAATTATCACGGCTGCTTGAGGGCTTTGCTAGCTGGCACTTGCTAGACTGATGCTGTTGTTCCTCTCGTCTCAAAGTTAGACATGATACAAAATTATGAGATTGTAAGTCAAAGTTTTGACTTACTAAGTCAAAATTATAACTTACCATGAGTATTTTTTTTCATCATGCTTAATTCTTCATCTGTTTTCTTTTAGTCAGAAATGGGCTTCGATAGTTTAAAATTCCTAAAGCAGCATCAGAATGTATCACCATCAGCTACATGTTGCCTTATGAATAGAGTCAATGAGTATCCTTAAATATTCTAGCCTATGAAGCTCTTTAACACTTAATACTTGATAAACAAGAGGCTTTAGTTGTCATTATTTATTACTTATGTGCGTTTTACAACTATTGGGTGAATGCTGCTTCAAGTATACCAGATGAATGTTGAATAAGAATAAACTGTGAGAAACTATTAAAATACCATTTTGTATATCAGAGAATTGTATGGACTCACTTTATAAGCTCAACTTTGTACATAAACTGAATGAATGTGTTTATATTTTATGAATGGTCACTGTTTGTAGTGTTGCAGTCACTTTATGTGCAATATCTATGCCGTAAATACATTTTTGTCATAGGATCCTCACCTTATCTCTCAACCAGGAAATGCTATTTTACAAAACATATGCTGTGCTCATTTCTACTCATATATATGTATTATATATATATATATATATATGTACAGTATGTGGCGCCAGCTTATTATTAAAGGGATTTGACATAAGATGATTGCCTCCCTCTTGTTCGCTGATATGACAACCTGTCTGCTCTCAAACTTGACATTCACCCATTTTCACCCCTTCACAGTGTGACTCCTAACCTTGCTGCCAAACATCCGCCCTCCCCCCAAACCCACTCCTCTATAATTAGGCCAGAGCTCATCGTAATGCATTTCACTGCAGAGGTTGGGAAACCTTATCCTTGAATTTCAACTATGTACCCCCGGGCCTATCCTCATACCTCTGTGCACTCTCCTCTCTTACTCCACCCCTGACCTCAGTGCATCACTTTCCCTGCTGTCTCCAGGGGAGCCCGGCTGGCACCACTCCTCCACCCCACCTCCAACCCCCTCTGCCCCGCACACTCAGACAACTGACCAAACAGATCAGAGATGGCCCAATAACTACTCTCACACTTGGCCCTCTAGGGAGTGAGTGGCATCCAGACAGTCACCTGCACACACACACACACACACTCTCTCACATGCTTTTAACTCCCAGTGGGCAGAAACTGAATCCACATGACACACTATCCTGGTTGTATATATAGCTGTTAATAGTCCTACTGAGACAGTGTGACAAGTGGTGCACGACCACTAGCTGCATGTTTGTAAATGGAAATGGGCTTCCTAGAATTCTTGATAAGGACCTGTAGATTGAAGGCGAAAGCTCCCAGAAGGGAAAAACCGCAACTGTTGTTATTGATACATTGCCAAAATATAAATGCCCACATATTTTAAGCTGTACTACCCTAAACTGTGATAAGAAATGGTACCTGTGTAGTAGATGACATGATTTTGCTTTGGCAGCCTCTCATCCTTCCTCCTTGAATCTCTCATCGCTGCATCACTGTGGCTGTAACTAAACTGCAGTAGGTATGATAATAGCAGGGGAAGGCACTTCCAATAGCTAATCCTCTGAGTCCAGGAGCACTGCTAGGAATCTCAGGCCCCTTGTCAAGGATGTAACTCTGCTTCCCTCTGCCCTGCTGCATCTGAAGCATCATCTCTTGTCTTTGAAGGGTCTCCTCCAGCTTGATCCTCACTGCAAGTATTCCCACTTTCCTCCCTACCAGTGATCAACCCTCTGAGCTCAAGCAAAACCTGCCCATGATTGTTCATGCAAAAACATGCATGAGGTACCAGATGGGCCCATCAAAAAAACAAACAAATGATGTGCTCAGGTGGGGCAGTGGCCACAGAAAAGTATACTGAATTAACTTTCAGTTGCTTTTCTCATTATCCTATTTGGCAAATACCACCCATCTGGCGCTACCCATATATTTGCAAATATTATGAGCCTCAGGTCTGACAGGGAAGGTCGAAGTCTTTTTAGGATCACAGCGCGCCAAAGATTAGCTGAGAGACCTTGAGCTTGAGTAACTACTAAGAGCAATGTTTGCTCACTGATGATGAACGGCGTGTTTTAGCCAAGTGGTGGAAAGTGCATTTACTCAAGTACTGTACTTCCGTAGATTTTTGTTGTACTTGGTACTTTACTTTGTACAGTAGGTTTTTAGAGCTGCCTGCTGTGGCTGAAAACGACACTACGAGAGCAGTGAAAGTGAACCTAAAAAGTAAAGTTGCTGGCCAAACAGCTAAACAATGAGCTGAAACTCACTTTAAAGCTACGTAAAGCCGAGATGAGCTGCAGATTTAGGGGATAATTCTCTGTAGGTTCATCATCTCTTGAGGGATACTCAAACACAGGTATATGCTCACTCTGTACTTCAGAAAAGACCCCACTCATCTTTCTTAGCAAAAAAGAAACAAAAGACAGCAGTCTGTGAATATGTCTGTTATTGTTTTTTTTTTATAAACTTCGTGCAATACAGTGTTTAAGTTTATCAGACATTTAGATAAACCATAATCATTTGTCTAGATATATCTATTCTCAACTACATACTATTCATATTGCCCACATAAATGCTATCTGTGCGCAGTTTTATCACATTATTCTTTTTCTCAAATGAAATCAAAGAAATGAAAACGTATAGAATCTGGAAGCGTCTGGTTGTTTTTGTTTTGTTTCTTCATTATATCATGTAGCGGTGTGTCCATGGTTTCAACCCGGATCTGCAGTCACTCGGGACAGTTTAGAAGAGAGAGTGGGGGGGTGTTTAGATGTGTTTACATTCTCATCGACATAAACAGATCAGGTCAGAGTTCAGACTCCGGAGTCGGCGGTCACAGGGGAAGCACAGTGAAAAGAATCTTTGGGGAGGTTAAGATGTTGTCTCTGTGGTGAATCTGTTACTGGTCATGTGATAAAGTAGGGGGACGCTGGTCATGTGACCAAATATGGACAGGTGGTGGGGCAAGTATGGCGGCGCAGGGATGAAACCACCCAACAAGAGTCCAGGGAGGGCACCGGGAACAAAACACTTCAGCCAAACCTGCCCAAAATGCATACCCAGTTTGAACAGTGGTCCCGAAAAACATATCTATAGACTTTACAAATATATGTATGCGTAATTTACAATGTACATGTATCTTTTCAAAAGTTTTTCTCTGTAGTGTTTTTTAAACCCTCTCAACCCACATATACACATTGTATTTTTTTTTTGCCACTGAAAATGATGAGTTGCATGTCTCACTTTGGGACTCTTCATAGAAAAAAATGATTAGGTTTTTTGTTTTTCTGCTCAGGCAGTAATCTTTACCTGAATCTGTACAAATGTATTATTCTATGTCTCTTTTTTTCTGCTTCCTCCAGTCAGAGGTTTCTGTTAATGCCCAAGAACAAACATCTTCAACACGACTATAGCTACAAGTACTACTGTTAACACTGATTAGAATGGAAATAAGACTAACAGAGGCCCATAGAAAACTCAGACTCATAATAACAATGAAGTTGGACAGTTGTCTCAGTCACTCACATTATTGTTGCATTTCTTTCAGTATCAATATTGGAAGACAATTTACAGTATTCAAATCTGACTTCATGTTATAAATGAAAATTATATAATATGGGGGTTAAAAAATACTAATACAGGCCCGTCATTCTCCCACATATTGTGCACACTCATGCTTGACACTTTGACACAGTTACACACAGCTCACTGACAGTCCCAGTGGCTCTGCATGGAAGAAATTCACAGTAAAAGTCGTCAAGATCTAAAATTAGAGTGAAAAAAACAAAAAAAACATGAAAATTAAATTTTCATTCCAAACTATAGCATTTGCAAATACGGCTAGCCTGTAATAACGCTAAGAATAATCACAACAACAATTTTACATTAATGATGATCTGGTTAAATTAGCGGTAAAATTGCACAAAAAAAAAATATGTGAAACATTTTCATAATAGCCCAAGGTTAATTGCGTTTTGATCATTAACAAAATAAATCATTTCTAGCACATTAAAATATCAAAATAGTTTTATTGTGAAAGTTCATTGTTGTTGTTATTATCACTCTGTTATTACTCATCTTCTTTTTGTTCTCAGTGAGATTGAGTAGACTAAGTAACAGTGAACATGGAGGGAGAGATATAGCATTTCACCTGTCTATTTCCTGTTGAGCCACACAAACACAGTGCTCTTCTCTATCTTCCCTCTTTCATTACCACCCATCCTCCTTCTCTCCCTTCCTCCTTGCCTCCCCCTCTCACACCCTCTCTCTACACAGGCGTTGTCTTCCTATTGAGGGTGTTAGAGTTGCTCTCCCTGTCTCCCTTCAGCCTGTCCAGAGTCCCCATCCCTCGCTCCCTGTCCACCGTGGACGAGGTGAAGGGTGGAGGGCCGGAGCCCACCGAGTTGGGCATCGGCGCGTTGGAGTTGGAAGAATTGGAAGGGTTGTGGGACTTAAGCGAGGGAAGTGTACCACTCATCATCACCCCCCCTCCACCTCCACCTCCATCCTTTGGGAAGCAGTTGTGGAGCTGGTAGAGCGTGGCCCTGTCCACCGTTCCATACATGGGCGGCAAACCTCCCAGTTTGGGGTCGCGGGACAACGTGTAGAGGGAAATGTCGCCTCCAGCCAGGGCCGTGTGGGAGCGAGAGTGGGGGTTTGGTAAAGTGGACACTGAGATGGGGCCCTGGGAAAGCAGCGCGGAGGGGGGCAGGCCGAAGTTCTTGCCCCCGCCTCCCCCTACAGGTGAGGGGTCTCGGGAGCGGGAGGGGTCGGTGGAGCGGGACGACGAGCGGGAGCGGCGGCGGAAGCGGTAGCTGGGCAGGCGGAGCATGGCGTGCGTGGTGCTCTTGAAAATGTCGGTGCGCGAGCGGCAGCGCAGCTCCTTGTTCTTCTCGATGTAGATGTTGACAGCCAGCACCCCCACCATCTCGGCCATGATGAAGGACAGGCCTCCAAAGTAAAAGGACCAACCGTAGGAGTACTGCCACTTCTTATCCTCGTCCTTCTTAGGAGAGATGTCCCCCAGCGCAGCCGAGATGTACACGATCACACCAATTATGTTACTCAGACCTGAGAGAGCACAGAAATCCAGTATTTACAAAAGAGCTAAATAAACTCAGACAGACCAACTTACAGTAATAATAAACAAATTAGTTTGACATGATGATTTGTGACATTCTCAATAAAGACAACTGGCAGGATGAGGGTTGAATGTAAAAACCTCTATTAAACTGACATAATAGTCTAAACACAACTAGACACTGCCAAACACAGCATAAAAACTGTTAGAGCAAGTAATATTCTCCAGACCACTTCTCACACATGCAGACACACGCATACAAGCACATATATATATACACAC
The DNA here is from genome assembly GCA_008360985.2 of Macquaria ambigua. Taxonomy (NCBI): domain Eukaryota; kingdom Metazoa; phylum Chordata; class Actinopteri; order Centrarchiformes; family Percichthyidae; genus Macquaria; species Macquaria ambigua. Next base: position 17,489 of record VMKM01000447.1, on the reverse strand, counting down.
AGATGGACATACAGTATTCTTAAGTTACCTGCAGCCACAAAGAGAATTCCTGCCCCAAGGATGATGTTCCTTTTGCTCTTATAGAAACGACTAGCAGCGATGCAAACCCCTCCCATCAGCAGCAGGATGGCACTGAGGATCGGGAAGATGTTGGAAGCCCTGACTACCCCTGAACAGAGGAGAGAATCATGGTAAACAGCAAAAACTAGAAAGGAGAAGGAATATGTGTGAAATGACATGGGGCTTCTGTGACAATATCTGAATTAAAGATATAATCTTTAAGGTTTTTATGAAATCAAACCCCGTTTTTGTTACTATTTATGGTTGTACTTTTTTTCAGCAATAGCCATTCAATGTATTTACGTTCTCTAATTACCTCTCTAAATAGGCTAGTAGCTGTCATTGTTAGTGGCAAAGTCATGGATGTATTATAAGAACCGGATACCGGACTCAAAGATGGCGCATATTCAGTCCAATAAGACTTGCTCACCTGGTGCATACGCCAAAAAAAAGTTCCTAGTTTCTGGGTTTACTTCCAGGGTATGCGGCCCACTGAATATGCGCAGTAAAGTTTCCCCCTACTGGCCCCGCCCATGAGTTCCCTCTCGGCCCATAGACTTGACATTGTGATGACGTCACAGATTTTTAAATCGCTTTTCTCGGCTCGAGGAAAGTTTTACAAATATAAAACCTCCATGGATCAAATATTCATAATAGAAAGAGTCATAATTGACCTTGTTTGCAGTTCGAGGTGTCCTGTCAACAGTTTTACAGACGTCTCTTTTACAATGGTGGCCTATGGGGAAAATGCTTTTTGGGCTGCAGGGGAATTTTTTGCTGCAATACCGCGAGTGGCCACTGGGAAAAATTGAAAGCAAGGCTGAGCGGCGGCGCTCTATCCAGGTCTTATCATACATCCATGGGCGAAGTCCGCCATTGCCACGCTGGATTCAAATTGACTACCTACGCACGAGGGATTCACAGGAAACCATTTTTGCATGTAATCCAGTGTTACTGTTTTTAATTTTATCTCATTTATATCCTCACTGTTTACTGTTGGCTCTCCTACAGTCATAACAGAGCTGTATGAAGTTACTGCTAATGCAAACCTAACTCCTCCTATGGATGTTAGAAGAAAAAGTCCTAGGAAATGCAATGTATTTGTTGCTGACTGTCATCATTCCTACAAAACAAGACGGCAACAACTCGCTTATTAAAGTGTGCTTGCTGTTACCACGGTAACCACGGAACGAAATCTTTACAACTTTAAGAAAATTGGTGCTGTACTCCAGGCAGAGTAAAACAGCTAACAAACACAATATTGTTAACTTGTACCCAGGTCTGGACAATGCAAGGAGGACACAGAATAATAGTCACAAAGAAAATAAAATAAAAAAGCTTAAAGTGGCTTCATTTAAAATATACACATAACACTCGGTGAAGAAATTAATTACTCAGTTCTAGACACAAGATTGAATCAAACCCTTCCCATGTGGCCTTCAGTGCTTTCAGGAGGTCTGCCAACCATGCACACACACGCGCGCACACACACACACACACACGCGCGCGCGCACACACACACACACACACATTAACACATTAACACTCCTCTCTCATCTAGGACAACTAGGCCACGGGAGAGGAAATGCCACCTAAATGCCAGCAAAATGCCTCTGCAACATTGTAAACAGAACACAAGCTTTTCTCTATGAATGCACGGGCACACATGTAGCATATCATAGAGCAGATATCACTGCAGGGCACTGAGCACGAACTAGGGCACCCCATCTCTCCTGATTTTCTGTACACACTGTCACATGCTTATTTCTTGCAGAGAGAATCTTCTGAGGAGTGAGCAATAAAAACACCAAATTTAAAAAGTAACGGAAGGTCATTTTACACTTTCTTATTTATAACCAGGCTTCTCTCTCATTCATCGTCCATTGCTAGTAATGCTGGTATTGACTTACGTAGGACGTACTCTGCCCCATCATGGTCAAAGTCTGCATCTTCTGGGAAGTGGTTGATCTGAGAACACACTCCTCTCTTTACTCCTGAGATATGAGAGAGGAAACAGAGGTGACCAGACACAACGAAAGACAGGAACTCATAACTGTAGTCTTAAGAGAACAGCAAATATCCTCCTGAGGGACAAACTGACACCTGAACAGTCACATCTTTGTTAGAAAATCTCTTTTTTGAATCCAATTATATGTGCCGGATGATAAACGTCAACATACTGATAAGATCACAAAGCTTAATGGTTCTTCTAAATTCAAGTTAGTAACATGACATACATATAGTACACACACATGTAAAATACATACAAGTATGTAGACACACAGGCAGACAACTACCCGCCGGGGTCTTGCATGTAGACAGACAGACGAACGGAGGGATGTAGGTATGATGATGACAGCACACCACTGTTGCTGATGGGTGGATTGTGAGAAAGATGGATGGAAGTGATGGAATGAAGAGACACAGACGGAGGGAGAGACGGACAGATGTGGGGTGAGCTGGTCTCTTTCTCCCAGCTCTTATATTTCCACAGGTTAGTCTGTAAAGAAACGAAGGTACAAAGGGGCGGGACGTCAGTCGAGCCACACGGATCAGTGTTATCATCCACAGACACAGGCTCAACAGACTTCACGTGGCGTTCATACATTCAAGGCTTTTTATGAGATATAAAAAACTAGCTAGCTACAGCTAGTTAGCTACAAGTAATGGGAAAATGCTGGAATTTAATAGTTAAAAGCAATGGATAAACAATTTGAATAGTTTGATAAAGTATAAATAGATAAATAGTTGAATAGAAAACTAAAACAAATTGATAAATTGTTAAATTAGATAGCTAAAAGTAACACATAAATCTTCTGCCACTCCAAATGGTAGTATTACAAATGTGAACTGACCACACTGACCTCAACATTAAGAGCTCAGTTGTATGAAAAATGTATTGTAACAATATGCACTTTAATATAATGAATAGTATTAAATAACATCCAGTTTATAATCAATTCAATTGACACATTTATAACATGACGCTTGGTGTCAGTGATCGGGTACCTGAGTGTAGCTGACAGAGCAGTGGGGGAAGGTTGGGAACCTCTGTGCTATATGAACAAAACATCCTACAAATAAAATAAAGTAATCATTGACAGGTAATTCAGTGCAACCCCAATGTCAGCAAACCTGCAGAGGAGCTAAAGAGGACAGGACACATCTCTATCCACAGCATAATGTGCCACCCACGGGCATAAATCTTTTAGAGCTAGCATGTCCTGCATCTCCACTCCAGCTACACCTCACTGCATCACCGCTCGACTACTGAGCATCTATCTTGGCTGAATACTCCACAGACATCAAGGATACTTGACCTCTAAGCCATGCCAAGACACTGTCAGCTCTACTGCACCACAATGTGAGAGAAAAGACTGAAAGAGAGGAAACTACAAGGAGGGGAAGAAGGAGAGAAACCAGTGAAAGATTAAATATAATGTTTGGGGGAGTGAGACGGAGGGATGGCAAGTGGAGAAACTGAAAGAGGGAGGCAATGGAGAGAGTGGGTGGGGGTGCAATGCAGCAGTGCTGCAAGGGCTACAGCTTATCTCTAATTGGCTGCTTTGCTATCAGGAAGCTTAGAGATGAGGACAAATTAGCTTTGTACAATGACCAAGCCCAGGATGGGCCCGGGGATGCTTTATAAGGAGAGCCAAGAGGTTTTCCTGGAGACAGGAGTCTGTGAGCAAAGGCATAGATCGCTAACTCACACCACCCCTTTGGCTGTAGCTGCTTCACTGTTAACTCCATCCCAGCCTTTACTGTTGAGTGTCTGTCAGCCGGGCAGTGTAATGTATAATGAATTAGCAGCTTGTGCTGCAGTGACAAACTGAAGATTGAGAGATGGCCACTGCCAGTTTCTGTAGCTTCCACCACTTGGAGCGAGAAGTCGATGGGCGTCAGGGTGAACGTGGGCTTTTTGTTTCAGTGCTTGAATTAAATTACAGCAGCCTGAATCAAACACAATGATTAATGGATTATTCTGAGTGAGGGTTACGCTTCAGTATCATGTAATTATACTGCAATTATGCAAAATTGTTTTCTTGTCACTATAGCACGGCCTAACAAATACGAATGGGACGTGTGTATATGTTGATGCTAATAATGATTACTGATATTTCTATTTCTAAACAAGTGTCCTAAAGTCAAGTGAAAGGCTGACGCTGCTGAACTTCAGTGTTTGTGTTCTACGTGTTTACACAGATCCCGCTTTGCAGAGTAAACAACACAGTCAATTATAAAAAAAAAACACCCATGTTGACTGACGGAAAATATGTTTCCACTTTCCAAGCTTTGACAAAGCCAAGAGATACAAGGTTTTCATTCCACGATAATGAGTTCAGTTCAGTTGGACTCATCACTACCTCCAGTGTCCAGTGCCACCCACTCGATTTTGGTGAGTGTTAGATAGTCAAATCACAGCGGAGGCAAAAAGACAAGAGTTTGTGATGACAACAAAGATTAAATACAGAAATCTCTACATTAATGTGCGCTCAATCTGAATTATTCTGCAGGGAAATATTATCCATTCCCTCTTACTTGACATAGGCAAATTAAGACTACAAAGAACACTTAAAAGAATAGTTTGACATTTTGGGAAATAGTTATTCACTTTCTTGCCGAGAGTTAGAAGAGAAGATTGATACCATGCACTCTCATGTCTGCACTGTAAATATGAAGCTCCATCTAGCAGTCGCTTAGCTTCGCTTAGCACAAAGACTGGAAACAGGGGAAGCAGCTGGCTCTGAGAATTTGGGATTGTACCCCCAGTAAATTCATGAATTGTCATTTTTTACACTTCAGTTTTTGTACAGATTAAACAAACAAGATATAACGTGTTGAATAGCTTTAGAGGCTCTGGCAGGTGGATTTTGATTTGGACAGAGCCAGGGTAGCTGTTTCCTCCTGTTTCGAATCTTTATGCTAAGCAAAGCTAACTGGCTGCTGGCTTTAGCTTCATATGTATGGTATCAATCTTCTCATCTAACTCTCAGCAAGACAGCAAATAAGCGCATTTCCCAAAAATGTCGAACTATTCCTTCAATCTTCAGTTGACTCTGCTTTGTGTTTCCTCGGGTCCCTACAAGTCCTGAAAGCATTTAGTCTGCCTAGATTTGGATCAACATTAATGCTAAATGGCTAAAAAGTAAGTTGCGCCATACATAAGCTTTTCCTCCATTCTTTTCACTGAAATCAACAGCCTCAACCAAAGCAAACTTTCCCGCATGCATCCCCTTCAGTTCAAATCCCTCCCATAGACCCAAAATGTCTCCCACAACTTCTTCTTTACCTTCCAGGCAGCATATCCTCCACAGTCCAGAGTGGGTGAGCGCCCCAGGGTCCTTCTTGTCCTTGTTATGGGGGTCATCCTGGGTGACGTTGGCTGTGCTGTTGCAGATGAGGGCACGGGAGTACAGCCAGTAGTCCGTCCCTATTGCCACCGTCATCAGGCCGAAGGCAGCGAATGCCCCCACGGTGGTGAGAAGGATCTGGATCCCCTTCTCACACACCATGCCTTCAGAGAGAAAAGATAGGAGGAGGAGGAAGGGAAGGAGAAGAGGAAAAGGACGGAGATTAGGAGCGGGAGAAAAACAAGCATTTGTGCGGAGTTCGAGAACAAGAAAGGATGCAATAACCAAGCAGAAGAGTGTTTACAATCATACAAAGAGTGCAGTTTATTGAAAAAGACAGCGAACATTCAGGTGAGATGATGAGGGGCAAGAGGAGGTGAGGGGCACCGGTGGGAGGCAGAGAGGGAGGCGATGAGAAAAGACGAGAGTGAGGAGGAGGCGGATGTGGGAGGTGCATAAGTGGCTGTATGATGTGTCCTTGGAGGAGAGTTGGATGACTCTGCTGACTCCGCTTAACAAGACAGAATTGATGTGAAACACAACAGATCACACCCTCCCAATCTCAGTGTACTCCATATTCATGACCCTGACACCGTTCTCCCCCTCAGAATCAGCAGGACTGGAGATGAATACACAAACACACACAGAAACACACACACACACACACACACACACACACACACACACAAAATCACACATAGCAGATCTAACATGAGATCACCTTGTATCTGTTATAGTCCTTATTAGGAAGGAAGTGGGTTCATCTTTTACATACAAACATGCATATACGCTCTCACACAAACAGCATCACATGATTACAGCTCGTCACATTGTCCCATGCATGCGTGAGATGCAATAAAGTTGCCCTCAGCGGCCTATAACTGCTACTGTAGATCTCAACGACTTAACACTTACCTGACGGCGAGTTTCTATCCTTCGACTCAATTTTGAAATCTTTCTTTTCCTCGTCAGTGAAGAACGTGCTGTCCCCTCAATCCGGACAGCATCCATCGACTGTTTTCACCCGCTCCCCTCTCTCCTTCTTGCACTCGTTTTCTCTCTTTTGCCTCTTTCTCTTTCTCTCTCTCACTGTCTTTCTTTCTCACTGGAAAGCTGTTGCTGGTGGAGGCTGTGGCTTGGACGGTTGTCCCGCTCTCCGTCCGTCCGTCCTCTGTTAGCAGAACACTTGCACCATGGTCACTGCTCTGCTGCTGCACATAAAATAAAGAAAAATACAGAATTAGAAAGAATTTAGCGTTTTATTAGTTTACTTAGTAATATTAGGCTGTGAAAAAAGTGACAAAATAATAAAAAAAAACAAAAAAGAAAAAACATATGTTCAAAACATTTTTTACAAAGTTTAAATAGTATAGATTAATCTCATGATTATATATTGTTGTGTTAAGATTTTATTTAGTGCAGATTTGATGACCTTTTACCCTTTTTCAATTGTATCCTTTATTTGCAGTTTTGTAAGTTTTACAGCTGAAACAATTTGTCAATTAATCAGTTAGTTGATCGACAGGAAATTATTCAGCAACTTAATTGATTAATTGTTTAAGTCATTTTTCAATACCAAATACCAAACATTATCTAGTTCCAGCATCTCAGTTGTTTGGATTTTCTGCTTTTCTTTGTTGTATGTGATAGTAAACTGAAAATCTTTAGGATTGTTAGTCGGAAGAAACAAGCAATTTGAAGACGTCACCTCGGTCTTTAGAAAATTGTAATTGACAATTTTCACAATTTTCAGACATTTTATAGACCAAATGTCTAAATGTTGGATTTTTGCATTTGCTTTATTGTTCTCTGCACACAGGGTGCCAATGCAAAAGAGAGTGAACCACTCTCATTGCACCACCCTGTATAAATAAAGGTTGAATGAATGAGAATGAATTTTCACTATTAATCAATTAATCATTTGATCAATAAAATAGTGAATTCTGCCCCCTTCCACTTTCCTGATGCCCAAGATGATGTCTTAAAATGTCTTGTTTTGTCTAACCAACAGTACAAAACCTCAAGATGTTCAATTTAATATCCCATAAGACCAAATAAAGCAGCGAATCCTGACAATTGAGAAGCTGGAAATGTGGGGAATGTTTTTTTTATATTTTTAGCCATGCTGGCTCAATGTCAGTCTGTCAGACTGAAATATCTAAACAATATTGGCTAGCTTGCCATGAAATGTTGTGCAGACTTTAGTGATCTTCAGAGGCTTAATCCTACTGACTGTGGTGATCCTCTGACTTTTCCTCTAGTGTCACCATTACCATAACATTTTTTGGATCGCCATGAAATTTGCTACAGACATTCATGTCCCCCTCAGGATGAACTGTAATCACTTTTGATCTAGCGCCATCATCAGGTCAAAATTATAATATGTCTTACCAGATACCTGTAAAACTAATGACATTCCCATCAGCCTCGGCTGTACATTGTGTTTTATGCTAATTAGCAAATGTTAACATGGAAACATGCTAAACTAAGATGGTGAACATGGTAAACGTTAAACCTGCTTAAAATCAGAATGTTAGCATTGTCATTGTGAGCATGTTAGCGTGCTGATCTTAGCATTTAGCTCAAAGCACCACTGTACCTAACTGCAGCCTCACAGAGCTGCTAGCATGATGCTTGAAAAATGACTTAAATGATTGATCTCTTATGAAAATAGTTGCAGATTGATTTACTGTCGATTGACTAAACTAATCAGCTCTACTTTCTATACAACAGATGCTTTATCTAAGTGTTGTAGAACCATATTGGAACGGTGTTAATACAGATTAGAGTAATTATAGAAGTGACAGCATTACAGGCTAAAGACAGAATGGCTCCAGAGCGAGTTGTACCGCATCTAGCCTGAATAAGAGGAGCAAGAGGGGGAGGCAGAGAGGACCAACCCGACATTGTTACCATAGCAACATTGAATTCCAAAGTCTGGATCAGCATAGAGCGAGGTGGGGAGGAGGAGGAGGAGGAGAGGGGCAGGCAAGAAATAGAGGGAGAAAGAGGCAGAGAGGGCAAAGCAGAGAGAGGGCAGAGAATAGAGAGATGGGAAAGAAAGAGGCAGAAATGAGGGGGAATGTTTCAAATCACTAGCATGAGCGTTGACTCTGAAACCTAGACAGACAGACACACAGAGCAGTGCGCTAATGCTCTATCAATAGATTTGTGTGTGACCACAGCAACACAGATGCTCCCAGACACACACACACACACACACGCACACACACACACACACACACACACACACACACACATGCACGTGCACTCACAAACACACATGAATAAAGACAACACGGCGTCAGTTACTGAAGAGAGAATGAGACGTGTCCCCTCTGTCGGTGTCTTTTCTTGGTGAATCAAGAATAAATACGAGGATATGATAAAGCTGCACACAATATTCAACAAATATTATTTAGCAGACATAATGCAGTGCAGTCAAGTCTGTTAATATTTGATGATGCAATATGGCACCGTGATCAAAATAGGTTACATCCTGTTTGCATTGTGAGACCCAAAACAGAGCTGCCTCAGAGACAGAAGCAGAGATGGAAGGAGAGACGGTGTGTGTGTGTGTGTGTGTGTGTGTGTGTGTGTTTTATGTGTGCACATTTCCTCTCCAGTGCATCTGAGGATGGGTCTAGTCCAATCTTATTGAATCCCAGTAATGTTCCCCTCAGCTCCCCTCAGATAGACAGTTAGCCTCGTATCTCTGCGTTCAGGCTCCCTTATTATGTAAACTGTCAAATGACACCACCACTGTGTGGCTTATTTATACATTGTGGGTTCATATGTGCAAGCAAACAAGTGAATGTGTGTGTGCGTGTGTGTGTGTGTGTGTGTGTGTGTGTGTAATATGACCTTCCAACCCTATCAACATACTGCCTCTCCCTGAGGAAAATACATGTCCAGAAGGGAATACACTATCTCCAAGGCCTAAAAATGCAGTATCTAATGTGTGTGTGTGTGTGTGTGTGTGTGTGTGTTTGTGGTCTTTGACTCCAGTATTTAATGAATGACCTTAACAATAACCTACTAAGTTATTCCCCTCAGCAAAAACTCCCCTGTGTAGGAGATCATAATTGTCATTTAATTATCCGTAATTTCTATTTTCCACCAATAATTAAGAAAGAGGGGAACGAGGGGAATAAGAGCAAGAGAGCGTGAAAGAACAAGAGGGCAAGAAAAAAGAAAGAAAGTGTGCAAGTTTAACTAAATGGGTTAGAGTAAGGGACTGTACAAAAATTATTATGAGGAGAGGGGGTCAGAAAGGGGGAAGGGTATTGTAATTTCTTTTTATTTTTTGGCTGAAGATAGCATAGTCTGGCTTTTTTGGGAGAGCAGGGGAGGGTCTTTTATTTTTTTTTCTCATCCTTAATTTTTGTTTAATATCAGCCTTCCTTTTTCTTCTCTCTTTCTTTGCAATATAATTAATGGTTACATCAAAAAGACCATAAAGGTGCACTTGATAACTGTTCTGTCTCTGTATCAGCGTTTCATTAATGTGAACACTGGCGGCACACAATTAAAGCTGCTTTAAGATATTAAAGTTTAAATTGGGGTACACAATTAAACAAGTTGTACCAATGTATCAGTTATTCTGACATGTTGTGGTTGATTTTACCGATTTTACACATCAAAGTCTGTTTACAGGTCTTGGGGAGAACTACTGCATATATGAAGAAAAGTTGTATAAAAAATGTTAAAAAGTTGGATAAATTGCAGCGTGTGATGTAAAGTGATGTCACTTGAGTCAGTATCAGTTGGGGCTGAAGACTACAAGTTTGAAAATGAAAAACATCTGTTTGTGTGGAGTTAGAAAGCTTACCAGACCTCTGCTGCCCGCTCCTCAGCTCTACTTGAGGCTAGCAGCTCGAGGCTACATTAGCAGCTACTAGCATAACATACCCGAATCTCCAACCAAACTGTCGTGGGACAAGTTGCTTTGTGGGTAATGTAGGCGTCAGGTTTGTGTGGAATAAAAAAGACGATATCTCTGGTTCTGCTGCATCGATTTTGATTTGTTTGTTTTTTTTAAAAACTGTCCATCATGAATCCGACAATGTTATAGGAGTTTAATGCTAAATCTGTGCAGTACTATTTTAACAACCCTGGGGAGGGCCTTGCTTTTTTACCTCAATAACACCTCAGTACTTTTCATACAGTCCCTAATGGCAACAGATCTGGCAGAACTGGTGGGAAATTTTGAGTAATTTTGGATTTATAATATGGGTGGATTTTAGAAAGTACCTTTTCCATAATTCTGAGCTTCCCAGAGCTAACTTACCCTTACAGTAATGCTTTTATAGTATGTTTGCAACACTCATAGGACTCTGGGCCAGCCAGAGGCCAATTAGCTGCAGCAGGATGTACTGCAGCAACAAAGGCCGAGAGCTTAGCTTTGGGAGCTAGCTGCTACGGGGACCATTATGGGACCAGGCCCTCACTTGTCAGAAAACTTCAGATGTAATCAGACCTGCGTGACTCATTCCCAGCATGACAGAACGCCTCGTATAAAATATAAGCACACCCAATGAGTTGTGGCTCCAATAATGCAGCCATAAATCACACAGGAGATTTGAATTTTGTAGCAGCTGCTCCATTAGCTATTCATTGCATAAATCAACTACCAAACTGCTTGTTGAATAAATGATGACATCTGTAATACGTTTTTCCACACATGTGAAAGGCAATGGTCCTGGGTTAGCATGTGGGAATATTTTCAGTGTAAATACACACCGATTCTACAGCGAGTCACACTACATTGACTGCTGCCTGTTCAGGAGCGGAAATATAACCAAACTCAGGAGTGTAGTTAGTGAAAATTACATAAGCCAATGCTGATTGCTTGACCAGAGGAAAATAAATGCACTGGGCCTACTTATGATGACAGCTCTAAAAATATATGCAGCGTATTCTATTCTGAGTGCTTGATGGCAGCAGTGAACATTAAGAAAACATGCTTAAATATTCAGAGCAGTGACTCTTTGTAGCTGAGATGATTTCTCTCCTTAATCATATGAGAAAAACTTACACACCTGAGCTCAATACTGAGGTCTCACAGCTGGCACACACACACACACACACACACACACATTTACATCTCCACACACTCACATGCATGCCAGCACAGACACACACGCAGGTGCACAGAAAAAGATCAACACGCAAACAAACCCTTGGCATGCAAGCACATATGCAGCCTCAAACCCCCACAACTGTCAAAATGATCACAATAAAATCATAAAATAGGTCGTCTTTAAAAGGCACTGCACAGCATAGCAGAATTGCCATTAAGCCCATGTGAAGAGTCCACCAAGATCCTCAGACTGCATGTGACCAAGTCTCTGCCTGTCTGAGCAGAACAGCCTGAGGAGGCAGTGACAGTAACACCTTGGTCTAAGAGGCTCCCAAAATAAAGTGTCTTGGGATGACCTGACGCTCATGAACCCATGAACATATGCTTAAACACATGCGCACGTGCAACCATGCACATGCATAAAGACACCCCTACTCACTGAGTAAAGTACTCTCTGACAGCAGATCTAACTCAAGACGGCCCTTTAAATTTATAATTTTTATACAGAAAGAAGTGTGTTGTTAGTTTTTATCCTGTCATATTAAGTAGGGAAAGAAGTGACTATTTGCAGATATAAAATCCACTCAAGAATGACAGTAGTCCTTAATACAGATAGTACGGCTGCGACTAATGATTATTTACATTCATGAATAATGAGATGTCATAAAATTCAGAAAAATATATATCACAAGTCCAAGGTGATGTCCTCAAATTACTTGTTTTGTATGACCAACAGTCAAAAACCCAAACATATTCAATTTACAATTAGATAAAACTGAGAAAAACTCTGCAAATTCTCATAATTGAGAAGCTGGAATCAGCAAAGGTTTAGCAGTTTTGATAAATGACAAAATAATATAAATGAATGAATTGTTGGCGTGAAACAAACAAAAAGAAAATGAATATTTTGACATTTTGGGAAATACACTTAATCGCTTCCTTGTTGAAAAAAGATGAGAAGATCATCTTTATGCCAAGCCTAGTTAGCTGCCATCTGGCTCTAGTTTCATATTTCTTGGCCTGGCGCAGTGACTTCCTGGAGTCTTGTCAGTAGCTTCTAAAACCATAACTTGTTTTCAGTAAAATTGTATGTTAAACAAGTGAGATAAAACGTGTTAATTAGTGAGCTTTAGAGTTGCTGGTAGGTGGATATTGTTACCTCTAGGCAGAGCTTGGCTAGTCGTTTCCCCCTGTTTTCATTCTTTATGCTAAGCTAAGCTAATCGACTCCAGGCTCTAGCTTAATATTTAGCGTACAGACATGAGAGTGGTATCGGTCTTCTCATCTAACTCTGAGCAAGAAAGCGTGTTTCCTTCAGCTCAAGGTCCACTTACATAGCTTCAGGTCTTCATTAATAAGCAAGGAGCTTGCTCAGTTGTCATTTGTCATAATCTATTCCCTGTGAAATGAAAAGTGTGAAATATGGTTAAAAGCTCCAGAAAAAGCTAGTAAGTGGACCTTCCATTTAGAGTCTGTTCTCTTTTTGTCAAATCAAAACTGTTGTCAATTAACTGATTCATTGACTAATCTCTTCAGCGGAACAGATCAGTTTACAGGAATGTCATTCATTCATTTATTTATTCGTTAGCTAAATATTAAAGTAATGCACATGACCTTCATGGTACGCTCTTAGAAGCACCTGCAACTCCGATCTGAGGAATCTCATAAATCCTTGAAATGGTAAAAATGCTGATGAATTTACCTGATTCATTTTATTTTTTTAGACACAACTGATACTCACACACACACACACACACCTACAGCCTGTTGTAATGAGAGAAGAGGCTTTGGTCACAGGTCACATGTCACATGTTGTGTTCCTCCAGTCCAGTGAGTATGTTTGCCTGTCAGACATGCTAACACTGTGTCTGCTGTATGTTTACGCTGCATGCCTCTGCACAGACAGGTTGCCTGCCACATATCACTGACACGATACAGTTCAATTACAGGCTCTTACAAAGCTGCTCTCAGAGGCTGCGGTAACTTGAGCGAAGCACTTAAAAAACACCAAAGCCGGAGGTTAATTGATGCATGGATCACAGCCATTGAGACAGAAGTCAATTAGAAAGCTTTGGATAAAAGCCTCTGCTCACTGGAATTATAAGCAATGTTGTTCACTTTAGGTACAATCATAGTTTCCAATTGACTTCACTTACCAACTATAAATATGCAGGAGTTTGTTTGACTGACATTGGTGCAGAGATCAGAAGTTACAGTTAAGTGACTGATCAGTGGTATTTTGATAATTAGACCTGTTATGGACCCTGAGATCATATTTAAATTGAGGTATCTGTGTCTGTTCCTCTCATACAATGCTGGGTTTCCTCCTGAGCCCTCGTCTGAAGAGAGAGGAAGGAACATTGTGAAGCCTTACTGTGTAGACCATAGAGAAAATTGCAGCAAAGGCATTGATCCTCTGAACAATAGCTACATGACAGATGTGATGATCATTGCAGAATTGCTTCTCCTCAGAAAGAGACACAGAGAGTGAGAAGGAGATGAACGGACCTGACCACCCAGCCAGCTATGAAATTAGAGTGAAATGGCGAAGCAAAACAAGCGGAAACGCTAAGAAGTTACAGACATCCTTTCCGACTGTTCAGGACCGCTTGTGCATTAGATGATTATGATTTGGCCAGCGCTAAAAAACAACTAGAGCCTGTGTGGTCCACGCACCAGTATTGACTGCAATGAGTCACCTTACAGCGTAAACAGCAGATCTTAGAGCCAGCTGAGGGGTTTTGAAAGTAATCCAAAATCCAGAGAGACAATCATCAAGGCCACACACACATCACACACATACTACAGACGGTGTTTACCACGTGGTAGGCGGAGGGACTGAGGGGGCATGACCAACAGACGGCGGGGCAACCACACCTCAATGAAATATTCACTGATCATTGATGAAAAGGTGAGCAGTCAATGGCAGCACTGTGAGGCAAAAAATTACACTTTCTCGTCAGAGTTTAAAAAATGTTTGATGTATCATTGCACGTAACTTAGCCATACATGCCCTTTAAGATGCAAGAATGTGTAAGCATTAAACTTATAATTTATACTGTCATGAAAAGGCCTAATCCTGCAGTCATTTTGCAAACTAGAGTTTAAACGATTTATGTGAACCCATGTTTTACGATGCGTCTACTGAGGTACAGAAAGGTAATTGAAGTAATTGTGCAATTAAGGTTCTTGTCCACAACTATCTATTTACTAATTGCGTGTAATTATAATGAAATAAACAAAAATAATTATTTAACTATCAATCAACATCCACATATTGACACCAGCACTTTACTGATAAGTGCGATGATGTAAATATGAAAAGTTCAACTTTATCCCTGCGACACTGCCCACATCAAGTGAGAAGTTGGATCTGCATTACAGCCATAAAGGAGCAGGTGCTGATGGACTCTTGTGCTGCTTTAAAAAGGAAAAGGCCAGTTCCCCCCGCTGAAGAGATGCAGCACCTAAATCAAAAGCTCAGCTCTGAGGGGAAAAGCTTGTGCTATAGTCGCTGAAGTGACCACATTTGGTTATTTCACATCAGATGATTATAATCTCTGAGAAACCATTCAGAGTCGTACCTGTCATGGGCTGCAGCCCCAGCAGAGACAGGTATAACTCACCACCTTGTTTTTTGACAGTGCAGGGTAACTCCTGAATGCTGCAGTGCACACTCCTAAAGCATTTCCAATTCAAGACATTTCGTTCCACCTTTAGCCCAGATGTGATCTGAGCTGTGATGAAAAATGAATGATTGATAGGGTGCCAGATGTTTGGTGCCCTTTACCTTCTGTCAGAAGACAGAGCACCAGGTTGGCCAGTGAGAGGAGACAGTGGGCTGAATAGAAAATTAATCTCATAACGCATCAGATAACATGATGTGGCCCAGGTCCAACATGAAGCTAAGATGTTGGCCCTGCACTGCGAGGAGTCCAGCAGCAGAAGCTGTGCAGACCACTGATTAGATACATACGAGCTCAGAGCTACGGGGTCTGAGAGCGTGCAAAGCTCAAGTATAGTGATGCGGACTGCGGTGCATTCATTAATAGAGTAAGCTACACACATCATCCTGCCTGCATAGGCTACACGGTGGAAAATGGACGCCTAGCATCAAGCGGCCGGTTCAGAGAAAACTCAGTGGACTGGGACACAAATCACACATTAAGACACAGAAATACCTCCTGATTGTGGGACAAGTGGTCGATCATTTCAGCACACACAACAGATATTTTAGTCCCAACACCTGCGGTGCGGATACAGAGAGAGCTTCAAACGAGCTATTATAAGGGTTTCATTTGCATAATAGACGTTGCAGTCGCTAATTATAGGCCCGCGGAAATAGGTGGGAAAATGATCATTCAGTATTTAATCAGAGAGGTGGCAGAAGTCTGAGAATTATTATCGTTATTTTTTTTCCCTGTAAATTCCGTAGTCTACACTGTCAGTAGCCTAGTGGGCTAAGTTGCAGGCAACGTGAAACAAATCAATGTGGCGTGTAAATTACACTGGATGAACAGTGATCCATTAAGCTGCAAAGTAAAAAAAAAAAAAACACAACAGTGACACAGTGTAATTATAATCATTAAAAGAAGCTTGTAGAGGTCTTACCTGCAGGCTTTTTTTATTTCAGAGATTCGCAGCGCGTCGCACTCCCAAAGAGAAGGAGATGGAGGGAAAAAAGGAGATAGGGGGTGGACGGTGGATGGGCTAAATAACGGGTCGATCGAGGCACAAAATAAATAAATAGAAAGGGATGACTTGAGTTGATGACTATAAGAAGCACGCGAGGGACTGGATTCTCAATTCCTGATAAAATGTAAATCAGCCAGTGGTGGAAAAGGGTTGAACGTGCATAAAAAAAAGGCTAATACAAAACACGTCACTGAACACGGATTTGTCTACAGAGGATGTGGCCGCTGCTTGTGTGTACTTGGGGAGAATGCGTCTCCCCCTCCCCTCCGGTTGGACGAGCGCTCGCCTGCCTGTCTGCTCCTCTATCTATTTCTCCCACACTGAGCCCGACGCGAGCAACTTGTCGCATCCCACCAAAACTCCTCACTGATGCGAATGGTGACGGATAATGTCAGAATCGGCACAAGATGAAATCTACTACAGTATGTTGTGCTACAAGACCACGGCGAAGGTTTAACCCCCCCACCACCCCTCATCTCCCCTCCCTCTCTCTCTCTCTTCTCTCTCATATTGAGGGAATTGGTCTGGATGTGCTTATTGGAGCGTGTGCCGCGCGCGCAGGGCTGTGCGTTTGTAAGTAGCCTATTAAGCCATGACCAGGTTATATATATATATGTACGTGTGTGTGTGTGTGTGTGTGTGTGTTATTGATGTCGATATATTTTTTTTTAACTGGAGAGCGACTCGATGGAGCGCCAGTGGGACACTTTTCCTCTGTGGTGATGATGATGAGGATGAGGGCCGCGCTGGTAGTTCTGGGAAATGCAGCACGAGCGCAGCCCTGCAGAGAGAGAGAGAGAGAGAGAGAGAGATGTTAAATCATGGAGTCAAATATCTACAGGTCAATATTTATGTATCAATATAGACTGAAATTCAGCAGGGGCTATATAATAATTGTGATAATTGACTATTATTGCCACGATTATTAAGTCCAATGACTGATAGTGATGAGGGATCTCGCTGTTTGTAATATAGACAAAATTATGTCATCCACAGATCTATAAAAATGGAGCCAGAGGCTGAGCTGCTGGTCGCACACAGCAGTCAGGATGCTCAAAACTGAGCGGACAATGACCTTCAATAGCTTTAAAATGGCTTTGCTGCCCAGTTCACCCCTTTCTCTCTCTCTCTCTCTCTCTCTCTCTCTCTCTCTCTCATACACACACACACACAAACACAAACACACACACACACACACACACACACACACACACAAACACATACACAGAAAGGGGTGAGGGAGAGCTGGAGAGAGCTAATACAGAGTGACAGGTCTTTCATGCAGTAATGGTGATGGT